>NNCF01126330.1:2355890-2440648 GCA_002313205.1 Laupala kohalensis | reverse complement strand
GGACGAAACTTGTTAATGTTAGTCAAATTTTTATGTAATTTAAAAGTGTACGAAGCTGTACTGCGTGGCTTCGTTCACATATCGGTTGGCAGCACTGCTCTCAACAAATATCACACTTTTTAATATCAATTACAAATGTGTACAATTATTTCTACTTGTGTAGAAATGAAATAATCCAAATTTCACCAAGGAAATAAATTTTTGTTCATGATTTCATTAAAAAAAAAATCGTCGAGAACTTGATTTTGGACATTGGAAATGTATTCTTAGAGAACTCACCTTCAATTGAATGAATTGGAGCCTTAACATCTGTCTCTTATACACATCTAGATGTGTATAAGAGACAGTATATATTCTCTCCTCATAACGCAATGTATTACACCATGAATTATAATTGCAATTATTTCATTTAAATTGCCTGTGAAGTATGTATTTCAAGTTGAAATCACATTAATAACATGTTTCTCTGTCCATTTTTGCCGATTTGAGGTATTTTCATGATTTTATATTACCTTAAAGACAGAATTTTTGACGCGAGTTTCCCTCAAAATAGTTTTGGAGTCTGAAGAAAATAAATGATTAATCTCAGTATCTATGAAAATATTGGTCAGGGAATCAAAACCCTGATATTCTATTCGGAATGCCCCTGTTTCCGTGTTCAGTGCGTACTCTCAAACTCTGTGCGTAGCCTTGAATACTAGACTTTGGATGCGAGGGAACGGGAATACTTTTCTAACAACTCACTATTGGAATAAAAACAATAGCATAGTTCGCACACGTGTGGAAAGTGATCCTCATGAAGCTAGATGTATAAAATGAAGCTTATTTTTCCTACGTTCACTGATGAGAGTCGAAGAATTATACGGAAACGCTTGTGATTAGGTTAGTAGAAGCCGATTCACGTGCTCAACTCTTGCGGTTCAGCTAGGAGATTCCGGTTTCGACCTATGTCTCGTCACCATTTTTATTGGTAGATTTCATTACATCTCTGCCTTCTCGTGAAAGATATACGTTTAAGTTTACATTATTTCATCTTAAGTATATACTACACATTCGACGGCTGCTTAATTTTCTTGAATAACAATGTCTATGAATAACAATTTCTCTTCGGCTGTATAACCTACATCACATTCATTGCGTTGTATAACCTTGGTTACATTGATGTGCCTGCATGTATCATTTTAAACAAGTGAGGTGAAAATTGCGACGGGCCCTGACCTCCTGGTGTTAACGTTGCAAACACCACTCCACGAGTAGGTACTCGGAAGTTGTGAGTTAAAACACGCTTTTTATTTTAATAATACTGTCTATTTTATTACTTTAGGTCTGTATGATTACAAGAATTTCCACATTCCGATTCATGTTGAGTGGGTCTGTCCCGCTAACAGATGTTTCCACTAACACTTTCGACACTTTAAATTCATGAGTATAAGATTTGAAAGTAAATAAAACATGTTAAGGGTTTTTATTGGTCACGAGTCCTCAGTGGATGTTAGTGATGGTCGATACGTTTAACTTTAATATCTTTTCCTAAATGACTAAGTAAATAGCATACATTTTCTTGAATGTTCTCGGGAAGTAATATTTTGGTAAGGTACACCATATCATTATGAACACTTTGTATTAAAAGTTCACAAACAATGCTCAAGAGAAATACATTACACTCGATGCGAGTGCTTTAGTGACGTCAGAGGCGAAGCACAGAGGTCTGGAATTTGCACGGGACACGGAAACACTATTGAGCGATTCCATTCTCTTCCTGGAAACGTCGATTCCTTGGCAAGTTTGATTCGATTTTCCCATTCAATGCGTTTTCACGGAACGACGTCTTGATGACAAGGACTTGGTGTACAGAAGTTTACAAATTCAGGAAAGTATTTCTTACCCTGTTTTGTTTGCATACATGACAGAACCGATTGATGGAGTCATTTAATGTAAGTGATATGCTTACTACAAGGATGTTCTAAAAAAACAACTTTTGAAACAAAATATGAGAGTTACTCATCAAAATTTCTTTATCCTTTATAGATCGGGTGGGGTGTCACAACACCCCACGCATCTTATTGTTGCTATTTCTGAAACACATCCCGTACGTTGAAACTTTCTGTACATTCCGAACAATCAATTACACGATAAGTGCGCCTGTTGTCGCTGGAATTACCGATGTCTACGCACTGATAAGACCCCTTTATTTGTGATGGAGTTTCTTAATTGTGAAAAAATGTGAGTCAAGTTTAGCGGTAAAAATTGCCACGAAATGCCTCTTTATTGCATCATTCAGATTAGTATCATATGTCTTTCATATTACCAATAAATTTAACATAAAACGATGTGAAATAATAAAATGTGTCCCAGATTAGAGTAATATCCAAATAGTTCCATTATCTGTCTGCGTTACGCAAAAATACACTGTTTCTTTTGGGGTGACAGTATACTCCTCCCAACCATGTTTTAGATTGCTACCAGACCTCTGAAGGGTTAAAATTAGACTGCTATAAAACATTAAAATTTAAAAAATGTATTTTAAGTCGCTACCATGCTTTAAAATTTTGAAACAGTAACGCTTGGTAGTGACCAATAAAATATATTTTGAAAATCTGATATATTCACTGAGTCTTACTTTAAGACGAAATAAAATGGGAGGATGCCCCGTCCAAATTTCAAAAGTTGAATTTTTAAGAACAATCCTTCTAACTACACAACAGTATTTATTTACAGCGAATACAAATAACACGGTTTTGTATTATATTCATTACTAAAGTGATTAATCTTGATAACATTTCATCAATATTTCTTGAAGAGTTAAGTGACATGTGTATACAAAGAGGTTAGTTTTAAGGAATGAACACGCATATGGGTTAAGTTGTAGTTATTATTTTTACAACAAAAGTGTCAAAGAACATTTTCTTGTGTATATAGTACGTAAATTGCTAAAGAAAGCACTCAATGAGTGACAGAACAATAAACGCTTGTGTATCTTGACCATCATTGGTAAGCGATAAAACTAATACGAGATTCAGATAGTTAAATTTTGTGATTCTGTATCAAAATACTCGTCAAATTGAATGATTCTAATTCTACAAAATGAGAGGGTTGAATATAATTTTTTTGCAACACCAGAAACCTTGTTTCAACAACCCTATATTAACTGTGCAAACATTTTGTCTTACTTCGTTTCTTTTAAACTTTGGTTTCACCAGATCAAACAGATCGACATTGGAGATAAATTATTCGACGAGGAGAGTCACGCATGTTTGTCATCCAAAGCTGATTGTTCCTGATCGTGACATTTTCTCTTAAAGCATTTAGTACTGACGCGACCTTTCGTATTTCCAAAGATATATAGTTAATTAAAGGAGTTTACGAGAACTAAAACAACCCTAATTCTTTTGAAGTATTTGAAAATTTTCATTTGTAAACAATATTAAAAACCGATATTAATTTTCTGCTAAAAAAACAAACCATTTTAATGGAATATATACACGAATTTGCTCTGTAGATAAACAACCTGATTCACGCTATAGAAAATTATTCATGGTACTAATTGGTGTCACATCTTCATAGTTTATGATTCATAATTTTAGGGAAAATATTTTAATAAATACCATTGTAGATCAATTTATACTTGTATTTGTTACTATCCACATCCTAAAATTCATGTAAAGTCAAGTTTATTATTTTATTTCCTTTCTATCACTTTTAACCGCGAGTGAGCGACAGTAGTCGCTGATCCCACAGCTGCAAGCAGAAACCCATCCCACGATTTCCGGCGACCGTTGGACGGCGCCAGTCGTGGGAACGGCGTTCTCAGCAATGCGTCTTGGTGGCGAGGTTCTAGACCGACCAGTAAGAATGNCCCTCCCCCCAAGACGTCCATCTTGAAATCTTGCGAGACGGTGGCCTAGCGGAGGAGCAAGTAGTGTGCATAGAGACACACTCCGGGGCGCACTAGTGAGTACGCGCTTCGTAAAATTCACGCATCTTAAATTATTATTTCGCTAAACTTATAAAATCTTATCATGTAGTGTGCATTGAGAGGCACACTCCGGCGCATGGATGGCAACCCATGCTCCGTAAAATTCATTTTCGGAACATTCATATTTGTAACTTTTATTATGTTGGACATGCACTATGACGAGTGTGGCGTAATGTATTGTACTTCCTTTCAATGTGTTGTAAATTCATTTCATTTACTTGTGCTCCGTAAAGAACTATAATTGTACTCGTAATCTCATTATGCCTGCCTTGGTGTATTGTCGAGTACCCTTCATGTACTCTAGATTATTGTATTATTGGGGATTGATACAGCTGTACCAATGAGGAGTAGTTTGTTAATAAATAGTATTTAGATTAATTTAATTTAGTTGTTTGAATACTATGATCCTGGTTCAAGTTTCACACAACCTAGTTGACCCCCCCCCCTCTCATAATTGTAGATGATACGCTACAGGCCAAGCGAGTGAGACGCCGAAAAGAGATAAATAGTAAAATTCAGTAAATCAAACCTTTAAGTGGTTAAATGGAATAGAACTAATTTCATGGTGGAGATGCCGAAAGGTAATTTAGGACCCCCAGGGGGGTAGCACGTATTATTTAAGTGTTACGATCCTCATAGACATGCCATGCGACTTTGAAATCCTTTTGTTTATTATAATTTATTTAATTCATGTATTTACGATTCTTTCTCTTTGTGTGCTCGTGGTGGAGCCTGGCCCCACGAG
Organism: Laupala kohalensis; assembly: GCA_002313205.1. NCBI lineage: Eukaryota > Metazoa > Arthropoda > Insecta > Orthoptera > Trigonidiidae > Laupala > Laupala kohalensis. The sequence goes on along the minus strand of NNCF01126330.1, from coordinate 2,435,927 downwards.
GATGCAGATATTTCACTTCCGTTGAAAATAACTGTCAGCGTTCCGTACAGAGAGTGGGATCGGCACTGTCAGATATTTGAAAATTTTCATTTGTAATCAATATTAAAAACCGATATTAATTTTCTGCTAACAAAAACAAAACCATTTTAACGGAATATATACACTAATTTTCTCTGTGTATAAACAACCTGATACATGTTCACCGTTATAGAAATTTATTCATGGTACTAATTTGTATCACATCTTCATAGCTTATGATTCATAATTTTAGGGAAAATATTTTAATAAATTCCATTGTAGATCAATTTATACTTGTATTTAATACCAAACAGTAAATTTTTATGAATTTCCCATTTTTCCCCCAATCTTACTTAAACAATTGCCAAAAAAATGACATTACAAAACATTTTTGAAAGCAATATCAGAATTTTACTTTGCTCTACTTGTTTGAGAAATTATTTGATTACTCAATGAATTTGAATTTTTGTAAGTTTATATATGACCTCCAGAAAGTGCAACTCATATTTGATTGAAAGTGTAGCAAGAGAAAGGTAAGAGTAAACTAACACAGTAGCACTTACTTCTTCTCTCCAACGCAGTTACGATATGTGTATACTGCAATTCAAAAGTATATTATAGAACTGTTGCGGATTATGGAACACTTATAGAAAAATTGGTTGCTACTTGCACAAAGGATAATTTAAACCACTTTTTAGCGAGTATTTAACACGAATGAGCTATTTTTTCCAAATATTATATCAAATAATTCTTTGTAGCTAACCAAACTTACTAAATTTTAATCTCAGGTAAGGATACGAGCCACCTGTTACGTAGATCTGCAAAAAATATAAACATTTAGAATAAATATTTTCTTTCGAAACATAATATTGAAAATACTTTAAAAAAAGTAAAAGTATCAGTTTATTTTTTTAAACATTTGTTTAAACAATGTTTTTACAAATACTTAAAATGTTCTTGTTTAAATATTATTTAATATCCCGATGATAATGAATAAATATCAAGTTTATTCATTATTGTATAAGAACATTCATCTGAAACAAAAAGTCATTTTTTGTCATTCATCATTCATCTGAAACATTTTTTTTCGGTGCCATTTTAAACTCCGGGAGAAGACACAACATTACTCTGGTGTTAATGTATACACGGAAGCAGAGCAACAGCATCACTAGGTATTAACTCCATGTTACAAATGAACTTCGAAAAAATACGCTTCAAAATTTGTATCCATTTAGACAGTGGCGGCGATTGGGAATCAAAAGTGGGGGTGAAAGAAATATTGACAATTTTCATTTACATGACATTTCCTGCATATTTCCACTAAGTATGTTTTAAATAATGAAATAAAACAAAGAAAAGATAATTGGTGATTACCACATTAAGGATGGTGATTTTTTTAAAATAATTCCTAGTTTCAGACGGCTAAAATGTAATTTGCATTTTTCCTTAAAAAAGTGCCCCAAATCACCGCCACTGCATTAGGATATAATAGATGACGGTGTTCTTGTAGAATCAACCTGTATTCAGGGACCGGTCATTTCGTAATTTCAATTTCGAAATAATCCACTCTTCATCAACAAACTATTCCAAACGCATCTCTGATTAATTCGTGAAAGCTCGAAACAGAATGAGAAGCAGAGGCTATTAAAACGCGATTCCGGGAAAAATCGCCAGCGCTCCAGTCTAATGAATAAATTGCTTCGCGAACTTTCATTACATTGCGTGAAAACTTTGTGTGGCCGGACTCTGCCTCAAGCTCCTTTCTCGTCGTGCTATTAAATCGTACGTGTGCAAATTAATTAAGTCTATCGAGTATCTGGAATAATGAACACAGGAAGGAGATCAGGTGAGAGAGGAGGTATGGGATTAAAACTCGTTCCTCTACTGAGATGCTTTCGCTTCTACTTCAGCGAAGGTCCACTTTTATCGAACACGATGAATGTGCCAACCCTCTTAAACCCGGAACGCTTGCCAATGCCTTAACTCGAGTAACTCTTCGGTAACTTCCACGCTTTGGTCGGAAAATGAGAAGAGGACCGGAAATTCACCTGTTATATCCACCGGAGGGTACTGGAGTGGTGAGTTGCGGTGCTCTGAGACAAGTCATTAGACTGTTTCTGTATCATAGGTTTCGTTTTCAATATTCGGGAGAACATGTACAAATAATTTACACATATAAGTTTGCAATAGTTCATATGGAGTTCAGAAAACTATTATGAAAAATATAATCATGACCGTGAGACGGAAGCTAAATAATGCAGTGACTCACCAATAATTTTAAACAAAAACCTAACTTGAAATGGGTTCCATTAGAACTGGTTACCCCAAGCGTTTTTGGAGTTGAGATATAATATCCCATCCTGGGTCGGGTTTTTCTCCGATTTTCCCTCGGGTAGAGGCGGATTTTTCACAGACTCATTAGGTTCTTGTCCAAGGCGGCATCTTTTGAAATGATAAACCTCGAATTTAGAGATTTTTTGAAATAATAGATCTCGAATTTAGAGACTTTTACGATGTATAAACCATATTTTTCGAATTATATATATATATATATATATATATATATATATATATATATANATATATAGTTTGATAATAAGACGTACTACTGAAATAACTTTTATGTGTTTGATTAAACACAAATTTGTTGATATTATGTTAATATTATAACAAGTACCAAATTATTTGTTATTGTTAGGAGTGTGCTGGAACTTTATTTCCGTCTCTGCCTTAGGGCCCTTGATGGGAGTTGATGGGATGGTCCCTTGTTTGAGAGTAAATTAGTTTGTCCTTCACGTGATCATACGCAGTTTGTAACTATTTATTTGACAATAAATTTATTTATTTATTTAATAATTTAAGAATAATGCATTTTACTCAATATTCTTGGTTAAAGAAATATGTGGAGATATTCTTATTTAGAACCGTGGGGAAAGATGCAATGTAAAAGTCAGGTGGGTTAATTGTAAACAAGGGATAAATGTAAACAACTGATCTGAGATACAATTGTTTATCCAGTAAAATAACAATTAAAATTAAATGAGTTATTTCTGGATTTTAGGACGTTCGGATGGTCAACGAGAATATCAGTCAATGCTTTATAGTATTTGTAAAAAACTACCGTAAAACGGGGACACTGTAAATGTAAGCATCGAATCGTAATTAATGTAAACACGCTATTAGAAGGTCAAAATACAGTTACTATGACATATACTCATATACTGTAACTCATACCATAATTTATGTTAGGAGAGAGTTCATTGATTGTAACTACTCCGTTGTCTTTCGGGTAAAAATAACTAATCCTAACCTAAAATCCAGAAATAACTCATTTAATTTTAATTGTTATTTTACTGGATAAACAATTGTATCTCAGATCAGTTGTTTACATTTATCCCTTGTTTACAATTAACCCACCTGACTTTTACATTGCATCTTTCCCCACGGTTCTAAATAAGAATATCTCCACAGACGAATATGTATGGGAAATTTCATACTAGGAATCTTTGTCACAGGAGATATATGACGTAGGAAACTGGCCTGTGGTCTTAATTCGTAAAAAGTATTCTTTTTAAGCGTATTAATATATTGAAATTGAGGCGTGGAAGAGAAACATTCAAATCTTGTTTTAAAATTACCACACGTAAACCTACTTCGTTCTTTCGGTATTTAATCTTTTTTACTTAATGTAAGGTATGCTAAACCAAAGAAGGCAACTGAGAGAAAATACAATTTGCCGCGTCAGATACTGTTCATTATGCTTTTCTAGTAATAGAAGCGATGACAATAATAGAACATAAGAAAAAATATATTTCCATTATACACAATTTACAAATAAAATAGCAAAACTTTATTTCGCTCTCTAATGTAATTCAATCTTGGAAGATATATCACTATAAAGTTTAATTTATATTTTTATATCACTTAACTGAAACTCGAAAGATGTAGTTACTACATAGTTTTGTTCAAATGTTAGTTTGTAAAATTAGAAATATTTGCTGTAGTATTTATGAGAGTTAAGGGTAATAATAATTTTAAAACGAGTGAAATAGTTCAATTAATAATAAATTTAATAATAATAAATTTATTGCCAAAAAAACAGTACAAACTGCGTATGACCACGTGGAGGAAATAAACTAATTTAGTGTTGTATCATTTAATATTAGCACTAATTGTTTAGAAGATTTTATTCCAAAGACGCACAATTAAAAAATAATAACTTTCAACGCGGGGACAACAAATGTAATTTACCGCAAACATTGCGAAATCTATTCAGTGACCGGTAGTCGCTGTAGGGTGTCGCATACAATAAAAATAAAATTTCGATGTTGCTGGACGTAGCATACAATTTTTGAAGACATTTGGTTTGTGATATATTGGAATTGAAGTCGCGAAACACCTTATATTATATTCATATTAATGCCTTTGCAATCACCCATCTGGGTGAAGAAGATACGTGTAAATATTTGTCGATTGAACGCGTATAGAAGTCGACTGAAGTACAATCTCCTGTGGCATACGATCTTCGCTCAAACATTAAACCCCACCGCATATTCGAGTTCTGAATTTGAATCGTCTAACCGCCTCATATGGAAGCAACCTTATTGTTTACGCGCTTGTTTACAATCTCCTTCTCATCCTCTCGCAACGTTCGCATTTCTGGGGAGCAAAGGCTCGAATTCTTGTTGACTCAGACGAGGCAACTGCTGCAAAGTGCACACATGCGCCTCATGTAGAGCCAGAGAAGCGCCGTGAGTGTGGTGGCGGGGACCGGCGTTCGGATAAAGGACACGGGAGGGGAGGGGATGCAGCTAGTAGAGCTCAAGCGGGGGAGTTACTACTACGCGAGCGCACTCCACCCCTTTCGGACAGCGGGTCCAGTGTTGGTGACGATACGCGGGGTTGTACGGTAGTGAGCGGTTGAAACCCCCAAGCGAGACGGTGGTAGTGGCGGCGGGGGCAGGGGGGAGGGAGGGGGGGCACCGCCCTCATCACCGCTGCCCCCTCGACGTCTCTCCCCGCCGCCGCCGCTGCTGACATTGCCTGGAACGCAACGCGCGCGCGCGAACTGTCCCCGCCACCACTGCCTGCGCGCCGGATCAATCGGGGAGGGTGTGCGCGCCTCCACCAGTGACGTCATGTCCGCCACCACGCGCGCGCTCTTGACGGCGGAGGCCAGCGTTTGTCGGCGAGGCGGCGGCGGCGGTGTTGGCACAATCGACAATGAGTTTGTTTATAACATAGATGTTGAATTAACGCATAACATAATATTCTTTTGTACAGGATGATTTGAACGAGTAATGATAAAATGCATTCAGTAAATTTCCCCCACATTTTCGTTCTCGTTTCCCTTGCTTGGTTCCGGAGAGAGACTAACATTACTTCTGCGCCTTATCTAATATGTAAAAGCGTGTATGTAAAGGCGTGTTTCTGAGTAATTTGACAAATTTACGCACCGAGAAATTGAGATAGAAATTTTGACATTATGTTGCTCCTATATTGTATAGCCTCACTAAAAATTGAATTTTTGAAATTCGGACTTTAAAGGGGTGAATCAGGTAGAATATGATTTTTCAAATCTTCGCTAATGTCACTATATTTTTCGAAATATTTGAGACAATTTCTATTTTGTCAGTAAATGTTGTTAATTTTTGTATAACAACTAACGACAATGAGTTTGTTTCTTCAAACAGGTTTTATTTCTCGTAAAAAACGGAGTATTCGTTTAGGGGCCGGATGATTTCAATGAGTTTAAGCTGTACTTCAGAATAATGATTAATTAAACTAATTTCCGCCATTAAAACTTTGAATTGGCATCTCGTTTCCGTTTATTGTGTTCATGAGCGATATCTCTTAACCGAATACTGGTCATCCCCAGACCCTAACAACGCGGAGTGTCGGTGACAATGACTAAAAAATGCAAATTCAAATTTGAAAATGCTAATTCAAAATTTTAACTCTGTTTCTTCCGTCAACGTTCTACCAAAAGTAAAAATATCTCCCATATTTTCCTAGTTAGTATCAGTTAATGGTACCTCGCTTGAATTGGAAATTTACTTTATTTGGTCGCCTTATTCAATAACCTAAACGCTATATCTAATAATATTCTCTTTTGTTGCAGGTAAATAACGAGTGATCTCTATAACGAGCAAAAGAATCGAGCACATTGATTATCAACTAAAAAGATGAGTAAGTTTGAACAATTTCGTACCTCCAGCTTGGGTATATAATCCATAGTTTAAACAACCTAGAAAAAGATACATTTAGAAATCAAAAACTTGTAAAGGTTGTCGGAAATTTATAATATTAAAATAGCTTAGCAATTTACACTATACTTTTAGGATTTGAACATATGTAGTAATAATAGGTTGTAGTAATGGCAACATTTTTTTCGGAGTATGTATCGAAAAATGGTTTCATTTAGGGGTCTTATGGAAAATGATGCAGAATACTATAACGATGACCATGAATGCACTCCTCATTTTCATTTATTATACAACAAGTAAATACGGAATACATTGCCCTCAGTGTCACAATGCCCTCAACACACACATATATATATCAAAGTTAGAAAGTTCAGTACTTTTCATTTCCAATCATTACATTATAAACTCTCTGAATTTAATACACTTTTCCACAGATTGTTCATTTCAATTTATATTATTATAATTATATTATGTTTGATTTAATATTATATTATGTAAATATATTTTATAGTATGCATTTTAAATCAAAGAATACATGTGATTTCTTTAGATTTCATGAAGTATACTACAACTTGATTTATGAACATTTAAATATAAAAAAAGCAAGGACTGGCAAACATTTCTATTTGGCACATTTTTCTCCGTTAGAAGGTATTAACGCTAATTAGCTTTTTTCTCTTCATTTTACTTTTAGTTGCGAATTAAAATGTTCTTTACCCAATTAGCTGTGGTAAATCAAGAGGAGGCCTCGCCTTGGTTTATTCCTTAATGGTATAATAATCCTCTCATACATTTCTCTTCTAGTTAGATAGAAACGTGCGGACTCATTTAAATTGTTCGTCACGTCATGTAAGGTTTGTCGTCCTTTACGAGTCATATCGTAGTTGGTGTGTTCAGTATTCATATATTTAGGAGCTTCCTTTCATTAACACCAACCTATCCTAATCCTTTTGTATTGTTTTAGGATATTATATTAGTGAAGATATTTTATTCGGTGTATCATATCTCTAAATGATCTAAATTTTTTTTACAGGGGGTTCTACTTGATTCACATGTTTGGATCTCTAACTAATTTTCTGCCATTCTGTGGTCTACCATTGCTCAGACGCTACAATATTCTCCAATCTCCAACGATCAGAGATATATAAATAGATATTCAAATATCCTCCTCTCAAGATATCATGTAGATCATTGAAGGATTGTTGATACTTCAGAAAGGATAACAATCAAGAACGGAACATGGTACCTTTCGGGAAAGTATTTCAGCATTAAACAAGACCGCGGATTTTGACTTCACGAGCAATTTTATTGTTCAGCATGACTTTCCAAATGATCTGTTCTTGTTCTACTCTGTGCAATATTCCTCTCTATTAAAAACTCAAACTCTTCCTTCACTTTACTCTCCTCAAATCATAAAAAATACTTTATAACCAGTTTTATTAGAAAATTGTACATTATGAGGTATCTTATAGAAATACATTTTTATGTTTTGAGTACCTATATCCAGTTAATAGTGAATAATTTTATATTATTATTTCCCTACAATTAGTATGAAGTATTCATATAATAATAAAAAAATTGTTATTAGATTCAGAACATTTACGGAAATTCGTATTTGTGAGCGCGGTATTTGCAAAATTGAATTAGTTACTCCTGTATGAAAAACAATCATTCTTATCGTAAGGCAGTAGCTGCTCGATTTTGAAATTTGGAATTTTACAACCTTTGATGCTGAACCAAAATGAAACAGTATAGTTCCTCTCGCAATCTGAGAAAATACGATTGTGAAAGTTTCGTACCAATTTGTTCCGTAGTTGGTATTCTTTTAAATTACGAGTATTTTCCGAAGGACGACACGAAAACATTATGGTTTATCGCGAGCTAAGTATACAAGAGGAATATACCGAAAATTTATTTTAAAACTAGACCATAAATCTAGGAAACGACAGAAATTTTGGATTGCCGTCACAAGAGTGCACTTCCCGTGTAATTGTATAACTATTTGCGCTTGCAATAATTGCACTTATAATGATAAATAATACATTAAAATGGCAATGATGCTTATTTGCAGAAACAATGGTAATTTTAATTGGTTTTATAATTATTTATTACTTTCACGTATCATTCCGTGATGTTATATTCTGATCCTAATTCAACCTTTGAGAGGAGTGTTGAAGTTGTAGGGACATGCTAGATTATGCTGTGTCCTAGGCTAGGCTATGCTATCCGTATGAATTTTATGATAACCTTATTTTAGTGTGAAGTTTTTAATCAATAGAATTGAATATATCTGTACGCGATTTAATAAGATTTTAGTTTAAGTCACCGGTTAGTTATCCTCTTTATTCTATCAATGTTAATAATAATATTTGTAACAAATGCGATCTCACGCGAATTCGTTCTGGTTTTCAGCTAGTATTGTAATAAAACACTGAAATAATATTTTTCACTAAAACAAGTAGTGTATTCAGCCACTGAGGTACACTCCTCAATATATGACTGGACATGAAACTTTCGCAACTACCTAATGAAAATAGGCGAGACAAGAAGTTCTGTGTGATTGTGGATAGGAAGATACACTATCATCAATTGTGAGGTTGCGATTTATACGAACCAGAAAGGACAGAATATATAATGAGGATGAAATAATTTAATATGTCCAATATATGTGACAAGAGAAAACTAATTGAAACAGAGAAGAAGCTTTGAGTGTTTGAAGAGTTTTCTACAAAAATTGGAATAATACGAGATCCAATGCAATAGTGATGTGTAACAGAGGAATATGAAGAGTGATATTTTAAGAATCATAAACACGGAGTGACTTCGTTTAGATTCGGGGTGATCTGTGCATTTGTTACATATCTAAATAAATAAATAATTTTTCACTTGAGTCAATAAAAAATTGTTTTTTAAAACAAGTTTTACATCCCAATCTTCTTGATTCAATTACCATTTCTTTTATAAATCTTGAAAGTAAAACGGAGAAATTGCATGGTCGAGCACGAATCCAAAATAAACACGGATTCATATAACTGTTGGTTTTAGGAACAGCATTCAGCAGCAAGGCAATGAGTTCCGAAATTGTCAATAACGTCATCCTCAAGTGGTCAGACACGACTTCTCAGAATCACGAAACCTGCATCGTACCTCAGTCTGCGCATACAGATATCGATACCAAGAACTGCCTATCACGCGGCAAATCGAAGTATCCGAGGAAAGGTTCTGGTCAGAAAGGAATTATATCATGGCCCTCACGCGATGTCCTTGTTCCTGTAGTGAGGAATTCAGAGTACCTCTCTCATTACGAACACACATTTCAATTAGTTTTACATTAAAAACCAACTCTGACTAGTATAAAAATTCAGTTGTTGCTATGACACCAGGCTGGGGAGGTTATTAAAATTTTCTTGAAATTTGAATGAGTTCCCATTTTGTTTTATGTCTTTAAGTATGACTTCCATAAAATTTCATAATTTTGATATATATTTTAGAGATTACTACCAAGTTTTAAAACTCATAAAAAATTCAAAAATATTCAGCGACTCCTAAAATTTATTTTTAAAATTTATCTGTTTACAGAAATCTTTTTTTTAAGAAAACAAAATAAGAGGGACCCAACAAAGTGTCAAAAAATTATTTTTTTAAAACCATATTCCAGAGCTGTCGTGTCCTTTTCCAGCATTGAGCTTCCAGTTCAACAACCCAGCGTCCAGCACCAGAGAAAACGACCGACCGCGTAAATTGGATTCGTTTGTCTTTTACATCGTCCATTAAAACAATTGCGTTTCCTCCGCTTGAGATATCTCAACCAATTATAACACAAACTCCCCTTTCCTCTTTCCAATTCATTGGCGGTGCACAAATGCAAGGGAAGTAGAGATTGATTGTTGAAAATTTCTCCTCAGATATTTATTTTTATAAGTGCAATGAAGAACAATCTTTGAAACAGCGAAACATTTATTTCAAACAAATATTTCCGCAATGGCTCCTTACATCTATCAATTTCTCATCGGTGTAAATCTGGTTTATCATTTATAAGGTTCTGGCAATACTTATTTGCAATTATAAAATAACTATCATTGCTATTGTAAAATGATCAACCATAATGAATCATTAAACCTATGCGATAACATTAAAAATTAATTAATAGATATTCGGCTAATTCACATTAACACTGCTATGCGTCACTGAATATCAGACCCAAACTGTTCATGCATGTAGAAAATAATCACTGGTGTTTTTGCTTAGTATTGTTTAGTATCTATGAGTGAATTCATAGTTTATTCAGATTCCTACAACTATTGAAGAAAATGACCTCTCTCTCTTTATTTCATTGCAAAATATTGAATTACATGAAAAATACCAACATACCTCAACTACAAAATGGTTTTCAATGAAACTGATGTATTGAAGTTCGTTTGTAAATTAAATAAAGTTCACTCAAACAATCTGTACATTTATTTCAGTTACAAAAAAAAAGTTTTGGAAATGCAGTTCAAGACGATTCAGTTCTGTTACAAACTAGTTGTGACCCCAAAACGTTATTTCTTCTAGGTCTCTCTGGCTCGTGATAATTCGGTTATTAAAATTAAAAACTATACGAGTATAATTTCCCCTAAAATCGAGAAAAGGTTTCTGAATGAATTAGGGTGTTTCTATGTTATTCCGTAGGTGCCATCTCGTGCGTGATTTTGAAAGGGAAATATTTTTAAACGATCATTTCTTAGAAAAAAAGGAGTCGTAAAAAAACTAATATTACGGATGGCCATCCAAATCGTAGTGCAAGAAACTAAAGTAAAAAAGTATTTTATTTTTGATTATCTATCCGAAACAGAAAATTTTGATATAAAATATTTATGAGGTGGAAAACTGACAGAAATATTTTAAAAAGGAAATTTATTTAAAAAGAAGAATGATAATTAACATTTTTGCGAGAGTTAAAAAGAAAAAAAACACCACCCTATGTCCCTTTAACATTTCTATGCGTCATTTTATGAACTATGAATTTATGTCGATGATGAAATATTTTCTCAACTGCGAAGCATAAACCTTCAGAATTAAGTGTTCACCGAATAAATTGAGTATTGGGAAGTCGAGTGAGACAAACTCGAGATTTTTTTAATGAATTCAGAGAGAGAGAGAGAGAGAGAGCGAGCGAGCGAGAGCGCCCCTGTAGTGCGCTGCGATTTCGTGGCAAGACGCCCGCGCCGGTAGGTCTACTGCCGCTGCGCCGCCTCCGTCGCCACCGCTGGCGCTTCGTCGTTTCCTCACGAGATATTGCCGCGCAACACGTGTTCCGGCCACCGTTGGCGAGGACGGCAGCGGCGGTGCAGCACAGCGGGTGGCGTCGGCAATGGCAACGTCGACGGTGTCTGACAATCGGACGCCAAGTGGTGGTGGTGGTGGTGCTGTTGGTGGCGGAAGGTTGTCGTCAAGTCCACCCACGATGGCGCGCAACGGATGAGAATCTGACAGCAGAGGATAGCTAATATGATAATAAGAATAACAATAATATGAGAACACTAATCGTCTTTCGAACCTATTCCTTATAAAGTTGGATGCAACCTAGAATGGGTTTACAAGCTAACCGACTATACCACCATTAGGTCGTGAAGAGAAACGAAATAACAATAATAATAACAACTAATAATAAATTCTCTGCAAGTGAGCAATTCTCGGTAGCAGATAAAAAAACACATAATAAAACGTACATAACAAGAAGTTAAATAACAAATCCAGAACCCAAATATCTATAAAACTCACATACACACATGGTATAAAATGGTTAGAAAATTAGTCCAGAAGGTAACCGCGAGAGGGAAATTACATTTAAAGAATTAATTATTTACGTTAGCTCCAAATATATATACAATCATTTCTTCATTTAATAATTATTTAAAAATTAATTAGTAAAATAAAACCAAAACAGGGTGGCTTGAACAGACGTGCAAACTTCACTACCCATCACAACACTACACTCCTCTCTGAGCATTATCCCCTTAGACTCCATTCACATAACTTCACTACCCATCACAACACTACACTCCTCTCTGAGCATTATCCCCTTAGACTCCATTCACATAACTTCACTACCCATCACAACACTACACTCCTCTCTGAGCATTATCCCCTTAGACTCCATTCACATAACTTCACTACCCATCACAACACTACACTCCTCTCTGAGCATTATCCCCTTAGACTCCATTCACATAACTTCACTACCCATCACAACACTACACTCCTCTCTGAGCATTATCCCCTTAGACTCCATTCACATCACGTCACATGTGCATCTATTTCGTAGAAGCAAGACGGTTGCGGAAACATTTTACTCTTTTTGGCAAGTTCGTAAGTTTTGTTGCAGGCAAGTTATTCCAGTCTGCAATGGTTCTATTCACAAAAGATTATTTGCCACTGTCTGTTTTCTGTTTTCTACACTTTATTTTACGCTTGTGATTACCGTATCTTTGGTTTTGCCTAGTTGCATCTATATAAGACATATTTGAAATATTACATCGGCGATTTTTGAAAGTGCTTTCTTTCCGTGGATAATTCGTAAGTTAAAAGACCGCGTGCTAGCTATTTGGATTGATTTTCCAATGAAAAAAAAAAAAAACCGCAAAAATGAAACACCATGGTGATGACATATCTCAAACGTTTCAAAATTATGGTGATGATATGTGCGAGCGAGTGTGGTAAGGAGGTTGAAACGCGAGAGCATATTTTTTTAGATATAACAGTTCTATGGTGCAGGGGGTAAGATGCATGGTAAAATTAAATTAGAGGATATAATAACGAAATTGAGAGAAACTGTGGTGGCAAAAGAGTCGATATATAATATTTTCAAGAATCATATCACCAGTATTTTTGAATTTAAACAAACACCCAAAGAAAGCTGATACTAAAAGCTAGTTAGTGGCAGCACCTATTCCTAGTGAACATTTTGTTTATGGTAAATTAAATATTTTATGGACGTATATGTCATTTATTTGAGTGATTTATTTGATTTATTTAAGTTTGCACTTAAGTTTCTAACAGATTAATCTGCGGAATGACTTACGATGGAGACACGATAAGAAATAATATTAATTCAATTCATGGAAAAATGAAGTTTTTTTTTTTTGAAAAATTAGTACCTGGTGCAGATGTCACGATGATACAAAAATTGACATAATTTTCAGCGTATAAATTTTAATGAGTAAATACTTATTTACATCCTTAACTTTATGTTGGGACGACAAGCTTTGGATGGAAAATTAAAAGAGATTCTTGGGGTACGGAAATATTAAGATAAATGCGAGGAACGCCATAGCTGAAAATCTCAGAAGGTTCATCTGAGTAGCGAATCCAACTCCGATTCTCCAGCTCCGAAGCAAGTTGCCAGCGAAGACTAGACTACTATGCTACGCAATAGATCATCACATTCACTAAATAAATATGATTGATTAGTCAGATATTCATATGCATGTTGATGAAAACTGCAATTAGCAGAACCTTGTAAATAATACTGTAAAGAAATCATATAATATTTTTATTCTTAACCCTCGGATAACAGTAGCAGAATTACTAACTTTGTACGCTTTTCCTTCATTACATATACTTTATAGGTATTCAAGCTAAGAAATCATTGTATAAATTCAGTTTAAATATTACATCAAATGTTGATATATTTCACTAACGTTGTTTGATTACTTTATTATTTTCGACACAAAATTAACCAAAAATTGATTAAATGAATCCACTTATGTCAAAAATTGAAAAAAATTGGATATTTTCGGTGAAAATGTCTAAGAATATTATCCAAGCTGAGCGCAGCGAAAGATAAAAATTTTCTTACCGAAATGTATAAAATTACATTATTCCTAAGAAACATTTTAGATACAAATAAACACAATTGGATAAATTATTTTGAAGCAAACTTTACGAAACACACTGCATTGTGAGTAACGAATATATTGTCTTTCAAGGACACGATATTACAATTGAAGATATAAAAGCATTTGAAGAAAGTAATTTGAAATTCAATAGAGGATGAAATGTAGAAGAAAAATATTAATAAATTATAATGAAATGACTGAGGTATAAGAAATCGTTACGCAGTAAAAGTTCAATGAGTGTAATGGCAAAAACTAATATCAAAAGTTACTATCGTAAAGACTAAGATGTGGGTTAAAACGATAGGAAGCGTAGTAGCAACAAATGAGTAACACAAACGAACGAGAATTGAAACTAAACCCAAAATAATTTGAATAGTACGGAAGTAGCACTAAATAAAAAGAGTTACAAGTGGATCTAATGTTGAAGAGCGCCGGAAACCAAGGGACCGAATGATGGTGTCGGTCGCATAACCAGACAGTTTTACAAGAGTCGTATAGCAATCGGATATGGCGATAAAGAAGCAGTTTAAGGAAACCACTACCATCGGGCCTGTTACGATAGTCACATTACGAGAGAAGTATGTAGTAATCTCACGAGCAGTTGTGTGGAGTTGGTGACAGAACTGCTTGAGGTAGGGCTAACGACATTTCAACCCGAGCTCTTCTGTGTGCATTGCCGGTTGCAGGTGGGAGATTTGTCGGCGGCGGGTGGGCGCCGCCGCCGTCAGCTTTCACTCGTCATCCCGAGCTGTTGGAGCCGCATAAAACCTCTCGGTTTACTGGCGCAGCAAGACGTGCGTTTCTCAAGAGGGCATAAATTCTACCTTTCTCTCAGCGGCGGAAATATCGAAGAATCTCGCATTGTAAGTTTGCGAAGTACAAAACACATCGTAAAGAACACGAATGAAATTAATTATTTGAACTAATCACTTTTCTAGAATTGAAATAGTTTTAGCAAAGAAATTTTTGAAGGAAATGAGATGTATTAGAGACGAATATCGATAAGTAGGTCATGTCAGTTGTATCGAAGTAGGTGAGGTTGGGTAGAACGTGGATACGTGAGTACCTGCTCACTCAGTGGAGCAGAACCCCTTCAAGTACGGCCTCCCCCTCCATAATGCATGAAGAATCAGTGCCCTGGCCGTGGCCAGCCGGCGCACGCGTTCAACGTGGTAGGGCCAGAGCGCGCCGAAAAGGTAGTCGATGCGCAGACGTTCATTGCGCATGGCAGACGTTCGTATCGCGAGTCGGTAGCTAGAGGTCGATAGCTGGCTGGGGGAGTCGGCGGAGTGAAGCGCCGCGCGCGCGCCGGCAGCGGGGAAGCCGTGGGAATAGGGGGGTTGGAGGAGGGGAGGAGACGGGGAGGCGAAGCCCGGACCGGAGAGAGAGCGCGCGCCCGAGAGAGGCGGGGTGTTCCCGCCATAGCGACACAAGCAAGGGTGGAGAGGGCCCCCGAAGCGACGCGGCCTGCGCCGCCGCTCAGTGCGTGCGTGAGGGCGGGCGTGAGGGCCTAGGGCCGAGGGTCGGGTGCGGGCGCGGGCGGCGGCGGCCGGGCAGCCGGGATGTGCGACAGCGGCGGCGCGGGCTGCTTCTTCAGCAGCAGGAAGGTAGGTTGCGGTAGACCCGACCGACCGACAGGCGCTGCGCTGCGTGTAGCTTGAGACCGTCGTCGTGGCCGCAGCGAGCTTCCGAGCGAACGCCGGTTTCCCCAAGTGAACCAGCGGCGCGTCGGTGAACGTGCGATCGGCGACCTAACCGACGGACGCCGTTCGCCGGCCGGCGAGCTGCGCGACGCGGCGAGAGCGTGCCGGCTCGAACACGCCTACCCCGGCGCGCCGGTCCTGTGTCTCCCCGCTCGTCATCCCCACTCCCACACCTTCAGTTTCACTGCCAACCCCTCTCGCGCGAGCGCCAGAGATGCCTGGCGGTGGGTGCGGAAACTTTGCTTCTTTCCTCGCTAGAATTATTTTAGCGAAATTTTTCAATTTTTTCTTGGTGTTATTATGTAAAGAACTACTCAAAACGTTCGAAATATATTAATTTAGCGGCAATGAAGGTGCAGATGTGTTTTGTGTAATCGAAAATCAATTAATCTTCGATCTTTTATTTTACCTCTAATTGTTGAGTTTGTGCAAATAATATTATTCTGGACCAATTGTGGCGTTCCAGAAGAAATATTTTGAATCCCGGTCGCTCACGCATTCCCGTCCATCGCACGCTAACCATCTTGTCGGCGGCCATACCTATCGGGCAGCAATCCAGGTTACTATGGCAATGTGTCTAGTGGTGTGTGTAATCTAAGCGTCGTGAGTTCCCGTCCGCGCACGTTCCACACTAGCTCTCGCCGCGTGTGTCTGCACGAACTACCCTCTACTTCTTTGTCTTCCTTCTTCCGTCGGCCCGATTTAGCGGCACGTCGCCGCTTTTCCTCGAAATTCAGCGCTGTAGCCAGACAGTGAGTGCTGCATGTTTCAAGAGCGCCTCCGCTCCAATCGACTCGCGTGTGGCAGCGGCAGAGGGGAAGGCGGCGGCGGCGGAGGCGGCGGCGGCGGTGGTGGGACAGCGAGTTCGGCGGGTGGCGTGTATACAGGGGCACCTCGCGTAACACCCGTGCCCGTCGCTTTAACTGCGCGCGATCATCCTTTGTGCGTGGGCGTGTGGCGACGTAGGCGGCTGCAGCGGCGACGGAGGCGACGGTGTCGATTCGCGCCCGCTCGCATCACACAGCAGCAGCGAGGCAGGCGGGACGTGCCTACCGAAGCGAGGCGAGTGGGGACAGCCGTGCCCTGGATTTCAGTGCGCGCTCGCTGCCCGCCGCGGGAAGACACGATCGACTTCCGTTCACTAGGTTAATGTGCGTGCGGCGATACAACTGAACCGGATTCCGATACCCGCTCGTCGTGGGTCGAAGGCTACTCCCACGCGTTGCATGCAGATTCGCCCTCGCTAATGACCGTCCTCCATGCAAGAAAGCAAGCCTTAGTATGCAGATGTGCTCGAAATCGTGAAGCGACGTTAATACCCGCTCCCAAACGCCTTGGTCGGTGTGTGTTCGCAGTGGAAAGCGTTTGTGTGAAGACTGTGTCCCGTAGTGATCTCGTGTGAGTGTGGCGATTTTTCTCTCTCTCTCGACGTCGCGATATCGTGGTCCATGAATAGTAAGAGCGGGGAGGCTGTTCCACGGGTACTGAGAACGAGCGGTGACGGCACGTCCGCTGAGCACGAGTCGACGACGGCGCTGAGCGTTTTATTCGCTGCAACCCCCCGGCGGGACGAGCGAGAGTAACTCTGACGCTACCCAGGAGTACCACTTCAGCCGCCACCCTGCGCGGGAAGACGAGCATGACGTACCTGTGCTGCTGCGTAAGGAGAATTGTGAAATTGTTCTACTATTTTATCATTCCAGTTACTCGAGAATTTCCGCTACCGTTTATTATATTTGTCCATGATTGTAAAAATATATGTATTTTTTGATTTATCAACCACAAAAATATTATCTCCGAAGAAGTACACTCGAAAGAGCTCTGCTATAAATGTTTGGTGACGACAATAATTTTTTTATGTGCGGTCGCCGCAGCTATTATTCTTTCACGCGCGTACTCATATTCCTACTCCGAGCTTTCTGGGTAAATATTTCGAATAAAATATAGTGTCGACGTACACCCGGCCATAAATCCATCACCCTGACGACACAGGTAAAAAAAGCACATATCTGCACGCGCGGCACATCAGCTGACGAGAACGATTGAAACGCGTGCCGTCCGTAAAAGCTATACGGAAACTTCAAACAGCCCGAAGATGCAATTCCGGAGCGGAATTCTCCTTCTGAAACCATCTCTTTGGTAACATATCAGGTTACACGATATTTACTTTGAGAGGAGCAATCAATTGAGGCAGGACCGTTGGTGGTTGTGGTGGTGAGCGGCGTGAAGAGTAGGGGTGGGGGAGGGTGGAGAGGGGATGCGCCGGGTGAGGCGGGGTGGATGCGCGGGGAGGGGCCACGGGCACTGGGAGTCAGCGACCCCTGGCAAGTCGCACCGCCACCGCCGCCACGCGCCGCTCCGATCTGCTTTGCCGGCGAGTGCCGGCGAGCGCAGCCCGACGCCCAGCGTGCGTGGGGAACAGCCGTAGGCGCTACGACTTCGGAGAAACGTGGTTGAGAAGGATTAGCTAGTAAATGAAGGAATGAGAACATGGGATAATAAGATCCACTGGAAGTTAAGAAGGTGAAAATCGGATGGAAGATTTATCCAATTTCTACTACAATTAACGTCCAGTTTTTAACATAATTTAAAAAATAATCGAAGACTTACGATCTTTAACGAAAAAAAAAATATTGCTTTTCCATTTACGGCCGTAAATGTTTGATTATTTATTTGTACCCAATTCGTTCATTAAACGAGTATCTAATCTTTTACTTCCACGCCAGTTAACAAATACTTAAATGTTCTACTAATAATTCTCTATTTCTTACTTATTTATAAATTTAGGAACAGGAAAATACTCGTAATAATTTTGTCTTCACTTAGATATTTATCTCCAATTATCACCTACATTTTATTTATTTTCGCTTTCTATAAATATATCTACTGAATTATCCACATTTTAACGCATGAAATATAAACTTAGGCAACTAGTTTACGTTGGTAAATATATTTCAATACATAAAATTTCACAATTTCCTTACTTTTTTCAAAATAAATTTTATTTCTGTGTTCAGAGAGGAGGAGAAACGGAGAATATAGGATTGCTCTTTTAAGAATACTGATAAACAGTTACTGTTTTTTTTCTTTTTCTTACAGTTATGTTCTCAAATGTCTGTATTCTCGTAGCAGAATACAAGGTATACAAATCTACACATATATCTCATTAAATATTGTCTCGATGGACATTCGCTCATCAAATCAAAATTGGACTATTTGGAATAAAATTACTATTCATAAAAAACTTAAATTTTTTGTAGAAGATAATTTTCAATCCAAAATTCTCTGTATCTATTAATCCGTTCTGTTGAATATTGAAATTTTGATATAAACACATGACATGTATTGACTTGTGCTGTTAGGGATACATCAAAGAATATCTCATTTTACTTTTACACCATGGAATATTTTACTGAAAATTACTTCAAGAATTCATTTTCACAGTCCGTCAACTCATTGAAAGAATAGGTAAATTCATTTCAAGGGAAGTATTTATTAATATATTTTGAATTCAATTTTTGACTTGTTTTAAATATTATTTCATTAAATGAGTAATGAAGGAAGTTGGAATTTGTATATTGTTTGTATAGATTCGGACGCATCTACTGTATTATAAAATATTATTTTCAAGGCGCATTTCACATCAGTGTGATCTCTATGAAACTTGATAACGTATATGTCATGTAAGTGGATCAGTGGTTAGAATTTATAGTTAACATTGAATACCCTGCTATTTCACTTTAACTACCATTCAGATTAATTGCAATACGTTTTGTGGTGTAAATTACTGGATAGTTCTAGTTTAATGTTTCGAATACTAGCAGTTAATTTATCGTTCTAATGCTTTACATTTCAGAAGATGTATACTGCTATTTCATATCATCTCTTACATAGAATAGAGGAACAATAGTGGTAAATGTTATTTTCATTGTTCTAGAAGTCATATTCAACATAGCACTACAAGAGGAAACTATTACAGTTTCGGAAGTCTCATCTATCTTTAGAATAATCTAACCTAGAGCTGAATGACTTCTAGAATACACAGTTTCTGACACAAACAATAAATTGTCTCATGAAATAATGCCTCTTCTTTACATGTGACTCCGACATGAAGGAGTTTACTTCTATTTTTGGCAAAAATGTTTTATACATTAGTTAAGCTTTATGCTATAGAAATTCAAACTCGCATGGAATGCTATATTAAGATGTCAGGGCTATGATAAAAGAATGATTTATCTGAAAAGTCGAATTTCAATCTAAATATTGTTTTCAATATTATTAAATAAAAATTTTGAATTAAACAATCCAAATATTAATCAGCAAATGAGATTTAATGTAAACATTATTAATATGTTCAATCTCATTTTCAGTATTTTTTTTGTATTAACTTGTTTTAATAGTTACCGTAGCAATTTCTTTCAAATAATTAGAATTATTCGTTTGAGGTTTCTGCTTAATGATTTCCATGTAAGTTAGATTTGAGAGTATTTACAATTGCAGGGTTTAAAGTGAAGAGGGATTAGATTCTTGCCCGAATCGAAAGCTTTACTCGCTTGTTATATAGCTATAATGTCATTATCTTATAAGACTTCTTCTGTAGTGCTTATCGTCGCAGGGCAGCGAAAGAGAGAGACTGCGACATATCACATTTCCTAAGCATAGACACTCCATGGACGAGACTGGAAAAGTCACTCTTAGGCTCTCATTTACCTTGGAAATAAATCAGAATAAAGGTGAATCATTTTTTCGATCTCCATACCTTTACAAAAACTAGGTCAAACCAAATAAATCCGAAAGAAACTCGCCGTTTCATCTCTCATTTTAGTTGATTTTTAGCTTCCATCATAGACGAAGTTTATGTAAAGTCATACACACAAATTGGTATGTTCCAAATACAAGGCCTATATATCTTTATGTACCTTCACGCGCTGAATCTGAATCCAAATTCCAAATTGCTCCATCACCCCCCAGTTTCCTAATCCGTATTTTCTCCATTCCAGGGCGTTTTTTGCGATTTAAAAACTTGAAGAGTGATGGAGCAATTCTGGTCCCGCAATTCAAAATACATAAGAATACATAGGTGTGTTTGGAACAGAACTTTTTTGTGCCTGTGTTATCAGTATTTGTGTTCCATAGAAGGCAACAGTGTAAACAAAATTTGTGTACACTGTTAAAATTAAAACTTCAACAGACTGAATTTACGCACTAACACAGAAAAGCTCCTGGTGCAGTTTTTATAAATATCATTTCTGATGTGCTACATTTGTGATATTTAAATTCCTTGTTCAGTATTAATGTATTATCCTAATCCATCGATCGATCATTATCAATATAATGTTAGGTTACTACACTTTCTTTAACTGATTTTAAATTTCGTTTGTGCTCCTGGATTCTAGTCTTCAACCCTCTCTCTGTTTGACAAACATGACTAGCATTACAACCTTTGCATTTTATTTTGTATACTACATTGTTAGTATTCATAAAATCTTTCATACATTTCTCTTTGGTTGTCAAATTGTAGTAAATAAATATAAATAAATTTATCGTCAAAAAAGCAGTACAAACTGCGTATGACAACGTGGAGGACTATAAACTAATTTACTCTCCGAAAGCAAGCAAGGGACCATCCCATCAATTCCGATCAAGGGCCCTAAGACAGAGGCGGATTCAAAAATTTCAGCAAAAATTCCAGGAAAAATTCCAGCAAATATTTGAGTAAATTCAGTGAATAGTTAAGCAACGTATAATTTTATGTTTTAGGTCACGAATTTTGCCTAATATCTTGAAACACTTCAGCTCTCCCAACTTCTGAAGACCGTATCTATAAATTAAATGTAATATCCGTTACAAAAAAAAAAGTTCTAAGTAAGAATATGCCTTCATTTTTTTCTATAGAGAAACATTTTAATTATAAGAAACATTTTTTTTTCTATCGGGACAACATTGTTTGAGCCGAGAAGAAGAATGAAGAACCCCTTTTAATCTCCATTTCGCGCGGTTGCTCCAAAACAATGTAGCAACGAAACGCGGCGTTCCAGCGTCACAAAAGAAAAGCTCGGTGAGTGCAGGTCCCCCGGACGCGTTCCGAATCGCGCTTCGCCGTCTCGTCGCGTCGACGGTTTTCGGACGCAAAGTTTCCGTTGTGTTATTGAGTCGGCTGCTGGCGGCAAAGCGGCGGTCAGACCATCGCTGGTTCTCACGTTGGCGAGGTCCAGGTGGCGGAGGGTGGTGAGGAAGGGGGGAGGGGGGGAGTACGACGTTTCTTGGGTTTCTCTTCACAGGCCAAAGCGTGTCTGTTCGTGAGTGGGTCAGACGGACTGCATCCTTCAGCATCGCTTTGTCTCGCTGCGGTGGTGGTGGTGGTAGGAGTTGTTTTTCAAGGTTATTTATTCACTTAATAACATTTATTTTGTGGTATATTCAACTTATCGACCTATCCGTAGACACGTAATATCTTACATTTTGGTTTAACGTTTCTACTCTTGAGTCTTGTTCAAGTACAATTGATTTTCACAATTTTTTACTACATAACTACATGATAAAAACTATTTACATAATTCAGTAACTTAACAAAAATTATAATACACAATTATAAGTATTTTATAAAGTATTTGTTTACGTTTGTTAATTAAAGTAATTAAATTCATACAATAACTATGTGTATTTATTTCGGAAAGTTGTTTCTTTATCTAAAATCTCAATTTAATTCCATTTCATTATATAATCTGATTAATAAAAAAGGTTGTTAAGTTGAATATATGAAATACATCATTATATATAAATAAGCAATCATTTTTTTGGTATTTGTTTCATTTTCATTTATCTTAACATATCTTTAATTTTATTAGGATCGTTCCTATCTGTTGCATTAGAACAACGTAGTGACTTATTCTCTAGAGACATGGGTAGTTGTTTCATGTAGTAGTATAAGATTTTTTAAAACCATCATTTTGGTATTCGAGCAAACAGATTGCATTCCGTTATTATTACCTAGTCAATATTAAAAAAATGAAGTTTAACTTAATCTGGTTATCATGAGACAATTTTGGTATTATAATGGATAATGTTATCTTTTAACAATGGACCAAAAATAACAATTTTAATAACTCGAATTATTTTCTGAGAAATGTGCAATTAAATCTAAAAGGGCCGTTACACTTTAATTACTTTTGGTAACTAATATTCCATTTAATTTAGCAAATTTTATTTTTTCAGGAATTTTAGAATTTTTCTCACATTGCTATATAATTTTGACAATTTTCAATGTTTTTCTGCAATGAAATAAGTTTATATTTTCAGATTATTTGAGTTATATTCGGTAGCATTATTCAAATTATGTTCGAAACTATTTTAATTTATAGATGTATAAAATTGGGTTTCTTGGTATGCTGTATGAAAAATAATAGTCGAAGTAATCTGAACTGCTGTGGAAGTAGAATTATTTTTCATTTTGGAATGGTTTGCAACAACGCCTCTGATGAACTTCACTTAGAAATATAAAGCTTTACAATTTAACAAAAAAATTACGAGATAATTCTCCATTTACGTAATTTAGAAATGTAATGGAGTTTCAGGATTACGTGTGATGGTAATCTTCTTCAATTATAATGTTCTTAGAGTAAAAATACCTGGCTATCTTCTGAAAGTACCACATTTTCTAAAAGTAAATCGTATGGTTCTTTTAATAGGCAGCGTGAGTTTACTAGAGCTATAGAAAAAAAAATTAATTTTATATAATTTTGATGAAATATATTCCTAATAAAAATACAAGTAAATTGTTATTTAAAAGTTTCGAAGTGATCACGTGAATTCTATTTTGATTTAAATAAGTTTTATTTATAAATAAACATTAAAAAATTTCATTTCCCTTTTTAAGAAAAATTCGGTTTAGAACATAAGAAGTTAATTATTAAAACAAATGTTTAGTCATAACACTCGTAAATATTTGCGATAAGTTCCAATGACTCACATTACGGCTGGATCGGAATGACATTTTCCCGATTATTAAAGAACCCTTATGTCCGTAATGTGTTTCGTCAGACAAGCACACAAAGTGGGCTACTCCTATCTGATCCGTCGTAAAATAAATTAATGTTCAATTATCAATTTAAGAAAATGGGGAAACCATAAAGAAAAATTTAACCTACAACAAAAACACACCAAAAATATTGAATTATAAGGTTTACTCGTTTGAGAATCAATTAAATGTATTTGTGCTGTTGAGTACTTTAGTTAAACGCGTCTCTCTCAACAAGATGAAGCATTAATTTAAACCAACTCCAAGGATTCTCATGTCTTTGTCGGATTACCCGTACAACGTTGCCGTAATGCGGATTGCATACCTCATCCCAGATTCGGTCGTATGTCGCTGTGTGGCACGATAGCCGTCACAGGAACACATGCACACACGAACTCTCTCTCTCTCTCTCTCACCCGTAGCCACAGAGCTACCCCCTCCATGTGATGAGCACACCTGGGTCCTCTCATATGAGGGAATGAGGGAGAATCTCACGCTCGCCGACGTCCATGGCGAGTCGCTGTCCAACCCCCTGGTCTGATTTTCCCAGGACAGTCACGTGCATTGGGGCGTTAAAACCTTTCCCCAAATACGATGCATGCCTCTTTTTTTTTAAAAAAAAGTTTAATTCCACTTGTTCTTTCTGTTTGTATTGAATCCTGGTAGTTTGTTTATGAGGTGGTCGTGAATACCCTTTTCTAAATCGACAATGGTTTCATTGTTTTAAGCACAAGAGGCCGATGCGGTCGTAATTGTCTATATTCTTCTCGGAAATGTTTACTATATACATCGCTGTTCCGTGACGGTTCCCCTAACGATGGCCCGTTTCACGAAGGGAGGAGTGTTCCATTGGCATTGATGAAACACCCGAATCTTCTTCCAGTATTCGTCGTAACCGGATCTCTCGATATTACATACCTTCTAACTGACGCGGATTCAGAAGAAGCCAGAGTCGTAATATTAGACCCATTTCAGCTCCGTCATCAACCCCACTTTGAATTTCATCAGCGAGCGCCTGCGTTTCAAAACTTTCTAGTTCTGCAGATATCGATCAGAGAAATTCCTCTGAAAAGAGCCACGGACTAATCAAGGAAACGTGCCGCTGAAGAACCTTTCTCTTATTTCCTTACAGAGGGATGATATAAAATTTCTCATTTTTATTACGGGGGTGAAATTATTTAATCTATTTCTACATTCAGGATGTTCAGTAATTTATTCAACGCTGTTGTTAAACAAGAATTACATTAAAGCATCATTGATTCAAAATTGTATTATTCGAAATTATCCATAATTTAAATCATTCTTTTAATAATTTCATATACTTAACGAAAATCAATTAACCTCGATAGTTAAAGAAACATTTGTTAATTCGAAATTTTTTATAAGTCTCATGAGTTTTAAATTACTTGCATTGCTATTACGAGGAAATGGTGTTTCGGAATCTACATTAACGTCCATATTGATTTCTCAGATCCTGAACCTGTTGCGATGCTGTCTATTCCTTTGCGTTTGCACGAGAATGGCGACACTTTGCCTGGGAGGCGAGAATGTGGTCACGTAGACGTTGGAATATCAGTTGCTACTGTTGCATTCATGATTTACAGCTTTGGTTGCCTCTCACTACACTTAAAACGTTTATCTCTGCAAGTTGACATGGCATGTGTGCACAAACGCTTTTAAGAGTAACAGTTTCCAGGTGGATAAATTTTATTCGAAAACATAATTGAGAATTTTCATCAAGTGTGGAAAATATTCGTAACATCGAATAGGAAAGAATAATATATCACTACGATTTGATAAGTATTTCGAAACATTTAACGAAATTTTTATAACAATAATATTCTAGATCCATTTCGGGATTCCCCTGCGAATCAAGATGCCCGAATTCTTTCACTTGAAACATTAATTTTAGAAAAATTACGCAATGTAATGTGAAGTTTATGTTATCAGATTTAAGACATAGAAGGGGACGGACATTTTCACTGGAAATTTTAACTATACAAACTTATTCTTTGGATTCAATGTTACCTTTACATCGCTCCATATCATGTCGTCATAGCCAGTGTCCCACCAGGTGACAGGAAGAGGAAGTGTGGACGCGCTTCATTTTGGCAAGGTTATGTAAAACTTAGGTAGTCGTTATTAGTATAAACTGATTCAAAACTTACTGCGACTTATTAACTTTCGAATTTACCTATCTTCGATGTTGTTTAACGGTTTTTACGCTTAGTTAGTTAATTTTACTGTTATCATGATAAGTGAAAAATTATACTATGAGATTTGTAGTACCAATATCTTGGGGCTTATTGTAACGTTTCCCGACACTTACAAACCTTGAGTTTATAATTTTTAATATTGTATTAATAAGTCATTTAATTTTGTTTTAATTCAAATTAAAAATGTGTCGTGTTTTGATTCAGCATCTGAAACTGAGGGATAGTAGCAAAGGCAAAATTTCCTTCTTTTGTTTTAACTCTAACTCTGATAAAGACTGAATTTACCTATAAAGAAGCTTATTCAAAGGCTGTATATACCTACCTAATTTTATTTTCTGTGATTTTAAGTGCCATGTTGGTTATAAGTAAAGTCCAAGAAACTGAGCAAACAAGTTAAAACCACAAATGTTTTAAGTTGGTTAATTTTTAAGAATATTTCTGTTTATTATTTGATACAAATTACAAATTATGTAAATATTATAGTTTGATAGTTGAAAAACTAAGAAATAGAATCTATTGAAACGCAAATACTATTTATTTACTGTACATACCGGTTACAATACATGTTAAAAATAACTCGTCGCATGGAATAAGTTTGGTAAAATGCTCTCTGTGAAATATAAACCAATAGTTTTGGTGTTTTTCCTATTTTATTTAATAAAGGAAGAGTTAAAGTAACGATAAATAATTCATTATGACAATTCAGCCAATAGATGTCAAGATATATGCGTTTATCTGAAATGTGTCACAACAAGCCCCTCTGTCCCCTTGTCTGATAGGATATGCTGATAATGAAGAGAATGAGTACATTTACAAAATGCATGAAAGTAAGTGATATGCAATATGAGACGATACACTTCTTATCTGACGTTTTAATAGAAAAAGGTATAACTCTCCTGAACATAGTAGATATATCGTTTTTTGTATTTTTTTTCTTTCCAGTTCCTAAACTTTGACACTTGATCTAAAAGTTGGTATATTCAATGAATTTTAAAAACCATTCCATTAGTTATAGAATGTCACTTCTGTAAAAACTTCTATAAGTATTTTTTTTATAAAAAAATAAATAACTTTCATCTCACCAATGAACCAATGCATAGATTTTTTTCTATTCAGAAATATATTGCCTGGAATTATATTACAACATGAAACGAAATATAAACTTAATATTGATGATGTCTTCCAATTCCTACCAAACTGATGAAAATAATAACCATTCGTTTCATTCATGGGAAATTCGTGTATTTATCCAATATATTAGAAGAAACACAAATTATGTATTATCATATTTGTATGTATGTATGAGTTTTACTTTAAAAACAATGTCTTCTAAATAACAGTGAATAATTTTAAGCTGTAAATTAATTTATTAGTATTATTTGTTGTAGAACTACGTCAAATATTCGGTCTTTGAAATCTGAACTAAGAAGCACCCAGATGAAGTGCAGAAGTCATAGTAGCTTTACTTCATCCCTACGTCTCGATCTCCGACGGACAGAAAGAACTTATCCTCCTGTAAATCCCCTGTCGTGTAGCCTTCACTATCTGGTATCTGCTGCTGCCAGAAATGGCGGGGATCACGTCGACGACGCGGAGAGACGAAAAGTGTCCCCGCTCTTCCACGCGCGGACGAACGGAAATCCTCACCTTGGGGAACATCTAGCCTGCTAAACCCTCTGTGAACCGGTGACCAATGTGGGTGGATGACATGGCCGACCAGTTTTCGTTCCGCTCCGGTCGCAGCTCTCACCATGTGCTTGGAACCACTACAACCAGGTGTACCAACACACGCACCATGACCTCAAATACATCACAAATCTTTTGACTCCGCAAGTTCTATTCTTTATATCCCAGCATGGTTTGGATTTGAGAATCAATTAAGTGAAAATTTCATTCCTGTTTCTGCTCATAAAAAGAAACGAGGAAACCAATGAAATACTGCAATATTTCGTTCTTAAAATTCTGTCTTCTTTATATTTTTTCATGGAATTTAACAATATTGTAGTTGATATCTTTCGAACACCCCTGCGATCAAAGTCCCGGTTTCGATTCCCAGCTCGTCGCCATTTTCACCTGACCGAAAGTTGTCACAATTATTATTGATTAAATATCTAACAGCCAGTTTAAATCTGTAGTTAATATGAACTAATATTTTTAATTTTTATCACTAGTTTTGTAAAGAGTGGACTACAATGAATCACAACGAAAAAGTTTATAAACTTCCTTTAATAATGTTTGTCTCAAAACTTCATGGTGCGATAGAT
Source organism: Laupala kohalensis (assembly GCA_002313205.1). Classification (NCBI taxonomy): domain Eukaryota; kingdom Metazoa; phylum Arthropoda; class Insecta; order Orthoptera; family Trigonidiidae; genus Laupala; species Laupala kohalensis. Next base: position 2,407,623 of record NNCF01126330.1, on the reverse strand, counting down.
ATCTACTGAGATTGCCTAATCTAAAAAAGTATTTCTTAATATTGAACCTCAATACTTTCTACTGACTTCTAGAAATTATTAACTTTTACAAGTCTATTAATTTCAAGGAAAAAAAACATGTATTCATACTTCAAATAGAACTAAGGATATAAACCCCGTATTTTTATACGCTGAATAAAATTAAAATGTGATTAAAAACTCAGCGAAAATTTATTAATAATTCATAACAGTGAAATGAAATAATCTTTGTATATCCAAAATGCGTACAATATTGAAATAATTGTTACTTCCGTAAAATTTCGACATTTATTTAAAATAAGTTTATGTTCAAACCAACAAAACAAATAATTAAATTATCAAAGATACGTGCATGTCATTATCATTAAGTGACTTGTTTTCTATCAGTTATGTACATGTAACATATTAAACTGATCTCATTATTAGTTTATCCGAGTTTCCAAAATGTATTTGAGATTTTATATGAAACCAAGTTTTTTAAACAAATAAAAAAACTGAGAACATCAAGATACGCATTATTACGTCAATGAATATTAAGAAAGATTAATTTTATTCTCTAATTTAAATTCCCCGAGGCCCATCATGTGTCCGATGCGTCGTGAAGGTGGCGTCTTTGACATGTCGGGCCTTCAGGAGAGGCTCCAAACGAACGGGATTCCGAAGACCGTGAAAGGAAAAGGCGGAGAACGGGTGGACGGAAACGAGGACAGCGACGGGGACGTCGAGGAAGGAGTGGTGATGTTGGATGGGGAGGGGGAGGGGGAGTGCTCTGGGGCGAGGGATTGGCGACGGCGTGACAGGTGGCGTCCCATTAGCGCCAGCGCACCGCCGAGCGACCCTTTTCACCCCCCATCCCGGCCCTCCCTCACCGACACTCCTCGCAGCAGCAGCAGGCGCTTGGAGCTGGTGATGGCAGCGGCAGAGGACGTCGCCACGGCTGGCGACGTTTCCGGTGATAGGGAAGGAGAGGCCCCTGGAATGTTTTCTTTGTGTGGGGGAGGATGTTCGTTTGTAGTAACTAAATAATGAAAGGCCTTAGTGGATGATCCTACTTTCTTTCCGAGCTTATTGATCTCAGAATTATCGGAGAAAAAGTAGTCAGTTCGTGGACGGTTTACAGAAATTAAATATATATCAAACGCGTGTAAAGCCTTACTCGGAGAACACGTTTAGATGTGAATTCCAAATTCAGAGGAAGTGCAGAATTTCTCGAAACTTTTCGACATTACATCCAATCTTTGGATGTGAAACATAAAAGAATACTATGCGAACTACAAGGTTGGGATGACGAATTCAGAAGTTTGGAGGAGTCCTTTTCTTCCTCTGAATTTGAATCCCACATCCAATTTTAGAGTACTCATACCCATAGTGTATCATACTGATAATAAACTAAAGTTAATTATCCTCATAGTTCAAATAATTGACTATTGCTTACGATAATTCACTTCAAAATTTTGGTTGTAACTCATCATACAAAGAGGCAAATTATTTAGCATTATATTTTCTTCAGCGTTAAGCGTTGGCAACTATTTCTTGTGTTATTTCTATTACTAATTTTTCAGACATGAATTATGAATGGTGATACAAGAGTATTGGAATTGACGTTGGTGAATAAGCAGTTTTATGAATGGTGATGCTTACATGCAGAATGGCGATGAAATCTTCAGTGATTTTAGTTCAACTGCGTGGCTGGTTGTTGAGTTCAAACGTGACGGTGGTATCAAAAGAAAATTGGCAGAAAGCCACTGATGGTCGCCGAAGGGAAGGGTTCGAAATTGGACATGAGACAGCCAGAGAAAGCGAAGAAATTATATTTTCTATATGAGATGGCGTAGATCGTAACATTAACTTGGTCCGGGATCGAGATGAGAAGAATATACTGATAAACATTTATAGATTCCATACATCGGATTTTAATAAAATTTATTTCCCATGTTTGTTTTTAAATGTCCAGTTTCAATAGCTGATCTGAATGCATTATTCTAAAGCAGCAGTGGCTTGCAAAAATTCGAGGAGAATATTGAGGGAGTTAACGGTCGAATATTCAAAGGATGATTCGGCTCAGATATGCTAACACAATATACGGAAAGAAGAAAGGAGTTTAATTATTATTGTAGTCATTCTAATTATTTGAGTTTCTATTCCAGGCAAATATTTTATATTGTTATAGATTCATGAAATGTATGGTAAATAAATAAGTTTGAAGAAAGAAGGAATAAGGAGTATAAAGGGAAAATATGAATTGATAGAGATAGAAATACAGTATACAGATTACAAGGAATATATATCACGGATAGCCATAAAGCGGGACATATTAAAGAAGGGAAAAGAGTACATAAAGATAAAAAGAAGAAGATTGTCAACAGAAGAAAAAGAACATTGACAAGAAAAAGAAAGATGATGAGAAAATAGGAGGAGAAAGCAAACGTATTATGAGACGAAGAGATGAAAACCGACAAGGACAAATATGGTAGATATGTAAAAGAGATAAGGTTCTTAATGAAATCATAAAGATAAAAAATATGTACTGTAAAAAAGCAGTTGCAAGCGTCGCGGAGGAAAAGAAAATAATTTACTCTCTGGAAGCAAACTAAGGACCATGTCATCAATTCCAGTCAAAGGGCTCAAGGTAATGGAAGACATAACATTATCTTGCCCCAAGGCAAAATCCTGACGCGTGCCCGAGACGTGTGTCTAGAATAATAACAAAAATATTTAAATAATAAAATATCATTAAATGGTTGTTAGAATACCTACATATTATTTAACAATTTTTTTCAAAAAATTATAACAGTACAGTTATTTAACAATACACGCAGAGTTATCTATTTATTATTCCGAAAACATTGATACTTGATGATAACTGTCAGCATCTTACAAAATTCTAGAGTAATAATATTCAACATTATTAAAAGCACAGTCTTCGGAAGTTACCCCTATTAAGCCCATGTTTAATATACCTCTTAACAAGCAATAGCTTCTGGAGCTGTAGTTTAAACATTTGTACATTTTTCTCGCTCTCTTTTACCTACTTACAAATTTTCGGATAGAATAAAAAGATACACCATGACGTGTAAAAACGATGAACGAGGATGACAATTAATAAAACTGACACACATTTGGGGAAGTGCTGCGTGTTGCTGGAATTAGCCAGTGAGATGTGGATGACTGTTGCTCCAGAGGGTGTACGTCACCTTCCGAGATAACTAATGGAACGCGTCTCGGAGCCCATAGAGAAGGCCTCTTGTAGTCTTTGTGCACCAAACACCGCTCTCGTCACCGCTACAAGAGGGTGAACAGAGTGCTATACCTTTTCTCTAGGTTCAGTCTTCGGAACCTTTATATCTCGGCTTGTTTCTCAGGGTCAAAGCCTCCAATTAAGTGGTTGACAATCAGCTTATGTTCACGTACCTTCAGGTTATCCAATCCAAAAGTTGAGATATATATTTGAGACGCCTAAGATGGAATGTGATTCAGGTTCATTATTTCTTCCTTTTCTTCTGCGTTTCACATTGCTTTTAAATGGTGTAAGAAACAAATCTCAAACATTCTACGAAAATTCTTCGTTTTTCTACCGCTTCTTCTACTTGTAGATAAGCTGCATTGTAGTAACTGCTACATCTCGGTTTATCGTTCAAACGTGGCATTTCCATTGGGGCTTGGCTGTGATGAGTGATACGATTAGATTGGCTACTTAACACGGCCGTGTGCTATTGCACCACGATGACTAAGATGATGATAATGAAGATGATAAGAGAAATGGGAGAAAGATTGGAGAATGCAGTGAAGGATGTAACATGAAGTTTTGTTATTTTTATGGAAACGGATTTAAAATACAAAACATTAAGGAGTATGTATAGATAAATCCAGCACTTAGTCCTTCGTCAAGACGCATGGAAACTAATATTTGAAGTAGTTTTTAACACAAAACACGTGACATACTTTAAATTTAAAAAATATTCCAACTACTTCCTTTCCTTCAAATATGTTAAAGAATCTTTAAAACTGTTTTGAATTCTGTATTTTTCACCACAGAATCCTTTCCCGAGCAATTTCACATTTTTTTTAAAATCAAGAGTAATGCACGTTGATTACAATTATTGAGCTTGAATGAATTTTGTATTTATTAAACGGATTAATATTTATCTCTTTCCTTTTTAGATTTTACCTGGATGGAAGCAAATCAGATATAGTATTTTTTATTGCGATATCATAAGGTCGGGATATTACAAGGTGGGGATATAATAAAGGAGTGGATATAATAAAGTGGGGATGTCACATCCAAAATATTTGAAGAAATCCTTTCCTTCCCCGAAATTTGGATCTCACATCCCAACCTTTCCTCTGAGTGTAGCGAATCAAAATCAAGAAACCCCATTGAGAGCACAGACAATGGGTATCCCCGCATTCTTCCTGTGCTCAGCCATCACCCCAGCGAGTGGCTCTTTGACTCCCCTTGAGCGTGGCCCGTCGCCCTCTCGCAGCAGCGGCGGAAGTGAGGTGGTGGCTTCCGGTCGCGCGGTTCCGCCGGGATGCCGCACCATGGCGGGGAATGAGGGAGTGGGAGGATGGTGGCGCGCGTGATACATCCGTGGACTCGAAAGGAAAAGGGGGATGGACCAAGCGCTCGCAGTCATTAATATCGGGGACGGAAATGCAAAATGGGGGGAATGGCAAAAGCGAAAGAGGGTGGTATATTACCTTGTGGATCGTTAGGGGCATATCATCAAGAGATGTTCACTATAAGATTGTGTAGTTCACAGTCAGTTAAATGTAGCGATTGTTATTCCGAGAACTCAACCAATGCCGGAACGAGGTTTGAAGTCATGTTATCGATTCTTAAAATGTAATGAAAGTGTTCTTACTAGTCATGAAAATCTTCGACAAGTATTGTAACGTCAACGCTATAACCCTTTTTTTATTATACGAAGAATATATAGTACTTAGTATTTTCAATACTGTTCGGAACAATTCAAATGTCAGCCATGTATTTTCAATAAAGTGTCTAATTATTTTGATGGCTGAAACGAAATAGAATAACAACATCAGTTTCACACGTGGGTACTTGGAAAAAGTCAAGAACACCGATCAATGCTCAATAACTATTCCAACTGTACAATATTGTTTCAAATCCTCCATTATCCACTCCTTGGGCGATTATATTTTGTGTATGGTTACTTATTCACTCTCTTATCTTTTAAAGGTCACATTTTTTATAGAATATGCTTGAACTTCCAAAAAATATTAGCTATGCAGTTGTACTCACTGAAACTGTCAAATTTATTTATTTTACTCATTGTCACGCTTAGAAACACGAGCCCAACGTCATGAGGACAGAAAAATTATTTCGTTCTTTATTAATAGTAGGACTCAAGAATTGAGTTCCATTTTTAATTACAAACTTTATAATTTTAAATCTAACTTCTTAAATTAGCACAATTTTTCGAAATGAACAAAAAATTAAAATATTTTTATATGAATTGCCGAAAGCAAAAATGGATCTTGATGATATTACACTTAATTCTTTATTTAATTTAATCGACTAGTGATCTTTTCTTTACGAGATGTTGTATGCGAGGCACACAAAAGTGTGGTTGTGCACACCACACAGTTCAGTGCTACTTGGAGAAATTTTTTTATTTTATGTTTTTAATACTCTAAAATGTCGCCAGTATATGAGATGCGTGCTCTGATCGATAAGGAAAAGTGATCGAAATTTCATCTAAATAATCTCGTGGAGATTTAAATAACGAGAGGTATACTGAGAAATATGAATCTAAAACACAATATATATTGAAACTTGCGTACAAAAATGGAATAAATATAATATAGCATTATTTAAGACTAATGAGCGACGTTACGTGTCATATTACATCGTAATTAATTATCATAATAGGAGGTTTCAATCAGTTCATTGACGGTAGTGTGAATTGAACACGGATAAATTCACACTTAAACTTAAAAAAAGTGATTAAGAATATTTTGTAGGGAAAGCACAATTTGAAATCGAACATACATTGTTCTTTCATAAAATTTACTTCAAGTTTAAAAACTATTGGTATCTATGAGCAAATCATTTTCTGCGTAAAATCACTACAGGATGTTAAATTGGAATATCCGCCCTTCATATATATAAAATTCCGAAATGAAATTGAATGAAATTCTTCTATCTCTCAAATTACACATGTCAACTTGTTTTTAACCTTTTATTTCTCAGTATATTTTTGGATTTCCACTCACTTTTCTAACTTTAAAATTTGTACATTTATATTGACAATAGTCCAACAAGATTCCAAATTAATCTGATTAGAGCTGAAAGAGAAAATTGGAATTTAATTATTTCTAAATCCCTTATTCAAGAAAAACAACTCTCGTACATTTATTTTAAATTGCATATAAGAAGTAATTATTTCTGATTTTTTTTCTCATAGAGATATGTTAGAATACGTATTCGTACTCTGTTCTGAATTTATAAATCCTACAAGATACATTTCGTTCGACAAAAGAATCCTTAAAGAAAAATTCGATTATACTCTACATAGACTCACACGATATTCTTCTCTACTCGCTGATATCTAATATCAACCGAATTTTCTTGCAGGCATTCCTAAAAAAATTCATTTGGTTTTAGGAAGAAGGTCAACATATTGGTTCATGTAATGCATTGCATGGTACATAATACTGATAATTTTTTAATTTAAAAAGAAGCAAGCACACAATTATGTATTGCATTGTTTAATTGATAAGCTTTGTATCTACTACTCTCAAGTTCACCCATCTTCTCACAAAAGTCTCTGTTACCGCTACTTTATTTTGAGTGTGAAGGCTTTCATGTTAAACGAATTTACTTTTACTGGAGGTATACTTTGCTAATTTACCGAGTCATTATTGTTTTATGTATGATAATATATTCTCTAAAATCCTTATGTCGTGTCATTGACTTAAATTCGAATATTCTCTTCTGTAAATGTTCTTAATTTTCGACACGAGTTTCTGATGATCCGTGAACATTCAATTGGTTATTCTTTTTTTGTTTGCCAGTACTCTTTTCATCCTTCAATTTTTATTGACTCATCCTCTCCACCACGTTCTCCGAAAACGCTTTTGTGGTGATGCTTTTAACGTTATCAACGACCTTTTGTCCAATGCCGATCACGCTTTCTTCCCAAATTTCTTTTTGTACTCTTCTGACCTCATTTTCGTTTGTCTGGTTATTCCACCCCATGATATATCCTACATTCACTTCAAGCGGTCCCTGACCTTTTCCATTATTTAATCTTCCTTCCCCAACAAGCACAATATATCACAGTGTTACCTACCTACGCCTGCAACTTCATAGAATTTGTAAATCCCACCGAAAAGCTCCGCTTCCATTCCACTTTCTGACCTTTCATCAATTCACTTCTATCCACTCTTTTATCCGTTTTCTTTTGGTAGATGCGGAGGACTTACATTTTCCTCAGCTTACTTTTTTCCTATATTTTCTGATTCAAGTTTAACTTCTACTTTATTCTACACTTTAAACTCCTTTTAGGTGGATGCACTCCGTAACTTCTACTTTCTTCAAGGAATTTCTCCCAAGTCCACATTGTATCCCCTTTTATCATATTCCTTTCCGTAATTCCTCCCATTGTATTTTAGATTGTGAGTGTATTCATTCTTTCTTCTATCAACCTTTTATCATCCCTCCCTCATTTTTAACCGCATCTTTCCACCATGATATACCCCATTCCCTCATAGTAACCTCGGTCCACTTCACATCCCCCAAAGTCTCGCGTGCAGCCAGTATCCATCTTGCTCTTGCCACACCCAGCTTCCCCATCCCTCTCGGAAATCCCCGCCGCGCCGAGCGACTCCCATCCACGACCACCTGCCGCTTTTCCCTGACGGCGCGGCCGTCGGGCGGCGGCCGTACATCAAACCTATCGCCCTTCCGTGCAGCGCCAGCCGATCGCGTAAATTTGCCTTGACTAATGACGAAGTGCTGGTCTGTTTTGTTGGAGACCCCGCTACCGAAATCTTACACGTGAAAAGAAGTGGGTCGTATCGATTTCCAGTCTAAGATGACGAGTTATCGATCATCGAATGGGACGGAAAGGCACTGAGGAGCGGAGGAGTTTGGAAGGTGTTTGAAAGTGTTCTATGTTTGACATAGTTTCGACCGCAAAATGTCACAGAACCTCGAAGTATTGCGCGTTAAATTATGTATAAGAGCTGCCTGAAGGTGTAATGTTTGATCATGGTAGACAAACGAGGAGTTCAAGCTTGTCAGGTATATAGGAGGAGGGGTGGATTGAAATCATGTGGAGTTGGATGAAGAGGAGGAAAGACGAGTGTCGTCTACACGCGGGTGGTCGAGTCAAGTGTCCTTAAAGTTGTACTCGAAACGTAACGTAACCTAAGCGGCCGCAACGTGCACTCCATGCGTTAAGTCCTTCGTAGTACAGCCTTTTATTTGTTTATGGGTCAATACAGCGCGGTAATATGGCTCTATAAAGCTCAGAGAGAATAAACTCCTCAATATGCCGTGAAGATTCGTGGTAATGTGATGACGGCTGCGTTTTACATATGGTTGGTAGTGGTCTTTTTCTCATGTAAAATAAAACGGCACCTGTTGGGTAGGTTGCGTGTTGTTCTTTTCTGGCGCGCGTTCCACGTTATGAAATATGTGATGGAGTTAGTTATAATGTGCTGAAGGAAAAACATTTCCTCTGGAACTGATTTAATAAAATTGTAACAAAAAAGATACTGGAACAACTTAAAAATTCTATTTACATGGCTTTGTCTCTTATTCCCCTAGTACTATTACCGTAGCTCTCTTAGAATTAAAATTAAAATAGACAAAAAATAAAATAGAAAAAAGCAATTTAATATAAAAAATTCCCATCAGTTAGGATTTGACGGTATCCTTATTTTAAGCAATGCCTTAATTTATGATAAAATGTTTTCTTTTCATTTAACATATATTTTCTCGATTCAACATCCACTTTTATTTGAAAACTGCGCAAACAATTTTCTGCCCTTCGATACCACATTTGCTGTTCCGATGCGGATCGAGGTTTTGTGGTCAGTCGTGTGACGCAAATTCTCATGAAAATCAGTACATTGTACGCGCAGCTGTGACGAGACTTCCAACATCCCACACCCTCTCCTACTTTTATCCTGATCCCCTCATCTACGTAAAATTTTTTGTTCCTTTCCATCTACGGTTATTCATTTTTATTCATGTTTCTCACTTTCAATATTTATCTAAACTTCTCGCAAGTTATGTTCTCACCGTTTCCTTCCTGTTTTTTAAAGAGTTATTTCATGTCATTTTGTTTATTTATTTAATGTTATCAAGTTTTTTGTTTCTTCTCATAACTATTTGGCGCATTGCCCGATGAAATCTTCTGTAATAGATAAATACCTACTCCCAATTCCGCGACAAAGTTGGTTTTGAAACGAGAATATTAATCATACTATTTCACATTTAAAATCACTGACGATCAATAATATAAATCAATTTTACAAAATTCTAAATAATGTTCAATCAAATGTTTGTAGTTCTTGGCCTATAATTCTGTAGTTACATCAGTTTTATACAATTTTTCGTGAGCATTAATTTCAACTTATAACAAATTAAAATGCAGAAAATCGAAAAAATAGCTTCCTTTATATCACGCCAACATTAATAACGCCATTTGAAGCTTCGATTTTTTGAACTAAGTATACAAAATCGAATACTTATGTATAAAGTTTCGAATGAATTCTGCAGTGTGATATGAAGTAATGAAATAATTTTTTTCCACAATCATATATTTTAACATTTTATAAAAAATTAGTAATCTCATGTTGGCGAAAAAACTTTTCATTTATTTCATTTCATTCATCATAAAGTTTTCATTTAACTTCTCCAAGCACGAGCTAACAAACATTACACCAATACAAACATTTAATATCAATACCGAATTATTTCATGGAAAGTGTTGATTACTTTTCGTGTAATATTTGTTTTACATATGGCACAAGTAAAATAGTTTGGTGTCTTTCAATTTTATGTCAGGGTTTTGATAGTGTATATTTTGATGACAATTTTAAAGTTATTTTTCCCTTGCTTATATTCTGCGGGTAAAGGATTCAAATTGTATTGAAATTGAACAGGAACTTATGAATAACCAGGATCAGTTCAAATTATCGTCTTCCTCCTTCCAGTATACATTATATTGAGGAGTGTTAATATTGACTTTCCTAAGAATTCGCTGAACTTACATGTGCGAGCAGAAGAAAAAAAAAACATTCAACGTGATGATCGAAGTTGTTGTAATACATATTCTTATTCTCTGTACCAAAATAATGAATTAAAAAAGATGTATTTAGTTTCAATTCATTCCTTAAACGATTAAACTGCAAACATTAAGACGTATAATGTTCCTATAAGCACCTGCAACATCACTTAATAATACACCCATAAAGAGATCAACTTAAATTCATTAGACGGAGAAAAGTTGTTGAAATTAACAGTAGATTCAACATAAGTGATTTTATTAGTACCACAGAGAGTAAGAGTTCAGCGACCTCCTATTGTGGCCCTTCCTTATGATTTTTATGGCATTACTTTGGGATTTTCTAATCTGTTTCTGCACACCAGTCAAATACAAGTAAGTTATTAATGAAGCTCAGAAAGGTTTAAAAATAGCTAGAAATCATATGAGAACTATACCACATTTAACGGGACTATTGCAGTTTTGTGAGTGATGAGTTCTAAAATAATTAACTGAAAATCTTTTATCTCGTTTTTTCATTTGTGTATCAACAAAAGGTCCATCAATTTTTTTGTCCTCAGGATATTTCACGGTATGGTACGATTGGATAATGAGCTTTGTAATGAAAAGCCTACTTTTTCTTATCTTATCCTACGCCATTCTTTTAAAAGTATTTTTGATTCATATGAAAGAAGTAATTCATTTCATTATTTCAGATGTGTTCAATAAAGCATTTTCTTGTGTAAAACAGTTAATCATTGATATTGAAACCCACCGCGGGTCGACCCTCATTGAATTGTCTGTTGAAAATAAATAATAAAACTTTGTGTGATGTATCATTGCAGTGCTGAAATATAAATCATCTTTGTAAAACAAGAATTACAGAACATAAATTATAATTGTTTCTGGTTTACAAAACCAATTAGTCTATGTATCTTTCTCGGGTGGTTTCTGATTTGTTGGATTTGTATCCCCAAATTCAGATAAATTAATAAAATATATCTATTCTGAAGATGAAAGAAGATTGTGTAATTTATGTGCTTTTAATTTCTTGGAAGTACTTCAATCTTTTTGCTTGTGGAATAGTGTTGCTCTGAGTCAATTTTTTTATCTTTGCTGATGTGAGGAGATCCCTAATCTTAACGTAACAAATGAGACTAGTCTCCATTGATATCATCATCTTGTGCACAGCTGTGCGCTGGAACAACGCCTAGGTGATGCTGTACCCCTTAACAAACAAGTAGTTACCTCCACTTCATCTACACTGTAAATCCAAAATAATATACAACGTGACATTCTAAACCTGCTATCTCTGTATTTGCCCTTAGTTACCGACTTCCTAGAATATTTTCCTATTATCACTTTTTATCGATCAATCGAAGAATCTCACATTTCAAGCTTCATTCAACAAGATAATAATAATATAATAATAATATAATAATAATAATAATAGTAAGAAAACAAAGACATGGCAAGGGGTGGAAGATATGCAAAAATCTAGGTTTAACCTCAGAAGTTTGGTATAAACGTGAGCCAATGGAAGCAAGAACCACTGAGGATATCATGATACTGTTCAATGAACAAACTCACACAGACACGATGCATCCCTGTCAATAAACCGCATATTATTATTAATAACCCGAGAAATAGAACCTGCTTGCTGATTGATGTAGCAGTGCCAACTAATAAAAATTTAGAGCAGAAAGAAGCCCAAAAGCTGCTGAAATACAAAGATTTGTTAATCAAAATTGATTGCCAAATAGGATGTAGGGGGTTAAAACAAAGATTATCCCTGTTATTGTGAGCTCGCTTGGTGCGCTACGTGTTAATTTAAAGAAGCATTGAAATTCCATCCCAGGATAACCAAGAGAATATGAAATACAAGGTTCTATAAAGAGCGGGTTGCAACCTGGGATTAGAAATTTCAGCCAGTTAGAACACATTTAGAGCTGTGTTTTAGCGAGTTTTATAAACACCTCATGCCTCATCCCGTCGCCGTCTCCACAATTTGCAGTCCATAGATCCACCACCTCCATTCACTCCATGCATTACAACCTCCTCTAGGATCCTCACTACTACCAGTGCAATGCTCACGAGTCAATCCTCCGGGCATTGTTACCAACCCCGTTATCGCCCTCTGCCACCACCAAAGCTAACCGTGGTCACCCGGTGATTACTGAATGTCGTGAAGCGTGTATACCGACCAGCATAATGCGAGATATGGCGGTGGTATTTCCCTTTAGTCGGATGCGGATTGAGAAAACGTTTTGACGATAAGGGGATAATTAAACTCCTGTTATATAAGGGGCAGTCAATTGAAAACGAGACAGATTCAAAAAACGTAAGTTAACTGTTTACTAACTCAAAAGTAATCACCATAACTGTTAATACATTTATCCATTGTGAGACAGGAAAAAGTGCTTTCATGGAAGAACGATTGCTGTTGCCCGTGGAACCATGATTGTACCCAGGCGTGCACCTCTTCGTCCGAAGAAATTAGACTGCCACGAATGTCTCACTTCAAAAATATCGAAATCGCATGGGGAGAGATCTGGACTGTATGTAGGATGTGTAAGGATTTCACAGAAAAAACTTCTGCAGAGTAGTTGAAACAACCTTGGCAACATGTGAGCGGATATTATTGTACAACAGAATGATGCCGTCTGTCAACATACCTGGCATTTGGACTTATTGCAAAGTTTCCACTACTGCTGTGCGTTAATTGTGGCGCCGTTTCCAGAAATTTCCAGTTATTAACAGTTATGGAGATTACTTTAGAGTTAATAATCAGTTTACTTACATTTTTCAATCTGCCTCGTATACAAAGTTCGAGATGAAATGGATGGAAAGGTAGATATGAAGTAGAATCTGAAGGAATAGCGATGTGTAATGTGGAGAATGATCGGGTGACTCTTGGAGAGATAGCTGCTGATGAAAACGCGTTAGTCATTGGATAAGCCCAGGAGTGGAGGTGGATGTGGGGTTGTAATGATGTGTAGCTAGCTAACAGAAAAATTAAAGGATAAGGCTTATATCAGTTCAAAGTTAGTAAACGGTAAGAATGCTGATAAATTTAAGGTGAATAGGAGAACTGAAAAAAAATTGATTAATTAAACAGAAACTGATGTTATAAAAGACAAAGTATAACTGTTTTATGAATAAGAGGAAAACTAATGCTTACTTTATCAGGAAAGAAATGGAAGAAACCTGTATATTCCTATTTTAATTATACGTTGCAGCTCGTACATTACACAAAGAATTGACACGAGTTCTATGATTTATCAGTGATGGGTCAATCTGTCTCGAAGGGGTTCTTCTTTTGGGCGTGAGAAATCACTAAATCATGTGAGTGTAAGTATAATTCACTGAATTATGAAAACAGAAACAAGTTTCATAAACTTAAAAAGGCAGATTTTTATGGTTTAGGTATATTAAAATATGAAACAAAATCGCTGATTTGATTTAATTTCATTCCTTCAAACACTGCATTTTCTTTTACTCGTATGAAGTAATATTTTCATATCTTTTTCATTTCCGTCTTGTTCCATTTTCTGCGAGTTCAGCACAATTAAACCCACGTTGTGCCGACTGACCAAATTCTCCTACGCTCCAAGTGCCTTAAGTGCTTCACTGAACCACAATCTCTTCTCACTTCATTATCCCGCAGTGGACGTTTCCACTTGGGAATGCACTGCCTTAAATAAATCAATGATTTCATGGCTGACTATGTTATGAATTAATAATGATAACTGAATGAATGATATTTAATATCTGGGTTAATATATTTATTATAGTAGATCACAGTGAAGAGTTTTGGGTCACTTTTAACTCTTTCAAGTAAAAAAAACACGCCTAAATTGTGCTAAATAAATGCATACATTTTATAGAAAGCATTTACTTGGTTAGAGTGACACGTGCACAACATTTAATAATAAATAAATAATTTTAATATTAGCTTTATTGATTAAATTACGTAGGATTGTTCTATTTACTTTCTCGGATGCATGGTAGATTTCTTTCAATATTATTTCCCCACCTAAAGCCTCCGCTACACAGGATGCGGTCTGTCGCGGCGGGCAGCGATCGCGCGGTCTCTCGCGGCGGTCGGCGATATGGCTACGTCACACACAGCGCGATGTCTGAGTGAGCGATCCAGTGTTGGGATAGCTTTCCGCAGAGCAGGTTCACAGTAATCTTTTGCACAGATTACAGTGTTTTGCAGGTTTTTCTTGGAAAATGAGCAGTTCTGAAGAGGAGAAACTATTGCTTCTCTTAGCACTACAGTGTACCAGAAAAAATAGACGATATTGGGTGCACGCGCTTAATGATCAAAGCGAAGTCACATTGCTTTTACAAACGCATTTACAAACAGATGCCACCAATCGAAGATCAACCAATTTTGAAATCCAAGTCCGCGAACATGTGTCTGATTATTATGCCGTAACTTCAATAGGGTATATAATACTTTTTGAGATACCTTATAATAAATAATAAATACCTAGCATGTTAAATTAAAAGTCGTTTTCATGAAATGAGCAACATGAAAACGACTTTTAATTTATCATGCTTTGATAATGTTGCTAAAGCTCCACAATTACCAAGTAAAAAATAAATACCTAATAAAATCATTTTGTGAAAAAAAAAAATTGAGAAACCTGAAATTATACTGTGAAATAAAAACATATTCGTTCTTACTAGTAATGTTCAGGACTTCTGCAATAATGATTCATGTTCTTATCACCTTTTCTGTACAACTGGTGAGAAGTGTCGTAGAAAAACGCGTACTTCCTCACTTTTTCTATCCACAGTTCAGTTTCTTCTCCCATGTTGAACAAACCTCTCAATGAACTGATGTAGACCACCTGGATCGTGCGATAATTTTGTGAATTTGTACAACTGTACCGCCCGCCGCCGTCGTGCCCGCCCGGCGTGTCGCTGCGACAGAACGCATTCTGTGTGACGGGGACGATGCAATGTTGCCTCATACAAACGTATCGTCAGACCGCGTCCTGAGTAACAGAGGCTTAATGCAACAAAATTGTTAAAATGTATTTCTTCCCAAATATTTATATTGTCCATCAAATTATTTTTTTCAACTGATATAATTGAACATAACCATTCAGCGTGCTTTGTTGTGGATTCATACCGCTCCGCGAGGTGAAAATCAAGCAAATGTACAACCGTACTGGATATCAATAAGACGGAAAGTCTGTACCAACACAATTTTTCCCGCTCATCGACTCGTGATCTTACACATTATTTTTCAATTAATAATGTGAAGTATTAACAGTCAACAATTTCCGTCAACGTAGTTCTAAAACCTTTTTTCCCCTTTGTTCTAAAATAACCCAGTACCTTATTTTTTTCCTATAGTCTTGTATTATATTTAGAGAAAACGACATGGTATAAGATTTGTTAGAGTATTATGAGAAGATGTTACTTGAGGAGTATACCATAAATAAAACTATGTAAAGTTTAAAAGTGTGCGTGTGCCATGTAAAGAAGCTTTGAAGCTCATGATAATGAGTATGATAGAAAAAGAGATTTATTGGTACCGAATGGTTTCTTCGCTCACTAACTTTTTAACTTGAATTGATAATCAATGGATATCTTCTCCGTCCTAACATTCCAGGCCGTTGTTCCGTGTCAAGAAGGAATGTATTGAACTGAATTTTGTCGGGATTTGTCGGTGAATGAAATCCTCACCGTTTGGTAATGAAAACGAAACGACCACGCGACATCTGTAGATATACTCACTACTTTATGAGATTAGCTTTATCTGCGTTTTATATCCTATACCAAATTGGAAATTCATCAGTACAGCAGTAGATTGTTTAACTCCATTGAATTACCATTCTTAACTTCCGAGAGCTTCAAACCCTGGTCGAAGCAGGAGTTCGCGGGTCCATCATCATTTTCACGTAGGTTGGATTACACAACAAAGCCAATATATGAAAAAACGGAAGACAATGCTTTACGTACCAAAACGTGCCTTCATGTTCCGCAACAAATCATTACTTCCTGTCCGGATATTCTCGATGGTTTTTTCTCAGCGGTGTAGATACGGTCTCGTCACTCTCGTGTTTCCGTTCAAACAACCATGTGTATCACATGCGTTGTAATTTTGGAGGCATAAAATATATTATTCTTACATGTGAATTAAATGGTTATTGCGAAATCAATAATTGTCTCTTTCTATCAGTGAGTTTTGTGCCTAGTTTGTCGTTTTATTGTCTTCCTCGATTGTTCTCCCAAATAAAATTTCAAGTATGTTACTTGTTATCATCTGTAGGTTCTCCAAAAGTGTGAAGAGGCAATCTTGATCACGAAGCGATCTTCCCTTTCAACTAATAAACTACAATAAACTGCCAGTTTGGTCTCTAGATATTCTTTCCCCCCCCCCTTTTTTTTCGACCAAAGTCTCCTCGTCTTCGTATCATGTGTTATACGAGGTTCTTTGTCAATCTATCTTTTCTTCATATCAATGCGCAACTTTACCACTTGATCGAATTACCTCTCCCGCAACAAGGAGGCGTGCGCTCACGTACTATCTCTGCAATCCTCCTCTTCCGTTTCTTGTTGTTCTTTTCAACTGTAATGTGTTTTCCTATTGCCGCAATGTTTGTCGTATCCCTTCTAACTTATTGACATATTCTTCAAACAATTCATACTTCTCTTATAACGTGGTATTATCTCGTACATTCAACAACCCTACGTCCTGGAATATGTTGATGTATGATCCTCGTTCACAGCCATACACAGTTTCTAGACATTTTTTTTTTCATTTTAATTGTTTTATACAACCCGACTTATCGACCTTCTGGCCATTACCTGGAATTTATTTATCTCTCTTTGGATCTAGATGTTATATGTTTGTGTTCTTTTTGTTCTAATATATCTCTTCAGTTCTGATATCTCTACTTTTGCATCTCTCTTCCTCATTTTCTTCTTTGACTGCTCTATAATAATAATAAATTTATTGTCAAAAAACAGTACAAACTGCGTATGACCACGTGGAGGGAAAAAAATCTAATTTACTCTCCGGAAGCAAGCAAGGGACCATCCCATCAATTCCGATCAATGGNAAGGCAGAGGCGGATTCAAAAAATTCAGCAAAAGTTCCTAGATAAGATAAAAAGTTGTCTGCGAGTTATAATACTAATAGAATGTCAATATGTTTGTAATTTTAAGCAAAAAAATTACATGTACAAGTGATTATCGAATTATAGATTATTCTGAGTATAGTGTTTAAAAATGATAAGAATTGAAATAACACTAAATTCACGATTTATTGTTACAATAAACACACCCCTAGACAAAGCCTAGAGAACCTGTATAAGAAATCCGCCTCTACCCGAAGGAAAAATGGAGAAAAACCCGGGCCAGGATGGGGCTACAGAATTTATGTACACAACCGTGCCAAAGTTGAGTACACATAAAACTAAATTAATATGAGCCAAACGGCAACACAATCATGCAAGAAAATAGTTTTTGAAATTGTTATAAGTTGTTTAAAAAGTACTACAGCAATGGCGTGATAAAGTACAAGACGAATTTAACTTTTATTAAAATCAATAAATTCTTTTACATTGTAGAAGCACTGGTGCAGGAGGTAGTTTTTAACCGCTGATTTGAACAGATTCAATTTCATAATCTCTTTTATATTCTTGGGCAGGGAATTATATAGAACGATTCCAGAATGATACGGTCCTTTTTGGCAAAGAGTGGTTGACACTCTAGGGCAATGAATATTATTACTATTGCGTGTATAGTGTTCGTGAACGAGAGTGTTTCGTATAAAGAAAGGGTGGCACTTCAGTAATTCGGTGTTAACAAACACTNATGCAGGGAAGTGTTAAGATATTTAATTCCTTGAATAAAGGTTTACAAGAGTTTCGGGGGTGAGATTTACAAATTATCCGAACTATCCTCTTCTGTATTCTGAAAGTTTGAATACTCTGACCGGAATTACCCCAGAAGGTAATGCCGTAACGTAAATGGGAGTAAATGTTTGCAAAATATACGCAACGGGAAATACGTGGACTAACTGCGTTAACTAAGATTCGGAATGCGTAACACAAATTACTTAATTGGAAATTAAGATTGTCAATGTGACAATTCCATTTGAGGTATTGTGCTCTTGTTACCTTCCTTTTAATCTTGTCTACCGCTCCTTTTTCTGTGTTTCTATTTGTAATAGCCTTTTTTGTCACCATTCTATTTTGACCGTTCCCTCTTATCCATATATACTACAATGGTATATACGTTCCCCGTCCCTACCGCGAGGAGGTGGTGAACCCCCTACTATCTATCTGTATACTTTCTTCCTATCCATTATTGTGTTAACAGATTCTTCAGATTCACTGTATGTTTCCTCCTGTGCAATATATTCTGTCCCATTCTTATCACTATAGTTTCTAGACATCAGTTGACCATCTCATGCAATCTCAGAGTTACTGCTGTTGTTTCACGATTCTTTTGCAACGTGCCTGCCCGTCACGGCGTGCTCCCCAAGTCTACTTTTCCCTCTGCGCCACCCAAATCCCTGGACGGTGTCTCTTTCTCGCCATTCTGCGCCTATCCGTCACGCCTCTCGCTTTTCCTCTCCACGCTCCGACACTTCCTCGGTCCCTTTCATGTTGCGCACCAACCACGGCGGTTCCCACTCGCGAGCGTTCTGCTGGGATAACAGCTTGTTATTTTGTGACGGACGAGGGTGGTCCTAGCGGCGATGTAGCAGTTGCTGACTTCTCAGCAGCGTTATCGGTGGAATCAAGAGATAACTTCTCGTTGCAGAAAACAGCGCGTGTCCATTACTAACCTGTGCCATTATATCTTCGGAACTTCTCCAATTAATATAATTAGCGAAGTAAATATTACTTAACTTCACGGTAACTCGTTTTTCTTCATTACATACCAATTTTATTGTAGTTTTTTGTGAGGTGAATTGCATAAATAGAATAATTTTATTTTGAAAGGTCGTATTTGAAAGAAAATATAAAATGAGATGGAAAAAAGTGATAGTATGTAAATGAATTTGACTTGACAATATATTGTGCAGTCATACCTAAACTACTTTTCTGATTACTAATGGTATAGGAATTTATTAGTTATTAATCTGCACTTTCAGCTGACGCATTACTCACGTAATCTCTGAGTCTCACCTTCACAGTGCTACTTCATGCTAGGCGATAGTTGCAGTTTCCAATGTATTCACATATTCATAGTTCGTTTAATATTTCCAAGTCTACTTCCTCTCCCCACTCATTTTCTTTCTGTTATGAAATGTCTATGGGCACAATTTTAAGCAGCATCTCACCAAACACTTTTGTTTACGCCACCTCATCGCTTGATCGACCGATTCCTTCGTCATCTCCATTCCAATACACTCCGCCCCCGTTCTCACCGCCGCCGCCGCCGCCATTCCTGCTGCGCGCAGGCACTGAGGGAGCCGCACTTCCTGCTGCGCTGCCCCGGAAATGACCTGCGGCCAGAGCGAGTTCGCGCCGCGTCGCCACCCCCGATTTACGGTGTTTCCCGCCTCCACTGCTATGCGAGGGCTGAAGGCGGTAAAGGTGGTGGTGGTGGTGATTGTGGTGTCCGCGGTGGTCGAGGCGTCGACTGGGGAAGTACTGGTGGTGGTGACGGTGGTGGAGGTGGTGAATCGTGGAGCCGCCGTTGGTGGCGCTGGAGGTAGTGATGGTGGCGGAACTCTGTGTGCCTCGGTTGCCCAATGCGACTACCTTATCGGCTCACCGCTTGTTTTCATGCCGGCCCCTCAACCCCTACCGGCTATTCGGCGCAACGCGTTTGCAGGTCGAATCATCTTCACAAATATATTTTTTCCACACTCATTCACGGAGTGAATCTTTTGCTTTTTTTCTCAACGATACAAATATCAAGTTTTATTTTTCTAAAACGGTAAATTATATATAGGGTTTCAGTTTTGGTATCGTACTACATCAGTTAATTAACACACTAATAATAACCTGTAACATTTTCATAGAATTGTTATCTTTTTCTCTATCTTAATATTTTATGGTAAAAATTGAATCTTTTTCTGTTTTTTTCAATATCTTTGTAATTTTGTTAAAATCCATTGAATTCTTATATTTTTTTTCACTTAATAATCGACTAGAAACTCACTTGAATTTATTGAGGATATCATTGCACTCCTCCAATTCTCCTATCCCGTGGCGCAGACTTCGCCTTCATTCCCCACTCCACGCCGTCGTGGCTCTATCTCGTTCAACGACTGTCATCATCTTCGCTGACCTCAAGGACCGCACGCGCGCGCGCGCTCTCGTACGTACC
This sequence comes from Laupala kohalensis, assembly GCA_002313205.1. Taxonomy (NCBI): domain Eukaryota; kingdom Metazoa; phylum Arthropoda; class Insecta; order Orthoptera; family Trigonidiidae; genus Laupala; species Laupala kohalensis. Next base: position 2,387,047 of record NNCF01126330.1, on the reverse strand, counting down.
CAATAGCCTCTCTCTTTCCCCTGCCCTCATCTATTACTCACTAACTCTCTAACTCTCCCACCATCTCCGCTCGCCCTGCCGTGACGGTGGTTCCGTGCTCCATCCTCCTTTTCCTTCCAACCGCCGCCGCCTTATCGGTCAACCGCTTGTTTTCCCATTCACTGTGACGTCGACCACCTCCTCCTCCTCCAGTCATTCGTCGGAGCTCCTCTTTCAATAGCTTCTCCTCTTTCGCCCCTTCCTTGCCCTCACCCTTTGCCGCTCCCCATCGCCCTCTTGTCTGCCCCCTCGTGCAGCTCTATTGCCGGCCTCTCCATCTTCGCATCGGCCGATATTTCGCCCTCTCTCCGCCGCCGCCGCTTCTTCCTCTCTGTTTCTGTGTTCTTGTGAGGCTTTTACCCCGGCGCTCTCTCGCGAACCGCCCTGTAGCACCTTCGCTCCCGACAGGTCACTGTGTATGGGCCCACATCACCCTCCCCCCCCCCACCAACTACGTCTCTCGCGGCGTCTTTTCAAGAGCCGCACCTGTGCACCTGTGTCCGCTGTTTACGTGTCTGATATATAGATGGGCCGACGGGCTTTCGGGTAGTTGGTCGCACGTATTTTTTCCCCTCTCTCCGACCCGTCGTTCGGAGTAAAATGAACGGCAATACCGTCTTTTTTTTCGTCCGAGAGATGCAATGATTGTCCATTAGATGTTACAAATAGTCTTTACCCGTCGTCGCTACATTTGTTGTAGGCTCCATGCAACTCACAGGGAAAGGGGTTGTTGTGAGAGAAGAAAGGAGTGTGTTCTCGGGATTGATGTTTTATGTTGGATGCTCTGAGGTAAATTTATTCGTAGCTTTGTTCGCCACCGTTTGTGTCCTTAGTAATCGGGGTAAATATTTGTTGGCATGGATTGTAAAAATACGGTGGGCGATGTCATTGTCTGCACGTGGAGACAGAAATTGTGGTTCAAATTGAATGCGACTCGAATCTCCTCTACGAACATTTTGACTTTAAAATAACCATCTCTTGATGAAATATACTTTTCTTTTTCATTGATCTAAAGACTTATTGCTTCATTCAGAAAAACAGTTATTGCAGTATAATATGAGACTTGTTACACAGGGATAGATAATGCAATATAAGAAAAGTAAAAATTATATCGAAATAAAATAGCGTCTCAGCAGTACATAGTTTAATTTAATATTGAAGTATCGTAGTGTCTTATCAGTCATATTTGTCGTAACTATCTCTACAGATATGTTTTATATTTTTTAAGAAATATTTACAAATCGTCATAAATAATTGCATTCGAATGTTGCTTTAGAAACAAATAACTATATTTTAATGCGTATTTTATGATTTTCTAACTTTAAAGTGTAAATTTAATGTACGGAAAGAGGAGGAAATATTCATAATCATTAAGTTAATATTCAACGTAGAATTTAATTGCAAACTTGTACTGGGAGTAGTAGCGCAAAAAAGTGGAACTTTAATTATGAAACATACACTTTTCTTGGAAAGACAATTTGAGTTAAATTTCAATAAATGAATCATTAAAACTAGATATTTTGAGAACTAAGATCATTTGTTCTAATTAATTGTTGTTCGAATTAAGAATTATAAACGCATTTGGTGAAGAGGATAATATAAAATTTTGTAATATTATAAAATTATCAACTTTATCTCAACTATTAACACAGTATTAAATAATGTGGAAAACATTTTCCTGGACCTGATGAAGTCGCAGATGCAACGTAGCGAGTGAAATAAAAATTAAGTCTAAAAAAGTTGTAAAAGTTGATAATTTTTTAACTCTCTAAATTTATTTAATATTAGTCCCCTCGAGATTTGATTTTCCACCGAGAAAAAAGTAAGAGTTTCTACTATTAAGAAACAAATTCATACCATAAATATTTAGTATGCAGTTTTTGACGTTTCCCGATTAATTAATCTCTTTTGTGTTTCCAGACTAATAAAGTTATAAATAAAAGTTACTGTAATTTCAAAGACTTGACTAATTGAATTAAGTTGAAAAGAGATGTCACAGACACGACTGATATTTTAATAAAATGTATTACAATGATGTGAAACGAGGATTTTTCACCAAAATAGTCACCTCAAGAAATGTTGATCGATTTTCCAAGGAAGAGAAAATTATGTATGAATACTTCACTCAATGAATGAAAATTAAATTAATATCACGTGGAATTCCGCTGATCCAATGACTGTATTGGGATAAAATTTCATAAAACATTTCGTATACAAGTATTACAACAATAATCATTGTACATTGAATGTTATTTAAGATTCTTTGCAATATTATCATATTACTACACCATAATCACTTGATGTGTCAACCTTAGAAAATCTCGTCACTTTATCAAAAAATCTCTCGTCGGATTCTAGTTCCACACAATATTTTATGTTCATCGACTTCTCGATGATAGAAATGTGATGTTTTAAAGTTTACTTTTCTTATGTGATAGAGGTTTACGCTTTTCCAACAGGTGAAATACTCGTACGTCTCTACAATGAATGTCTTTACTACTATAAAAAGTATAAGGGAGTCGTATATTTTATTGAAGAATTGTAATTACGAAAAACTTTGTCTTGACAACACTTTTACATCGAACGCGTTTGAAAGAAATACTTCTAATATTCTATCGTCTAACACTGAATCGTTCAAATATTTATTAAATTTGTCTATAGCAGTTTTGGGAGAAGTAGTATCCCAAAAGAATAACGGAACAAAAAAGTGTTCAAAAACATTTTAAAATAAGCTTAGAAGAGTAACCCGAAATATAACAGCAAATATAATCATACATTTTATAGTATACGGTTACGAGCAATTTACAAATTTCAAATAACCCCTCCCCCCACAAAAAATGACATATTCCATTATATAGAGATAACCAACAAACGACACAAAAAGCGTGTCTTATTCCATCTTATCCAGACAGACATTCCCGAGAGAAAACTGGAAACAAATTCGTGCTAGATGGCGACTGTGTGCGTGCGTGCCGTATTCGGCGTGGTGGGAAAACGTCTCAGAAGCTGTTTGTCGGGGAAGTCTTCCAAGAGGAAGGAAAATGGATTCTGAATTGAGAATGTGATGTTGAGGAGAATACTTTCCATGTGAATTCTTTATTGTTTTTTTTTTTTTTTCGTTTCTTAGAAAGTAAATTGAGAAAATGATAGCGTGATTTATGGAAAACATGCGAAGCACACTGTTACAACTGAGTTTGTGCCATTCTATTATTGTGTATTTTACGATACTGATTGTCTGATAATTTCTTCAAATAATAAGACATTTAATTCTTTTAAAAATAGTTCTTCTATGTATTTTAAACATTTTTGTGGTGGACAGTAGTCTAATTCACATATGTACTTCGGTAAAATTATGCATTTACAATATTTTCCGTTATGAATGTAATTATTATTATAATATTATTATCATTATAATTATTACCATTATCAATATTATTATCATCATTATCATTATTATTATTATTATTATATTATGTTACGAGAATGCAACAAATAGACCATATTTCAATTAAATGTTAAATAATTAAAATTTATAATAATTCTGTTATATCAGTATTGTAATATTTGCTGCACCTGAAGCAGGTCGCATGTGGGTTTGAAAACTTTATTCCATTAAAATTTTACAAATATTTAGCGGAATCCAACTAGTATTTTATGATATATTTAAATATAATATAGTTAAATGTTAAATGTGACAAATTATTGAAGAAAAAAATATTTTAATGAGTACTGTACTGCCGAGGTTTAAACATTGGTGAAAAATTTGACTGGTGTAATTCTTGTAAGTTGGGGAATAGTCATAAATACTGTTCACTAAACACATGTCCTTATAATATTATGAATTATTACGGGACAAGCCTCAGTGATTTAGGGTAAAGCTATTTTACTGCTAACATTCTTATCTTAATTTTGAAACTAAAACGATGTATTAGACTTGTTTTTAACAGATTATTTGTCTCACATTCATTTTTTTTTGTAGACTTGCAAATATTGTTTCTAAAAATCCTAAAGTAATTTGTGATAAAGTAAGTACGATAAAAGTAAATTATAATGTTATAATTCATAGCGTTATTACAGTTTTAGTGAAATTAATTTCATCTAATTGATTTACAGACTGTTAAATAGCAACTAGTTGGTCGTCATTTTCTCAATAGTCTCGGTGAAAAGGGCGTAATGATTTTATTATTTAGTATGCTATCTCGGTACATGGATACTTACCGAACTGCATTCTTTAATATTTCTTTTCAAGTTGCTTTCAGATATGAAAAATTTAGGAAAATGTATATTTCCAACGCTCTCTATGTCCACCATCACGTAGGCGCAAAAGCGTAAGTTACCCTGGACATGTGCCATAATTTAACGTTAGTCGCGCTGCATAAATTAAAAAAACAAAAAAACAATCAGCGTGCGTAGCCCGTTGGACATTAGCCAAAAGATGAGTCGAAGGGTATAAAGTACTCCTAAAATATATATTCTTCTTTCAGAACCGAGACTTATTCCGTTACAGATTAATACGCTTTATCTTCTTCGCATACACATAAGCAAGAATTTTAATAACATTTCCTGTAATAATTATATAACTACTCGAGCGTTTCGAGTGTGAAAGATTAGGGTCATTCGATGCAGAAATAACAGCAGTTACATTCAACCAGTGGTATATTATATTTGTTTTGCCTTAATCCTTTTTGACTAAAACACCTAAGAAAATGTATATTCTCCGAATCTCTTTATTCGATCTCGTTGGTTTTGTGACTTGAATTTTCTCCATTTCTTTCGGTATCGATAAATCGTGAAGAGTACATTGAGCACGAATGACGCAATGCAACCCGCAGAGCAATGGTGTATAACGGAACGGGATGCTCCTCGTGGTACTGTACATCAAAATAATTTCATCGTGTGAAAACATCTTTATGAGACCGTAAGTTATCATCAATTTTTAACCTCAACTCGCGAATAAACATGCGTGTTTCTTTCGTAAAATCTACAATTTTACAACGCAATAAGAGATATTAGAAACATAGCTGGTTTCATATTATAATGGTAAATGTAAATCTATTTTTGCATTACAACATAGATAACATTCGATTGAGATACAAATAAACTATTCATAAATATAAGTATTTGTTTACACATTTATCAACCATCGATTATCCTTTATATATTTCCACCCGAAAAGAGTCAGGATAATAAGTCAGTAACGCAAATTTATTTTACTGAAATAAATTTAATTGGTATTCTTTATCTACGCATTGGTAAACACACCTCCCTTTTCATTTTATACTATGCCAAAAAAAATATTGTAAGTGCCACTACAGTTTTTTTAATGTATTCGTTACCCTTCTCAAAAAATAACATACCGCTTGGAGGAAATAACTAAGCTATTCATTTTTAATCTACTAATTTTTTTTTCTCATGACAAAGACGCCCCGAAAACATCGTTAATATTGTTCATAGATACTTATTATTAATATTTAACAATTATACGTTCCGTAATTTTTTCCAAAAAACTAATAAAATAATCAGAAGTGTAGCGAGTTTAAGTGATAGGTTCGTTGCGTTGCGATAATCACTTATCAGATTACGTAATCAAAATTATTACCTTGTTCATATCACAGAGTTTTTTCAATAAAAAGTTCCTGATTGAGCGTACAAGATAAAATTCTGTACTAATAAAATCAGTTTCCTTTTTTTTGTGAGACGCAAAATTTGGTAGAAAGGGTCCTATATAAATAACACATACCTAACGCTCCTGAAATGGATGAGTGTCCATCACATTTTTTGTTTATAGAAAACCACCTTGAGAATGAAAATTAAGAAAGAGAAACGACCCAACTCTTGAGAGATACTCCGTCTCTCGTATCAAGTGCATAGCTGTGGCAGACGGACGAGGTCACGAAGACAAGCGGCTGTTGCGGATAAGCCACTACTGCAACACAACAGTGTTGTTGACGGCTGTTTTAAACCACTCTCATTCATTTCCTAATTTGGAAACAGCGTGAGAATTGGTTTCTCTTAGGGTCTCTTTGTTTACTCTCATCTATTCAGCTTCTCAACGGAAATGGATTTTAAATATTTCTGTAAAAAAAATTTATATTTCTTTAATAAAATTCCATCTGGGTTTTAATAAAACTCCGTAACATTATAGTTTGTTTTTTCGTTTTTCGAAGTTCATTAAGACTTCTCCTTGCATTTTCCCTCCACTATTTTTATATCCGTCTACACTTTTATGCACCAATTTACTTTCTTCTGTTATACGATATTCACTTTGGTAGAACGTTTCCAAAGTTCGTAAAAAAAAATAAAAGTGGAAGCTGTTTGGCATCTTCTACAGCATCTGTACAGAACCCGAAGATATTGAATACGTTATCAAAAACCCTTCGTCATTGAATAAGAAAATGCTAAATTACTAATTTTTTAAAAACTGTACGTAGTTTTCAATTTAATGGTCTATATATAGAAAAAAGTATCATTTCTTTACACAACTAAATTAGCATACATTCATCATATCACCATAACGCCCTTCGTCCTTTTAATCTTTCTAGCTTTCCACATTTCCAACGAAACCTATGTCAACGAGATCTCTCTCTCTCTCTCCTCTCCTCCTTTGAATCCATCCTCTTCATCTAAGCCATTTCACTCTCCGCTCCGTCCTTGTCCTGCCGACCGACGTTCGTCCTAGATCGCGTCTAAAACACGCCCCTCGCTCCACAAGCTCCACTTCGCTCCAGCAGGGCGCGCCTCTATCGTCGCAGCCGCCAGACAGACTGGCGCCGCTCCACGCAGCAGTGGATGGAGGATTGGAGGGATGGAAAGCGCTTCGGAGGAGGAACCGTCTCGAGCAGAGAAGCGTCGCAGTCTCGTTCGGATCCAAATTGCGCGTCTGTCTTTTACACGCGCGCTTCCCCGTGTTACGGAGACAGGTTGCCCGGCGTTGCGATACGCCATCCGCACTACACGCGACGCCAGTGGAACCACACAAAAGGGATTGCTATTGTTTTGTTCATCATACTGATTACATGATTACGCGATGTGAGTTCGTTACTCAGGGGGGGGGGTGACTACTGAACAAATAATTGTTCGGGAATTTTTTGTATCTTTTCCTTATTACAAAATAAGTTTTTTATTTTTTGAAACATTGTAGTTAATAATATCCTTATTAACGTCTATCACATTTTTCACTACTATCACGGTAAAACATTGGTATGTGCTATTGCTAAACCCTATAAAATGTCCATTACAATTAACGTCCATTATATAATCTAATTAAATAAATTATAACACGACATTTTATGGATGAATAATATATATTATGTGAAAAGAGTTCACAACTTTGAGCTCTTTTCGCAAAATATATATTATTCGTATATAAAAGGTCGTACGTTTTCCTGTAAAATGTCGTTGAAAATAAATTAGTTTATACTATACTATTCAACATCAATCGTTTACATATACTTGGAAAGCTCATGGTATACTTGATGGATATCGTTATTTAACAACTAAAGAAAGTAATACTATGTTACTATTCCAAAATTCGTTTCATGAAAATGTAAAACTTATCAACAATATATAGTTTAAATGTATACGATGGTTTTAAAAACATTCCGCTTATTTCTCCTAATATCCACAAGTGAGAAAAAGTCAATTTAATTTCAAAATCTAATACATTTCTTTTATATCAACCCGAGAATTTCGAATAAATAATAATTTATTTGATTCACCTTTGTGCTCACTTTTCCGTGGTGGAACAGCGGTTTACAAAATGCTATTGTTCGGAAAGTTTAGAAAGTTTAGAAAGTTCAAGGAACTGGAAAATAAATAGCTCCTGCTGCACAACCCAAAGGGAACTCTGAACAATATGTCTTCCGGAAATACAGCCAGGGAATATGGGCAAGAATAGTACAGAGACGCGAAATGTGTCCCGCGACATCTCTTACATTCAGCTGAAGAAGCTGCCAGAAACTTTACGGATATTCAAAATATTCCACGGTAAAGAATTACCGTTTGCTACTCTTTCAGGATCTATGGTCTATGTAGATGACAAGCAGTATCTTACGCATCGATCAATTTTTAAACATGCTTTGGTGCATTCTACATTTTTGTTTTGCAAAAGTTCAGATGTTTTAACTTAGGCGCAGTTCATGTCAACAAAAAATAAAATTATTCCGTTGAAAATATTAATAACATTATTATAATATTATTTCGAATCGTGGAAATAAGGAAAAACTGTAGAAATATGAAATACTTCCACATTAAAGGTTTTCCATAATTTCTTGACAAAATAATCTTTTCATTTATTCTATTATGAACTACATCATTCTTTTCTTAATCACACGAGACATGTAACAGACTCTGATCTGACTATGTTTTACTTTTCAATCGGATGATTCATCTAGAGACGAATTAAAAAGTATACTTTGATGCTTAATCAGAAGAGCATTAAATTATGTACTTTGTTTCCGCCAAACTACATCACTGTTAAATGGCATCTGAATTCAGATCTCTAAAAGAATATGTTCCTCATATGAATATTTTACTGTTTTTCATACGAACTGCAACACTCAAGTTTAATGACTTATGCGTTATGAAAAAATCAAACAATAAAAATGGAAAGAAGTCAGTTAAAACTTTTCCCCGGCTCAAAATATTGGACAGTTTTCAAGTCAGGATTATTTTTTTAAAATCTCGTTTAAGAGATTTACTCATCAGGTGTGAAATGTTTGACGATCATTATCTGCATGTTTGAACTATTTTACTTTCCTGTCCTCTATTAAGTAATGTAGGATAAATTTTGTATAAAGGTCTCTAATGCGAACTCCACTATAACCAGTAAGGCATTCCTTTTGTTAACTCCTTTAAGGAAATCAATAACCTTTTATCTTTCTAAATTTAATTTGCCTCTAGTCAAGTGTTGTCGCTACAATTACGTAGTGAAGGAAATATGTTTCCCACGGAATATGAATGAGGACGGTAGATCTTACTTATTAGGAGTGAGAATATTCGGTTGCAATGATTATGAAAATTGAACAGACGAGATTATCATTCAGGATGTAGGAATCAGTATGCGATGTGGTATTACTAAATAAACGAGAAAAATATGTTATTTAAGAGCTGAAAGTAGTGTCTTTCTTCATTTGATGTAAACAGAACCTAACCTTGACTTTCTTTAAAACTGAAAAGGTTTAGGTAGTTTTCTGTGTAAACTGGATAAGGTTATTCATTATCCAGGGGTTTAATGGGTAAGTGCTCATCAGTTGCTGAAAATTTTGCTAATAAATTAAAATGTTCCTTTATTCGTTTTGTATTCACTATCTCTCTAACTTTTCCAAAACTCCAAATAAAAAGTTTTATCAGGAAGATTATAAATACGTTATATTAATTACCCGTTCCCGAACTGGTGTCTTCGTCATTTCTTCGAGAATAAGAATTTTTACGTACAATTGAAAATTAAAGCATAATAGATGAGGTCTTCACAAATCTTGTCAAAAATATACCAAGGGATCAGTCCTTTACATGTTTTGAAACTTCTCCCTAAAAAAAGTCTTAACGCATAAACGAAGAATATTAAGTAGTTTCCACTAAGATCGGTAACACGATGGTTTTTTCTCAGAACGCGATAGACTGAGTCAAGAAATTGGTCATTCAGTTCGGTTTGCGTAGGCGTGTCGAAACCTACCCTGAGTATAATCTTGACGTTTACATAGACTCGAAAGACAGTAAAGTAATTCTGATTCGTTTTGAAAAACTGAACAATCTAGGTAAATAAATAAATAAACAAATGTGTAGTCAAAAAATCTATGACCACGTGGAGGGCAATAAACTAATTTACTCTCCGTAAGTGAGAAAGGGACCTTCCCATCAATTCCGATCAAAGACACTAAGGCAGAGGTGGATACACTATTTCAGAACACTCCTAAGATACAAAATAAAGGTAGTTCGGTACGTGTTGTAATATAAGAGAATACCAACAAATTTGTATTTAATAAACCACAAAAAGTTATTTCACTAGTATGTATTATTGTAGACAATAGATTCAGAAACTATTGTTTATAATAAGAACCAAAATTATATTCTCCAAGATATGGTTACCGGTCCAAGAAATGGGTAAGCAGCGCTGTACTTGGAATATTGAAGTTAGGGAGCTATTAAATTTATCCGTTAATTATGTATAAAATTAATTGACCAAGAAAGACGACTTAACATTTCTGTTTCCAAATAATCACAGCAGAATATTTGACAGTTTGGATGATCGTACCCTGTGTCCAACATTTCCCTCCCCTCAACAAATACCTTCACAATCACCTCAAAAGTGTGTTCTAGAAATAATATTGTCTGATAAAAAAACTAATTAAGGGGTCAGATTTGAAGTGAAACAATTACTAGTTTGTTCTCTAAAGGCGGTAACACAATTCACCTTGCAATGGAGTATCTATATTAAAAGGTAAATAATTATATCCTTTTTTCTTTTGGTGATTAGATCTAGTACAGTCATTCCCTTCAAGTATTACATTCCATGCAAGGACATAACGCGTGACGCACTTTACTAAGGATAACGGCGTAGTTAAAAGCCATTTAATGTAACTCTTTGTGCTACATGTCGTACATTAGCTTTGTTACTTGCACCTAATTCACTTATTGAGTCACATTTCCAAATTTTTCGGAAGATGATCTTGACTAATTCTATTTTTTCATGTATTTTGTCTGTAAAGATATATTGGTCATCAAATGATTCAACACAAGTACAAAATGCTCACAGAAATGGGAAACGAAGCACCTTTGATATACAATTACATGGTTGGTGTAGAAAATTACCAACATGACAATCAAATTACATCACTTGAAAAGGTTATTACATTAGGTTTCCTAAGGTAATAGTCCGTAAAGAGATTTGAGTCGCGGTATACTCTATTACGTACAGTTACTCAAGTAAGATAAAATTGTTTTTAAATGAGTACGTTTCCCACAGGAATGCGTGGGTTTTTTTTGTGAGATATATTTTATAATATTCACATTTCGCGTGTACCCTGGAACTTGTTCATTCCATTCATATGTCTGCAAACCTCGTGTAAAATATTAATTAAACTTCATGATATGATGAAAAACGACTGCATGTCACGAGAGAATACCGTACGCCACACAGCCTTCTGTAGAGCTGAGAGTGTACACGAACTTTCATTTGTATATACGGCCTCCAATAAATTATTTCCATTTTACTCTCACTAACAGAAACCGTGATAACTTCATAATGATATCAAGTTCTTTGTCTGGTATCAAATTTGAAAAAATGGAGACAATTTAGAAAGTCTTCCATTAAATATAATAATAAATTATAATTTAAGTTAAATATTTGTTTCAAGTCTTTGGGACACTGCGAATATTTAATTGTCTGGAAGATAAAGTGAATAATTTAAGTGAGGCTGCTCGTATATTTTACTCGATGAAATATTTTAGTTAATCCGAATACGGTCGTGGTCACGTAATTTTAATTCCGTGCTGACAAATACATCTAATTGATGTACCACCGAAGCAAAAACTAAACTCGAGGAAATTAAAACTTGCCGTATTAATTTTCTCGATGCATTACAATCGCAAATCAAATAAACGGCTCGTCAGTCATGTGTACAAACTATTTCTCTCTTTTGCAGTAATCTATAAATGGTGTTTCCTCTCGTACCCTTAGAGAATTCCCACAATCATATAAAATGTTGACAAATGACAGAACCAGTGCAGCAGCGCGAGTCGAGTGACCTCCTTTGACGATGTTGCCGCGATATAAATACGAGTTAAAATGATTGTGCTGTCACGGAAGAAGGATTGAACTGGACATATACCTTTTCATTTAAACATTGACAACCATGATATATAATAGTTTTTTATTCTTTATATTATTTATAATTTTTCAATTTTCCATAAAATGTCTCTAAAAAAAGTATATTACAAATACACTCTAAATTTAAAGCTAATTATAGTACGGATAGACTGAAACTAATAGAGAAAAGTGGTAAACAAAAAAGATTAAATAAATAAAACTGTTTGAAACAAGAAGATTCATTTATAAACTAATGAAAGTTTACAAGAATGAAATATTTGATTAGTGTGAAGTGAATTTGAAATGTGTTGTGTATCTGCCAAGAAAATAATGAAAAACCATAATTAGTGAATAACCAACGTTTTTAGACTAGTAATAGAAATAGGATAGTCCACCTCTAGATACCTTGTAATGTAACACCAAAGCGCGTGGTGAGCTTGTAACGACTGGAGGCGAGTGAGACCGCATGTCTAGACCGAGAGCCCAAGTGAGAATAGGAGTCCAACAACACACTGTGGTTACTTATTCTTTAAGAAGACCGTTGGCAACACTGTTTTATCGACCAATTAACTCTGTGTATGTAGTCGTATAAAATTGCCACACATTTAAGTAAAATGTACCAAAAATTGGAAAAAATTTCCCTGTACCTTATGAATATTTTTTTTACCAATTTTAAGGTGCGTGCCTTTGTTTTTGACACAGTAACTTGTGAAAACTAAGAATTTTAGTTATTTTTATCATGTGTACCAACTATTATCACAATTTTTACTTTAATTTATTTTACTTATTAACTGTTAATTTATTTAATGCTATTTTACTATGTTCATATATTATTTTGTGTTTTAACACTTTTTACGTGTAATTTGATACAGTAACTTGAAACCACAGAGAATTTTAGTTATTTTACAGTTTGTTTCATTATATTATTTTCCCATGTCTCATAAACGAAGCATAGACCCAATTTTAGTAGCAGACCCAAAGGAAGTCCCCTACACCAAAAGTTAGTCCCCCTAAAAAATTAAGACCAACAAAAATAAAACAGCCTAAAAGAGCAGGCATTTGGGCATCACGCCTAGGAGTTCTGCTCTATCCTTCAAAAAAATATGTACCTTGGAAAGAAGATGTGATGTAGGATGTTCCAGAACACTATGCCAAATCTCACCTCTGCCACTACTACTAGCAATTCGGTTCTGGTTCCACCGCTGACTTGTTCTTCCATCACGACTACACGAAGGATGAGTAAAAGAAGCGATACGGAACGGACAGCGAGGATCCGAGGAAGCACCGGGACGCACTGCCTCGCTGCTGGAGGACGCGTCCACGCCCAGGGACGGGAACGCAGTCCCCGCGGCGCCGCTCGAGAATTCCCTGTGAGGACGCGCCGAGGTTTCCCGGCGCATAACTCCAGCGCGCAGTCAACGTTCGTGCGGGCCCTAAGTGGGATCCCTGGGGAACACCACATGGCTGGATTCCTGAGAGCGCGACGTCGCGAGGGGAGAAGACGGGATATTGCGAGGGTGGTGGAGCATGAACGTACCGCAAGAGTCTAGACGTGTCCTTAACATGAATTTCCTGGAGATACCCCTGTGAGATGAAAGTAGGTAGGTTAGGGAATGGATGGAGAGGAAGAATAAACGCGGCGATCCCGAAAGTGAATTTTCATGAGAGAGAACAAATAGTAAGTTTCATTCAAGCATGGTTATTTGATATTGAAGGGTGTTAAAAATATTTTTTAATCAAAGAAAAGCTTCCCATTATTACTAGGTTATGCTGCGTATATTATAGATAAAAACGGATGAAATAAAATGGTTGTCAAATTAGTACATAGATCTTCACAATGTCCGAGTCAAGAAACCGGCGAGGAACTTTTATGTTTTTTTAATATAAAACTTGGAAATACATGTAAATAATTTTTATTTACATATTTATATTACGGCATTTGCAAGGATAAAGTTTTTATTCTTTAGCTAATTCGTAGCACACTGCTTGGAGATATGGTTTTGGTTACCTCTGACGCAACTAAAAATCTACTTATCTCAAGAAAGAATTCGTATCAGTTCAAATGAAACGAGATGAGCTCAAGCTTTAGAAATTTACCGACAAACCAATGGTTCCTTCGGAGGTAGTTGAATTTAGGTGAAAGATAGTGTATTGAGTTCTAGGAAGATGGGGTGTATGAAATGTTTGTGAGTAAAGACGATGCAGAAGTGTAAATTGTGAATCTTGGCAAGAAATATGTGGAAAGCAATGGGGTGAAACGAACTGCAAAGGAGGCGTAATAGGGATTTTCCGACGAAGCATAGGGAGTGGTGGGAAGCATTGGGAGACTCGAGTTCTTCCCTCGACAGTTCATTCGCTGCTTCTATACAGTGAGCATCAAGAAGTATATTTTTAGAATTAGAAGCAGTTACTTCTTTTTGTGGCGTTTGCCATCGTGTAGTTTTCAGAGTGAAGTTTAACTCGTGCTAAACGTGTGACGTTGCTCGCAGTTTCCTTTTCCGAGACGTGGCAACGTCTGTATAGTGATCAGTGGAATTATCAGAGGAGTATTGCAGGATTTATTTTTAAGATTTATAATTGTGCACATTTAACCACAAACCACACTCCTTAACGAAATAAGATTTGGTAATTTTTTTCTGAAGTAAAAATGAGTGTCAGCGTGAATTCTACAAAAGAGATTATTTTTCCATATCGCGCCATTTTCCTATTTAAGTTAGTGAGTAAAATTAATCGTTGTTAAACTATTCTCGTTTGAATCATTTAAATAATCGTAATCGTAAAATTTAATATAATTTTATGTTCCACGGAAATAGTTTTAGGACAATTGCTTCATAAATATTTTATTTAATAAATCATTATTTCCTTACACTTATCACTGTTTTCAACAACAACTGTGCAGATACTCCAACTGAAAGCACTCTCCACCCGTTTAGGTCGCAGTCTCAAAACCACTCCATTTTCCCCCAATTTAGCGACAGCCAAGTGCGAGCGCCAGGCGTGAAGAGGAGCATCCTCCCTTCACACACGAACGAAGGACGTCGTTGGGTCGTGTTTCGGAGCTTCTTCCCCGACTGCGCTGCCAGTCGGTCGCCAAAGGCTGTATTGGTGACGGAGGTACAGACATAGGCAACACCGACGAAGGCGAAGAACATACGCCATGTTCGACAGCTGCCTCGGGAAGTCAATAGCTCGAGACGTTCTGCCTGGGGTACGATCTACTTTTCTTTGGATAAGGCTATAGTTGTTTTTGTGATCATTGACGTCACGTCAAATAAGCATTTGCTTATATATTTACTTTATTTACAAATAAGCATTTGCTTATTATCCCACTGCGCTAAGCGACGCCTTTTGTATGATTTGGATTGTAAATTCCCTGATATCAACGATCAACTTATTATTTCTTTCTTAATTCTCAAGTAAAATAACGCAATTTGAATCATACTTCATTCGCGAAAAAATGATAATAACAGAAATTTTGTTCGTTGAGATTATGAAATTTACTTCGTAATCTTTTGAATTGAAGAACTTTTTATGGAGAGTTTTCGAAGCTATGTATTGATCTTTGGGAATGAAGTCGAAATTTTGGAACGTGACGAAATTTTGCTCCCCAATATTTTCGAGGTGATCCCAATGAGCTCTCAATGAACTTTCTACGCCGCCAGTATATGCCAAATACCACTTTTCATTGAATAAGTCAGAGACACGGTCAGATTTGTAGATATTAGAACTAACTTGCATTACCATTTATAATGTAATTTATTTTAATCATAAAACATTTACCTCGAAATATTTGCAACTTGTAGTATGTTAGCATGACAAGAATTTCAATACATGTAGTATACTTATGTTATAATCCCATTATATTATCCATAATTTTGCATCGAATTGCATTATATAATCTATCTTAATGTTAAGATAAAAAAATATAACAAAACGTTCTTAAAGAAATGTTTTTATAATCTATTGAAGATAAAAAAAAAACCCGTGTAGACTTATCAGTTAGCTATTTTTCTTCCAGTTTTAGATGTGCGGTGGGGGGCGGGTGCATATCGTGACTTTGCTTTGTAGCGCAGAAATATTAAATATTCCACTGTCTTTGAAACCTTTGATTATAATTCATGGGATTGACGGTCATACTGAAAATATATATCATTTATTTATTTACAAATGAAGGATCACTATGCATCGAATATCTTAAGAGTGTGTAGATCAAGCTTCATGTAGGTTGTACTCCTATAGTGTCTTATTTTACGTTCCGAAACCCCATTTCTTCAAATATTTTTTTTTGTTACTTCAATGGATTACAGTAAGTGAATATAAGGTCTCTAATCACCATGATGTTGGCGAGCCCTAAAGCCCCATTAAAAAAAGTGAATCGATCGAAATGTTTTAATAAGTATTTGGTCTTTATCATATTTTTATCATTCAAATTGTTTGTTACCGTGGTATTTTAGCAATGATTTGTTGATCTCACTGTGGCCAACACAATAATAATATCAGGTTGCCAATGAAATACAAAAGACAGAAATTTACACTCAAAGGAACCAAATATAGAAAAAATCAAAACAATGTGAGCTAAAATTAAAACATTATTATTGATCAGCACAGAATTTAAGCTCAATTAATATTTACGTGATCAATAGTTAATTTGGCTTCAGACATTCTTGTGCGTGTGGGAAATATAGGGCTCCTGGCAGTTTGAGCCGTAAATGACTAGTTTTTGAATCAAAGTGTTGCACGCGAACCACTCATTTATGTGAGCACTTCAACCCATTATTTCTGAACGATAATAGATCTCTTAAGTTTTTATTAGGAGGAAAAATTGACGAAATTAACCACCGAGAACAACTGAGACAAAGCAAATTTGCAGCACAAGATGTATCCGGGGCTGGATGATAATTTCCGAAATCCCTTGTTGTTAGAGGAGTTAACCTAAATATATTTACATTTCAATTATATCGACTTTTATCGTTCAAAAGGGAACATTTATATTATCAAGAGATAAAGGAATAAGGTAATATATACATATGTATAAATATTAACAATGTTTATAACCAAGTCATTACACAGCTTATATTCTCTTGTAACTTGTTAACATTGACAACTCTTAATAATTCGGGACTAAAAATTCTTTTTGACGCATGACTTGGGTCTCTTTTATTATATCTCTTTATTTCTACGACATGTGAAACATATTCTTAAAAAATTCACATTTATATATATCTTCTATTGTTTTCTATAACATATTCCAATTGTTATATATTATTTATTAATTAATAATAATTATTAATAGTTATTATTTATTAACACCTATGGTTATAATTCTGTTGATTTGATATTACGAAGATTTATTCTTCAAGAAACCATTATAGCTCTACGCTCCATAATAATGTGGCATTTATCTCGCCGTCACACGGATTTCGGCGATAGAAAATAGATTTTTTAATCAATAGAAAGGGATCATGACTTTTAACCAATTGTTGACTGTTATTTGAATTCATGATTGGACTGAATAAAAAAAAATCTTTACAACAAGGTATCCAAGTACGTCATTACCCGGATTCTGGTATACCCTTGAAGAAAATTGTCTTTCTCTACCGCTTTTCTTCGTCCTGCATGTATCCTGTTTGAGTACATCTTTTCACGTAATGGTCATTTCTCATTTCATGTTCAGCATTCTGTCCAATATTAAAATTTCTTCCATCTTTGTTCTTTATCCTTTTTTGTCACCTTTTCATTGCGTCTAATATTTCTGCCATTCTTGGAGTTATTCCAGTACACTTAAAATAATAGCGGGAAATTTTCAATCAGCTTTTTCTGCATTAGATGGAACTCAATCATCGGAAATGCGTTTGCAAGCAGAAAAATACGTCTTCATACGTATGAAAAATTCGGCAAATGTAGATACCACTGGTAGAAATAGAACCGAAATTGTTAACTTTTCAAGCACATTGCTTCTCTGATACACATACCCAGGATCGGAATCTTAATTTTGAATTACTCGTATTAGCACCGCAGTTTCAAAAAGTGTCAGATGTAGTATGTACAGTATCTAATAGAACTAACACATTCGAGGAAGACACATCACCCAAAATGTGTGATAACCATCTTCCTGCATCAGGTCTTGTAGCATTATCATCCATTTCCTCGCAGCTTCCTTAATTTTACTCCAATGACTTTTTGGATGCTACGCGTTTCGCAGCCAAGGCTATTTCCTCCACCGGTCGCGAATTGCCACCCTGCCTGGGCGTACCACCTTCCCTACGAATGCGACCTGGATTCCTGGACCCGCTGGCATACGACCGACGACGTTGAGAGAGAGAGAGAGAGAGAGAGAGGGGGAGAAGAGGATGGTGAAGGAGGAGGAACGGGTGAGAAGTAGCAGTGGTAGCCTTGGCGTCGGTTCGAGGACAGAGACGTGGAGGGTGGAGCACGAAGAATAGGTTTGGAGACGCCGGAAGGAGCCGCCAGCAGGCGATGCATTAGTGCTTCGACGCGTTGGAGAGAAAGAGGGCTGGAGGGAGAGGGAGAGAGTGGGTTTCTGAATGCGGAACGGGAGGGGTGAGGAAAGGGGAAAAGTAGAGGTTGAAGTTGGAGGACAATGAACTCGAATGGAGGTGTTGAAGAAAATTGTAGGCGGAAATGGATTGGTGGAAGACTCGAGATAATGTATTGTTTTTGTAATGTCTCATGAACCGCTTGATTTGGGTGTTAAAGTTTACAAAAAGGAATTGGCTTAAAACTAGTATATACAGAGAAAAGGTCAGAATTTGGTTCCAATGGTGGTAGCATAGTTATAGACTCTGTTGCTCCCCATATTCAACACAGTGGGAGTGGATATTGAATTCCACATCCAGGATACCGAGGAGAAACTTTATACAACATAAATACCTTATAAAATATGTGTATGATGGATTTAAAAATAACTTTATTATTTATAATATTTGAATAAAAATTGCTCCGGAAGTAACAAGAAAAATGCTAAGTAGGGCAATGTTACGAATATGAGACAAACATAAAAACCTTGAATTATCTCTTTGAGTCCAGTAACGAAAAAGTTATCAGTGAAGTGTTTGGGAGTCACAATGACGAGTCCAATATTAGCGACACTTAATTTTTCCCTATGAATCATATCTCACAACGAATTGAAGACAAATCCATCTGTTTAAGTGTCAGGTAGAGGGTGAATCATGTGATAATAACCGGACGTCATGAGAAATAAAACATAAAAATATTATACAAGCTTAGTGAAAGTCTTCGTAGTTTTTATGCATTACGTTTGTTTCAGATTGAAAAGTATCCAAAAAGGGTTGTAATCATCTAAGATTAGTGAACTGAAATAATTTTAATTTTAATTTTAAAGCTATAAAAATTGGTTTTATTATTTACAAAAAAGAATGATACATTTAAGATTTTTCTATTAATAAACAATTAGAGTATTTAGTAAAGAGCCATCAAGATGATAATGATTATCTCTACCTCATACAACGTACAGTTGCGGTGAAAATCATGTCTGGTAGTGAGTTCAGGAAATGGAGAACCACACAAAAGAGATCAGAAAGCAATAGTGCCCTGGTCACAAGAGACCGAGCTCGTCGAAAGCGTCTTCAGCCGTTGTTACAGCCGCACTGACCGTGGTGTGGCTGGCTTTGCCTCCCCTTAGGCGTAAACAGTGAAGACGAAGGCAAGAATATTGGAAGGTGCCAAGCAGTGGCTTTGGTTGTGGTTGAGACGATCGTGGTTGGCAGTGACCAACGATCGTGTTACTTCACTGCCGTCCACGCCGCCGCCGGCGTTGGGGACGAAGGAGAAATCGACTCGTTTCCCACGGTGGATGTCATCAGGGACGAGGAGCTTATGATAGTGTACCTGGTAAAGCAGGGGTCACCAACCTTTTATCCGCACGGACCACTAAAATGACTTTGAAAAAAAAATAATAATGGTCACAGATATGTCATAATATTTAAATTATGAAATTCACCAATTTAATTACAAAGCTAAAATATTTTTATATACAACAAATAGTAAATTCTTACCGTAAATTAACACGTTTCTTAATTATCTTCTCTCAGATGCAGATCTTGTTCATCATCTGATCAATTACAATAGAATTTTTTTCTTACTGTTTGTTTCGTTCTTCCCAAATATGATTCGAAGAATTTGTTTCGGTACATCGCCTTCGATTATAGTCTCCATCTCTGAGGTAATTTGTGAGAACTAATTTGTCGTATGAATTCATCCTCCGTTAACGTCTTACCACCAACAGCAAAATAATCTGGAGAAACTTATCTAACACTTGTATTTATTTTGATACCAAAGTAATGTAACATTTATACCAAAGTCAACTGTCTTCTTTAACACAAGATAAAAATAATGCCCACATTCATTTGCGGACCATCTAGATTACAACACGGCAATTTTTAAATAATACTTTTATGAGTTCTTATGAAGATGTCAAAATTTTAATTTTGATTAAATCGATGAACCTAATGAAACTATGCAATAAAAATTTAATCAATAGAACTTATTTGCCTCACCGAGTCATTCAAAATAATAACGTCCGTGCCCTTTGAGTAAAGTGTGTTATGTCCAAAATGAAAGCGTGTTTCACATTTTCAGCACTCTTTTACACTGACAATTACGTTTTATTTTTCAATGGTAAGCAGATGAATTTGACTGCTTAGAAAAGGAAATGGGCTTAAATTACTAAGTACATCTGTAATTCACATTATTTTGTGTGTGGTCAATGCATTGAATCACTTCGGCCAATGTTGTAATTATCACATTTTGCACACTTATAACATTCATCTTGCTCCATTCGGAATCTGACAACCTCAATTATCCTGCAGCCAACAGTCGGTGTGAGACTAGAGTCTACAATAATTACATGAATATGGAAGACTGAAAATATAAAACATTAATTTTACAACATACGCAAATAACTGTCCGACAGAATATACATAAGCAGCGGAGTTTTTAATATGCGAAAAGTGGTTGTATATTTAGCTATCGGCTGGTCTTTAAGTTACAGCAGTATGGAATATTCTCTCTACATCATACTAAGATTCTAAGGGAAAATTAGTCAGTTTCTTCATAAGTTTAGCGTATAAGTTTATTTGTCGCGGAATTTACCGGCCATTTTATAAGTGATTTTTCTTGGCGACTGAAATATTAATTTACTTATTTATGTACAAAGAAATATTGACTTTACTTTCTACGCGGGAAAATGGGTACAATTTATAAAATGCTGTGGAAATAAGTGGATATTTTGTATCGTTGTATATCGCAGCTAAATCAGAAAAAAATGTATCTCCAAATATCTTTCGATTTCTCAAGAGTCAAATGCATAATAATGCATATTCACAGGTCTGTGAATATACAAAAAACTGAGGCATTAGGAACAAACTCCCGTGACGTGGTTCGGTTTCCCATCGCCATCCCAGGTAGAGCGCCAGAAACATCCCCGAATTGTGGTCACTATTTTCTTGTTATTTATTTGCAATATGGGGAAGTCGTGTGGAATAGTATGACACAGTAGTATCCAATAATCAATAGCATGATCCTTTAGGCCGTGGGAAAAACTATCAGCCTGAGGTTAAGGTCGTCCCTTCGCTCCAAGTTAGTCGAATAACTGAGAAATGAAAAACTATTTATTTTTATATATTAGTTAATAGTACAGTATAAACAGTATTCAAGAGCTCGCTCAACTCGTTTGAAATATACAAGAACATGCAAAAACATGGCGGTTTAGCGAACTGTTTTGTCACATACGCATCACACCACAGAAACAATTAAAAATATCTTTGTAATGTCCGGTGACATATATAAAAAAGTGATTTTAAAAATACTACGAAAATTTTACAACAAATCAAAGTAAGTTTCCATTATTTTCGAGATTTGAAATTTGATCTCTGTTCAGAAAATAGTGTTTTCTCCATAAAACTTAATGTATTACACACTTTATAATTGCAATTATTCCATTTCAATGGACGGTGATGTTTTACTAGTTGAAATAAAAATTAATACGCGATACTTCGTTCATTTATGCCAATTTCAGTTATTTTAGTAATTTAATTCTACGTACTAGCGAACGAAGGGGAGCAGGGGACTGGTTGTAACAATTTTCAGATATTCTCTTGTAATTTATAGACGAGCCCTAATGCCCCACCAAAAAAAATGTAATTTATAAAACAAAAATATTTTTCTTACTGTGAAAAATTTAACTGCTCAAGTATATGTCTGGTTACTAAATCCAAATAGTACATAATTAAAAACCATTACCCATTTCTTGACACTTTTAAAAAAAATTGTGTTACAACTTACCCCATGTTTGGGGCTAGTTATAACAGGCTCGCGGCAAGTAGAAACAAATATTTTGGTAGAATATTTCCTAGCTAAAACAGAGTTAATTTGTTAATTACTTTTACAACACACATTTAGATTAATTAATACCATAACAGTTCTATTCAAGTGTAATTATCATAATTATGATTTTAATTGACATGACATAACTGAAAACTTTCGGCTGCTTTTCGTATGCTATCACCATTTTCCAAAACTTCAATAGCCGCCAACTCATATACACATCCCGGATTTTAAGGTCTCTGAGTTTTTCTCTTATAGTTTCTCATTCTAAAAAAACACTCAATAAAATTTGACCTGGTTAATAAACTATTACAAAACCAAATACAGGAATTTGGTTTTATTATTATACTGACATAATAATTACCGTCATACTTACTAAAGATATATGCACAAGGGGCAAGTAGTAACATGTTACAAATTACCCACGATTTTTGTTGAAACCTGCCCCATCAGCTCATTTTTTTAAATTTTCTTAAAAACTATAAAACTTAGAATGAAATTGAATGTTCAAAATGCAAGTTAGGTATTTTACCATTCAAACAACAAAAATCAAACAACTATTAATAGAATGTACGATAGTGAAAATAAAAAATTACGTGAGTATTTTTTTTACGATACCTGGCCAAATCGGAGCAAGTGAGCACATCCCCTCGCAGCGCGGTCTTGCGGGGCACTGGTGGCGCTTACGTAATACCTTGCGTTATAAGGCAGAATTTAAGCCCGATATTTGAATCAAAACTGTTGAAATTCCCTACTAAAGTTGAGTGTTACTACTTACCCCTGTTACTTTAAGCCCCCCGCTTCCCTGCTACATTTATTTTACCTATGAAAAAGTTTCAAAAACGACAACATTGCGGACGTACAGTTATTCCAACCCGAACCTGCGTGGCGCGGTGACGCAGACATCCGATCACCAATCGCCAGGAGGAAACCGTGAGGCAAGGAAGCGACATGCAGATTCGAAAATGCTACGGTGCTACACACACTTTCGAGCTACACACACGTCTGAATCAATCTGATCAGAAATCCATCTGGAGAATCCATATTAGAATCCTGGATAGAACAGAGACTAACCCTTAATTTTCTTGGAACGTAACAGTTCCACCAAGTATTCTAGATCACGTAAACGTACCCTAAATGTAATTTAAATTGGTTCTTAAATACCTCTTCTGTGACTAATATACTAACAATTCTGGAATGTAATTAAAGTTCAATAAAAATTACACTCCAAAAATTATAAAATCTGAACTGTAAATGTTTTTAATAAAATGAAAGAATGTGTACAATCATACTTAAAACATGTAAATATTAAGAATTTCCACGAAATATTCCCATAAATAAGATTAAATTCATTTTATTATTGAATAATTATAATATTTAGTAATGCTTTTTTATGTAAATAAATTATAAATTAATTTCTCCGAACATTTAAGTATTCAATATAAAATTAATTTTTTTTTAATCACTCAACATTTTTTCTATACGTTTCACACTTCGTCAAGTTTCAATAAAATCAACACTTTAAAACAGGTTTAGCCAGTATAACTCAAATAATGAAAACAGTTACAGTACGGGTGATCTTTAACGAATGGTGGAATATGAGTGAATCATTCGTAAACTCTTTCTAAAGTAGATAAATCTACATTAAAATAGTGAACCCCCGAAAGAACCCTTGCTGTACCCCGGGGTTCA
The DNA here is from genome assembly GCA_002313205.1 of Laupala kohalensis. Taxonomy (NCBI): domain Eukaryota; kingdom Metazoa; phylum Arthropoda; class Insecta; order Orthoptera; family Trigonidiidae; genus Laupala; species Laupala kohalensis. The sequence goes on along the minus strand of NNCF01126330.1, from coordinate 2,363,145 downwards.
CTGTTTAAGATTCATTGTTTAGGAGGAAGAGTTCTCAAGGGGACTTTGACGGCGAGGGGGGGGGGTTGCGGAATCAACGCGTGTGGAGCAACAAGCGAGACAAACGACACAGCCGACGCCTCATCGGGCAGTGAACGAGCCGTGTCATGACCAACAGCTTACCCTCCCCCTCAACAACCTACCCAGCACTCACTTCTCGTCGCATTCCAAATAAATAATTACCATTTAATCCAACGACAACATTGATGACAACTCTCCTATCCCCATCATTGAGTTTTATCATTTGGAACGTTGATAAGACGAGTATAATTTTCTCTCAAATTAACAGAATTTTTCAACAGCAATTAGAATAAATTGAAAAATTTACGCAATGTTAATGTTAAAGTCGACCCAGTACTCACTTCCCAAATAAATCATTGAAGACAATATAATTTCACGGTATTATTCTCTTGTGACATGTTCTCTATTATTCTGGAAAAAAAAATTGGTGAGGCAAGTGTAATTTTTTCTTAAGTTTAACAAAACTTAACATTTAAAGAGGACTTAAAAATAATTCGCATAACTTTATTTTCGGAGGTCTCTACGGAGGCATTTTACATCTCAAAAATTAATCTTCATCTGTACTTTAACTTCATTAAGTTTATCGTGCTCACATTATACCAATACTTATCTAATTTTTCATTTAGTTACAAAATTTCAGCTATATTGTGTCAGAGAGGAGAGCCTCGTCAGCTGCTGTGACGTAGCCGCCACCGCCACCGTTTCGCGTTACCGGTAAATCAGCTGTGTCGACACGGCTAACAATATAGATGTAAACGAGAAGCAACGACAAGTCTTGGGCTTTTTCGTTCCTGGCCAGCGAATGAGCGCTAGATTCCCTCGACGGGGACCGATCATTCGGACCTTCTCCAATTCCCACCTCAACTATCGGGAGCATAATGTTCTTAGAATTGGGGACTGATCACGACAGAGCTCTTTTCCCCCAGCTTTTTCGTCTTCCGACATGACCTCCAGCAGTGCCGATGGCGGATCCAGGATGACGGCCAGTCTCTCGGTTTCACGTGTGCTGTAAGTGTTCGTATAATAAATATGAGTCCACTGAAAGTCTTGCTCGTTTCTTCCTCCTAATCGCCAACCTTAGATGTGCTCCCTCCCTTGTCGGACGAGCTCTCAGCTCAGTCTCGACAATTGGTATCGGGTGTCGGGGAAATCTCTCTCAGAGTAGTAAAAGCAAACTCAATGCGATATTCCTGGAGTTGCTAATTTTGTTTTGTTTTTTCCTCTGCCGCCCAGTTATACTCATAATTATGAACAGAAACAAGAAAACCACACTGTTGTCGGTTAAAACTATGAACGGGGAAATTAAATTTGTTAACAAGTCAAGAAATCTTGACGTTTATGTAACTTATGTTCTGGAATAATATAATAGAACTTTCTATGGCTTAACTTTTGGAGAATTGATGAAATTACAGAGGGAAAATGTTGAGAGAAAAAAGTGTAAAGAACTTTCTGTTTATTTTGTATATTTTATTCTTTCTTGTTTTCCACCGTCACAGCGGTCGTGAAATAAGATTCATTTATTTCATGGAGGTTGGAAAAAGCCAGACTTTTGAAGACTTTCGTTTTATGTCTGGGTTATTGCACTGTGGAGTGATGTCGATTATTCGTGTCTCTGGTGTCTCCTTTTTATAGCAATTTTTTCTCATTTTGTGTTATAGTGAACTATTTTGTGTTATATTGAGTGGTTGTGAGGGACCAATCAAAATTATATTACTTTTGTAAATTTATTATTAAGATTTATTACTCAAGATGGATTTACCTTTAATATGGGAAACTCGGAAAGGGAAGGATTTTTTTAGACTTTTCAGTAAATGTAGTAGACGAACAAGTTAAACAGGACGATCCTTCACAAAGTGTACCTACAGAAACAGCGGCTAATCGCTCGCTTTTTTAATTTTTGAGATAAACTGTTTTGGATTGATTGAGAACCGTTTCACATTTCAATGGCTGGAACGAAACGCAGACCCTCGCGGCTGCTACACTAAGAATAGGGGAACAACAGCGGAATTTTGTGAAAACCATCCGCATATTACGGAATCCTATAAAAATTTCGACAAATATTTAAGACAAGTTTTTATCAAAAATTTCCAAAATTGCGTTGGAAAGAATGTTCACCTCGTGTCCGTTGGAAACCGTCGCAGAGTTTTCTACCCGACTTCGGGAATATGTAGAAAATTAATACACTTCAATGGCGGACTAGTATCGGACTCCTTGGCGGATATGTTTAATGAACGATTACTTTCGCAGTTTCAGGCGGGATTAAGGGAAGAAATAGGACGCTTCGTTATGGTCAGAAACCCGAAAAGTATTCTCGAAGCGGAAGATTTTGCGTTAACTGAGAAAACAAATATGGGAGGGTATAACACCAACAGCTGTCAGACAAGCTGTATCGCGACGCAGAATGTAGCTCAGACGCAATCTACAGAGTCAAATAAGAATATTCCTAGTCGCAGTATCATTCAGCAGGAAAAGGAACAAGCAAGGAATGTGATAGCGTAAGGAAAATCCGAGTGACCAGCTTACACAATGCCTTCGCAAAGCAGGACACTGACGTGCTTCGAGTGTAATAGGATCGGTCATATAAGCCGCTATTGTCGTGCATAAGTCCAAAACTGTTTCTATCGTGGAGATATTTAGAGGGCACTGCTTTGCTAAGTGCGAACTATGTGCGCTATTTGCTGGTCCAGCGGGCACTTACCAATATCGTACCCGGATAAAACCACGGGAAACAAATTAATCCCGATCCAGCAGGGGTTGGAAAACCAGTAATTTTAGTAGTAAAACCAGAAACTGGTTTAACAATACGAGTTATAACATTGCAAAAGAATTTTCAATTTTTAATAGATACAGGCCGTCTCCATTTTGCACAGTAAAAATTTTCCGCATGACAAAATACAGCTTAAAGAATATCAGACGAATATTAAAAGTGCGTCGGGTCACTCTTTGAAAATATTTGGAGAATGTACTTCAACACGTTTTATTGATGATAGACCGTTCCCACACGATATCCTTATCACATATATCGGTAAAATGAATTACGACGCTATTTTGGGTTTAGACTTTTGTCGCAAATTTAAAAGTGTTATTTTCCCAAAGCAAAATAAAATGTTGGTCTCTAAGGGCCATGGAACAACTCTGAAATCAAACAGTTCGGGTGAAACTCAAAATTTTATAGATTAAAAAAAAGAATCCAACTTAGAGAATAACATCAAAATAATACACAACGTAAAAGATTTTTTAGGAGCTTTGGAGCCGCAAACATACGTCGGTTTACTTTAACCCTTGATTGAGATAGAATGCGCGAACTCAACAAAAAAAACGCAGCTTTGAGTTACTTGATTCACTAAGTGAAGATCTGGAGAGTGAACGCCACTGTTGCCGGAATTTTTCATTAAAATCCGCACTTAAAAATATTCTTATTTCTTTGTTAAAACCCCTCCCGATAAAAGAAATGTAAAAATAGATCATGCTTCATCCGAATTAAACCCATTCGTAAATTTAATTTTAGTAAAAATTACATGTAAAAAAACACTGCACAGCGTCCCTGACGATAAAAACAATGACGCTCTAACATCGCAAAACCCACGGAGTATACACGCTTGTTCACCAGTGCTTACACCGCATCGCGACCTTTAGCTGTCTCGTCTAGCTACGTCGCCTCTCTTTGCACAGAGTCTGGTGCCGGGGCGTGTGAAGCGCAAGCGTGGGCGGTGAACTCGCCTCTAGAGGGCGAGCGACTTACTAGAGCGCGAGTTTTCCACGCGTGGGGAGGCAAATATGTTTCTAAGGGCCATAGAGTGAAATGGGTTGTGGAACGACTCCACCCCTCTGCGACGGAATCCTTCATTCTTGATTATTTTGTAGGGTAGTATTGGCACGTCATACTTCTTAAATAAATATTTTTAACATCTAGACAATGTTGTCTGCTTTCATAGTAATATGTCATATATCAGACGAATTTTTATTAGACAATTTTTTTAGTTCAACACTACAATTTGACCCCAATTTAGTAATTTTCCGGCGATGACAAATAGCGGTCGAAAACTAAAACTAAATATTTTTTTTCTTAATATGCCGTCTATAACGTTTCGTAATACTATAATGCCGAAATATTTAACGTTCTCATATAATTTTAAACCCGTACGAGAAATATACAATAAATTTACTTCAACACTTGTTCAAGATTCTGAAGTATCTGAGGTTCTCATCCAATATTTCTCAATATCTCTAATATTAAGATTGTTCTATTTATTCACTGTTGTAATTTCGACATAAATAAGTTAATCATTGTGTTGTTAAATACAAAAAAATCACAAAACGCAAATATGAACTGAAATTAGTAAATATTGGATGCCTCTCTTGGTTTTTCATTGTATTGTTGACATATAAATTCAAAATTTCTCATGTACAATTGATTTGGCAGAATTATTGCTCTATAGCACATTTTACAGGTCGCGCTAAACCATGGCTCCTTTTCAGAAAGGCGTTCTTTCTCTTTATATGAAGAGATATAAATTAATTCAAATATCTAATACCTGACTATTTACTCGGGGTAAATAATCCCTCGTCACCTTCCAAAAAGTTAATCAGGAGCCAGAGAAAATATATTAAGATTTTAATGACGAATTAAAAAGGTACCAGTAAGATGTTGGCGAAATAAAATTTTAAAATATCATTTTATTCGACAGTTTCGAGTTAAATAAGTTATTTTCCGTCAAAAATCAGTTAAATAAATAATATTGACATGAAATGATATAAAATGAAAACATGATATTTTTGAATGATTTTTCCCAATTTATCATGTACAGACTGCGTATGACCACGTGGAGGACAATAAACTAATTTACTCTCCGCAAGCAAGCAAGGGACCATCCCATCAATTCCGATCAAGGGCCCTAAGGCAGAGGCTGATTCAAAAATTTCAGCAAAAGTTCCTAGATAAGATAAAAAGTTAGCTGCGAGTTATAATACATATATAATCTCAATATGTTTGTAATTTAACGCAAATATGTTTGTAAATTTACATGTACAAGTTATTATCGAACTATAGATTATTCTGAATATAGTGTTTAAAAATCATAAGAGTTGAAAAAACACTAAATTCACAATTTATTGTTGCAATAAACACACCCCTAGACAAAGCCTAGAGAACCTGTATAAGAAATCCGCCTCTACCCGAAGGGAAAACGGAGAAAAAACCCGGGCCAGGATGGGGCTACAGAATTAATGTACACAACCGTGCCAAAGTTGAGTACACATAAAACTAAATTAATATGAGCCATACGGCAACACAACCATGCAAGAAAATAGTTTTTGAAATTGTTATAAGTTATTTAAAAAGTGCTACAGCAATGGCGTGATAAAGTACAAGACGAATTTAACTTTTATTAAAATCAATAAATTCTTTTACAGTGTAGAAGCACTGGTGCAGGAGGTAGTTTTTAACAGCGTATTTGAAGATATTAAATTTCATAATGTCTTTTATATTCTTGGGTAAAGAATTATATAGAACGATTCCCGAATGATAAGGTCCTTTTTGGCAAAGAGTGGTTGACACTCTAGGGCGATGAATATTATTACTATTGCGTGTATTGTGTTCGTGAACGAGACTGTTTCGTATAAAGCAAGGGTGGCACTTCAGTAATTCGGTCTTAACAAACACGACCGTTTCATAAATATAAATGCAGGGAAGTGTTAAGATATTTAATTCCTTGAATAAAGGTTTACAAGAGTTTCGGGGGTGAGATTTACAAATTATCCGAACTATCCTCTTCTGAATTCTGAAAGTTTGAATACTCTGACCGGAATTACCCCAGAAGGTAATGCCGTAACGTAAATGGGAGTAAACGTTTGCAAAATATACGCAACGGGAAATACGTGGACTAACTGCGTTAACTAAGATTCGGAATGCGTAACACAATTTGCTTAATTGGGAATTAAGATTGTCAATGTGACAATTCCATTTGAGGTTGTCTTGAATATGGAGACCTAAGAATTTTGTATTTGTAACAGTTTTTAATTGTGTTCCGTTTAAAGAAAGAGAAACCTGGGGTAAAGATTTTGTGATACTATTGTGAAATGACATAGACACTGTTTTGTCAGTGTTTACAATGAGACGATTTGCATGGAACCAAGTCGAAAGGTTAGACAAAACATTTTGAGCATTGGCGTGTTTACATAGTAAATTAGTGTCATCAGCAAATAGAATCATTTTGCAATCTGATGAGGAGGATGACATGTCGTTCACATACAATAAAAAGAATAAAGGGCCGAGAATTGATCCTTGGGGTACTCCGCAAGTAAGTGGCTTTGTTTCTGAAAGGCAACGCTCAAGAATTTTATTTTTAGTATAGGATATTTCGACCTGTTGATATCTATCTTTTAAATACGAAGTTAGCCATTGATGTGGAAGTCCACGAATGCCTAAAGAATGCAATTTGGTAAGGAGAATTTCGTGATCGATGACATCGAATGCTTTGGATAAGTCAAGAAAAACACCCTGAGGATTTTATCCACGGTCTAGAGATGTGATAACATCGTTTAAGAAGGAAAATATGGCGCTTGTAGTGGAAAAGGATTTCCTAAAACCGTGTTGATCGTCAGAGAGAATGTTATATTTTGATAAAAAATCTAGAAGACGCTTATAGAACAATTTTTCTAGGATTTTTGAGAAAGTGGGTAGTAGAGATATTGGTCGGTAATTTCCAATATTAAGTTTGTTTCAATTCTTGTGTAAGGGTTTTACTTTAGATCTCTTAAATATATTGGGAAACACCCCTTCCGATAAAGAACTATTAAAAATATTTACGAGTGGATTTAATATAGCGTGGGACGAAGATTTAACAATAAACTCAGGTATATCATCTATGCCTCGTGAAAATTTGTTTTTTAAGGAGCTGATGATTCCCATGACTTCACTGGCGTTAGTTTCGGAAGTGAACTTAGAATTGGGTACGTGGGTGGATATAATTGGAAGACATTGATTTGGATATATTGAGTTCGTTATTTTACCAACTTCTGAGAAGTAAGAATTAAACAAACTTGCGATGTCCTGAGGATTTTTTACGATTTTGCCATCGTTTAGTAAAGAAACATTTTCTTCGCGATTTTCAGAAGTTGATCTGTAATTGTTAACAATATTCCACATGTCTTTCATCCGGTTGTTCGATTTTAGTATATGCCTGTCGTTTTCCAT
>NNCF01126330.1:2326162-2355822 GCA_002313205.1 Laupala kohalensis | reverse complement strand
TCCCTTGGGTGATCCATCTATTGTATTTCTTTGTGTTAATTAACTTGCGTTTTATGGGAAAGCTAGAGTTGTAATGTTTTAGGAATATTGAGATAAATACATTGAATTTGTCGTCGGTGTTTTGGCAATTGTAAACACCTTCCATGTTTCTTCACGCAAATAATTCATAAATATGGTTTTCTTTATGTCATTAAAACAGTTTATAATAAATAAATACAAATATAATTAATTTAAGACACTATATTGACTATAAGACACTAATTAATTCTTCACAATGTTTCAACCTCAGTCGTGGGTCATCAGGTGTTGTGTACAAATACTATAAAAAGTGATGCATAAAACGGTATGTAGAAACGCCACACCTATCAAGTCTCATCGCAGGGGTGTAATAACTTTTCCTGCGCGAGGTCACAGATTTGAGGAATTTCGTTTTATGAATCTCTCTCTCTCACTCTCCGTCTGGTGTACTCTCTTGGGAGCAACGCTGCCGCTGCTCGTCGTTCTTTCACGCGTGTAAAAGCAAACACGCTCGTCAGGCGTCGTGGAATCACACGAGCGTAACATGGAGCACTAGAGCTGACACGACGCATGGGTTTCCCACCCAAAGCGCCACCGTTGCTACAGCGAAGTGAATCTTGGAGAAAGGCAATAATTGTTTGCACTATAAATCGATCTATTGGACATATTTCTTTCCAAAGTACTTTTAAATATAACAAAATTTTTAAATATTTTATTTCTTAAGAAGATACAATTTTTTACATTTATTTTATTTATAATTTTTTATTCATTTAATCAATGTCTTATTTTATGATGTGCCGAGACCTGTTCTTTTACCTGAAAAAATGATTTGAGAGATGGAGTTGGGAAGGAGAGATGTTGGGTTGTTGGGTTAGACTTTGTAGATCATTTATTGGTTTAGGTTTTGATTCGAATTACGTTTTAAATGTAATTTTTATAGGTCGATATCGTTAAAAATTCATTACTTTATCAATGTTTGCAAAGTGCATTGTATTGAAAATCTAAAATATCGTATTCACAAAAAAGAATATAATAATATAAGCATTTCTTTTCTTCGCATAGGTTCTCGTAATATTAGACTTTAAATCAAATACTACCGTAGAGTTAGGATGATGTACTTTTGACTTATTCGTGTCGAAAAAATTGTTAGGAAATTTTAAGGCAGTTCTTAAATGCACATAAATCAGCGAACTATTTTTTGTCATTGAAATATTATTCCCAAAAGAAAAATTTGTTGGCGCAAGTAAGTAGAACGCATTTCTAGGTTACACCAATTTCTTTTCCTTTCCTTTCCTTCGACAAATTCTTGAATTCTTGTCGTTAATACCACGAAACACAGTAAACTAATTGGTTATATTTTTGTCCTTCACGTTTAATACATGCTTAAGATACAGCAGTTCTCTCAATAAAGCAGCTCTTTATTTAGGAAATATCATTTATGTTATTAAAATACATTTCTCAAATCACACGTGATAATAATAGTAACTATAATAATCATTATAATAGTGAGTTCGACATTAGTTTATTGGTAGTTAGTCAAAAAAAGAATGTCTTGTTGAACACCTGTCACATCGTCAGAAAATTTCTATCCCAACCATAAAAATAATAACAATAACGAATCTGGCAGATATCAGGCACAGCCCACATTTTGAGGAAGGGTACCTAATCTTTTAGGGGGCAGGTAGCAATCTGGAATTAGACAGTTCAACCACTTAGAATACCTTTAGAACTGTGAAGTGAACACGCCTACATCGAAATAGAATAATAATAATGTTAACAATTATATAATTTCGGATTATCTTTGATGGAGTACGATTTTAATATTTCATATTTCTCGTTACTCCACAGTATAGGAGCTAAGATGGCCTGGATGTCACTTACCGTGGAATTGAAACGTACCGCTTATACGTCTGACATAATTTTGAGTAACGCCATTGAGAGCGTTATCGATTCAGACTCTGGAATTTAATGGCGTTTTCCATTTGCTCCTCTGAGTGTGCACTGGTGTACGAGTGCAAAGATTTGTCATGGAAGTTGCTCCAGTGCGGTAGTTAGGATATGGTTGTCCCATTTGTCTATCGAGGCGCACTCTACGTGCTGAGGGAAACTGGATTTACTCTGACAATTTTCTCAGTTGGGGGGGGACTACACTGAACACTGTTCAGGTTAGTTGAAGTTAATCTGTGGATAACGCATCCCTGATGGATGCTATGAGTTTATTGCAAATATTGTCTTTGTCTAAAAGCTCCTCAGATGTACGTCGAGATGATACATTTCGTTTTGTGAATCCAACAATATAATGATGAACAGGTAATATTGTTTTATATACACGTGAATACGAAAATGCTGTTTATTGATTTTTAGTAATTCTTTATATTCAATTATTTTATTATAGTTTCGTTAACTTTTGTGGCTAACACTGGCCATGCCCTAATCCAACGAGCAGCAAAGACGTTCCATTTACTGTTCTACTCTCCATTAAAGCGGGGAACTCGTGCAGAGGAATGACGTATTTGTCCGATGATCGTGGGCACTTAAAATAGTAAATGGAAAACGCCATAAACCCCTTTCTTCTGCTTTCTACGAATAATGAAGAGAAAAAACAACCACTTCCGTTGTCACGAACGTCCCTATCAATCTGATAAAGGTCGGCGTGAAAACCGCATCGACTGATGGAAAGGGTCGATTATCGAAACGACTTACGCAAATCGATAGAACCAATGAGGATGTGTTGGTCAACTCCCTTACCCCCTGCTTAGGACGCCACCGAAACATTCTCACCGATCGCACCGCGCCGTTCGAATTCATTAATATTCTTATCCCCATAAGAATATTTCCGGCGACCTTATGTGAGTGGTTCTGAAAAAGTCGTTGTTTTTTTTCAATTTTGGGCTAGGTATCCTCCCATTTTGTTTCCTGCCTCTAAATAAGATCTTCATAAAAATTTCATAATTTTCAAATGCATTTTTGGGCGGCGCTACCAAGTTTTAAAAAATTGGAAATTAAAAAAATGATTAATCTCAATAGTGACTCGTAAATATATATTTTTTAATCTGAAATTCATCAATGCCTTTTATTCAGACAAAACAAAATGGGAGGATTCCCCATGCAAATTTCAAAAGTTGATTTTTGAGACCCTATCGTTCCATCTACCTCCGCAAAACCTCTTCCTCCGATGTTATTTATTCTCGAGCTGCGATCTCTGCATGAACTGAGATCTGTTTTTTGCCTCTATAGTGATGCATATCCATATTATAGTGAGAAAGAAGTAGTTGAAAAACGAGGGATAAAATTAGAGATGCTCTAGAAGAAGACAGAAGTCGTGTTGAAAATTCTTGACGAGCTTTCAGGCAAGACGAAAAGACAAGAAACTAGAGTTGAACTCTTACGAAATCAAATTTAGCCAGCTGTGCTGTAAACAACGATGGTATCACATATATCTAGAAGGAACAACGACAGGAACATGTAAATTTTCAATTTCAATCATAAGTTAGTGTGTTTATTAAAATGTTGAATATTTTTCTTGACCTCTCTAGATTAATTCCAATCCATCTTGAGATTTGGTCACATAGCGTTTGTAGATTTTCTTAATTTTATCGTGTATAACCAATGCTCAATATAAATTTTTTGTGGGGCTTTACGGCTCGTCGACATCGAGGTCATTAGAGTCCTAAAATTCTGTACAGGTAGGGAAAATGCAGATACGCTCTAAAGAGAGCCAACATGACTCTCCTCGCGGGTGAGACTCGCCGAATGACTCAACCATACCAACTAAAAACTCTCCTGAATTACAATATGTCAAAACATATCTCAAAACATTACAAAAAATGTGGAAAATGACAGATACCCTAGCCCTAATAGCGTCAGGATCGAAAAGAACAAGATGTTACCAAGGAAGGTCAGGAAAGAGAAAGGAAGGAACCTAGCACAATATAATACAATGGAGCGAATAATATTCTTCAAATCCTCATATGAGTCTGATATTTCTAAACTCCAGACATTCATCATTCATCATTCGGCGAATCCCGAGCGACCACTCAAAGAAGAGCGTGGATGGGTTGCTTACTCTATGACGCATCACGAACACCTGTGCTCACTCTACCAACAGTGTGTCGGTCTTTTGGGCAAATAAAAGAAAGCTGAGCATCGGGATTCGCCGAATGACTAATGCCTGTAGCCGCCTTAATAAGATAAATGTTAGTATGTTTGATATCGCTGGAACCAAAATCTCTACCATTTGATGGATAATTATCAAACTTTGTGAAATTGTTGAAATTGTCCGGAATAGTCTTAACCAACGATATCAAGACAAGCGGCACGCCAGCGAAGTTGCGTTCCTCCGCATGCCCAGATATCTAAATCACGGAAACGGCTGTTATCAGATATTTTTTGTGTTTCACCTACATCATGAAGGTTGTAGAGATTTAGTGTGTTCAGAGGTTATGGCTTGAAGTTATTGATGATGTATGCAAAATAAATCATGCAGCCATGATGAAGGCAAAATAAATCGCCGAAACGTTGGCGTTGTGAAAGAAAGAATCCTTTTTTTTTATTGTTGACCCATCCTCGAAGATATATTTCTGTTATTTAATATATTGGTCAAGATCAACATCGATTTTTCAAATGTTACGTAAGGATTACGTCTCCAACGATGGACTCACGAGGCGAAGGAAGACCAAGGTTTGAGGGTCAGTTGAGAGAGAAAGAAGCAAGAGCTGGAGAGAAGAAGAAGGATAGGAGTGAACACAATGTGGATAGAAAGCGATGTGAAACGCGGTCAACGGAATCTCGGGTGGGATGAGGAAGTGAAGACTTGGAAGATTCTGGATGAAAATTGTAACGGTTTTATTTTCAACCAAAGAGACTGTCTGCCGGAGGAGATATTTCTTGTCGACTGGATTGTTCCTCGGTGTAGCTTTTTTTTCTCATGCTTAAGATATTCCGCTTTCTTAGCTTCTCACAAGAAATATTTGGAGCATCCCACTCGGTTATGATTTGGATGTTCCTTAAAATTACAAAGGTCTTATAGATGAATTCTCGCTGTATACTAATACTCACAGATAAGACTCCACATTTTTTTGTATCTCATCAAAATACAGACAAATACATAATTCATACAAATTTTGCTTTGAGGTTATTACTTCCTATGAGTGTTCAAGAGAACATTTGAACTTAATTGGGGAGTATGATAGTTCTCTCTTCGTTTTTTTATTCATGTTTATTTAGTAAAAATATTTCATTAGTATTTTTCTCATTCTATTCGAAAACAAACCACTATTATTGACTTGTAGTACATTGTGGACAAGGGAAATGGTTCTAAACATTTTGGAAGATTTATTTTAAGTGATAATTTCAACGCCAAATACATTTAATAATACACCTTCTATCAGCCAATAATTACCGATAATTTAATTGATAAACTTCATAGTAAAAAAGCAGTTACAAACTGCGTATGACCACGTAGAGGACAATAAATTACTCTCCGGAAGCGAGCAAGGGACCATCCCATCAATTCCGATCAAGGACCCTAAGGAAGAGGCGGATTTAACCTTTCAACATACTCCTAACGATAAAAAAATAGTTCGGCACGTATTATAGTATTAAGAAATACCAAGAAATATTGTATTTAATAAAACATAGAAAAGTCATTTCACAAGTACGTATTATTATCAAGCTATAAATCATTCGGAAAGTATTGTTGATAATTCGTAACTATTATATAACACTAAATTCACTTCGGCATAATTATATCAATTGATTCCGACTCTAGGCTAGAGTCTAGCGAGTATTTATAAAAAATCCGTCTCTACTCGAAGGAAAACCGGAGAAAAACCCGGACATTATATTACATATAAACAGTATATTACATTTTATAATAAAATTAAAATTGCTAATATGGAATTGGTATTATTTTATCATATTCAAAATAATTTTGGGTTGATTTTCCATTACCCATCTAGCTCCAAACCATTAGTCCGTATCCCAAAGAGAATTACGCGTTAAACACTAAACAGAGACAAAGGCATTTCATTCTCATATCCAATTTGAAAGTTCCTCTTAAAGACGGTCGCATTAAACATCTTTCTTTAAAACAATGTTAAGTAGAAAACTCGTGAGCCTACTTTCTTCACCCTTGCATTAGTGACGCCTCTTTCAGCTAACAACTGCGGTTCAGTATTTATAAGTCCGCGTTAAAAGCCCTGCCAGAGGAATGAACACTTGCTTTTTTTTTACGACTTCACTACGCTCATCAGTTTTCAGGATATTTCTCTTCGTTTCAATTTGTGCACATCCATTACCTTCTGTACGAGTATTGTATTTTTTGTACAAAGGGATTCTAACACTATGTACAGAAGCACGTATTAAATAATATACGAGTTAATTCCTTGACAAAATTAATTTGAATTCAAGCAGACATTTATTAACGATAAATATTTTCTATTAACAAGAGATAAGTTAAAAAACATATATCAGCATATTGTTTAAATTAATTGAATTTTATTGGAATATTTTTAAAATTAATGTTAAAAACATGTTTGCAAAAGATACGCAATTTTCAGATAATATATACGTCAATATATCACGTTATTTTTAGTGATTTATATACGACAAAGAAAGAAGCATTAACTTACAACATGGTAACAATTATACATTTTAAAATGCAGAATACAAAGTAGATTTATATCGAAACTTTTCATATCATTCAGAGAAAAATTGCAAGCACATAAAAAACACCGATTCTGCCAAGAAGTCGTGAACATGCATTAACAAGACTCGAGCCGATCGAAACTACTGATAAACTAAAGAACTGTCTCTAACAAGAAAGAGAGATGGAGCTTAGTCAGAAATGAAGGACATAAACTTTATTCCAAGAAACCGTTGTAGAACACGATCGTTAGTTTCGTCCGTCTAGGGAGTCGAACGGAGTGCTTTGGAGACGCAGCGCGGGACGGGATCATTGATCGCTGGAAGCGAGCGCTTGGGCGAGTAGTCGGCGGCGACGACGAGTCACAAGCTGGGAGAGAGGCTCTTTGATGCCGCCTGCCTTTCCACCGCTTCTCACACGCTCGAGTCTTCGGGGAAAAGAGAGAGAGAATAAGGCGAGGCAAAGAGATACAGCGGTGTAATGAAGCGTGAATGAGAGGATGCAAATGTTAAGGCAAAGGGATAGTCGTACAGAGAGCTGCACAAAAAAGAAGTGGACAGACCGAAAGACAAAAGGATGGAAGCATACTCTGAATGCTGTTTTAAAATAGAGTGAGACCAAAGTACAATATACGAATAAAAAGATGAGTGTTTCGTATTCATGTTATAATTTCATCACTATTGTATCAAATATGTCTGGATTATTAAGTTTTCTCTAGAATACCGTCGTATTTTAAACCGTGGTAAAAAATTTCCAATAATAAAAATTTATATAACCAGAAATCCAAATTCGACTTTCTTTATATCTTTTTTCGGATTATTTACGAGTAGAATACAAAATACGTAACGTAATTAAATAAATAATTAATAACTTACGATCTTTTATGGACGAATATTTACAACATGTTTGTGTTTCTGCTTTTTATAAACATATTTTGTGTTTATATTTCTGTTACATTATACATTGACCATTTGCTCTGTTATGTTCATTGTTATAATTTGTTATTCCTTGATCACCTGACGACGAATTTATTCCAAGTCGAAATGTTGTGAGCTCTTCACAGAAAATATATATATTATTCGTCCATAAAAGGTCGTAAGTTATTATTTATTTAAATTATATAATGGACGTTAATAGTAGTAGAATACGAAAAGTAAACCTAAAAAATTCTTGTTCTAAAACTATAGTCGTGGAATAAAAAATAAACATTTGCTGACAAAGAATCATAACACATTTAAAATTACTTATAAAAATATAATATAAATTACATATATTGGAGTAATTTTTCAGAATACATACATGGAAAATGTTGACATATTGTAAAGAGATATAAAGGTCACCAGAACCAAGAATTCTGGTATATATGATGCACATTTTCAAGAGAGGCTATACTTATAGGTTAATGAGTTGAGGACTTAAGGGTTAAAAATATTCAATATCCTCAATGTCTCATTATCTTAACATTAAAGCGAATTTCTGTATCATTTGAGGAGTGTCCCTGTGTTATCACAAGAATTTTTAACTTTTTATGGCAAATTACACATGAACAGTATTGGTTGATAGCATTTATATGAAAAGATGTCGATTCTATTCATGTTTGTTAACCAGTACTCGTAAATGAATATACTCGTATTGATTAACAAATTTGTTATAAAAGGAGTAGAAACTTGAACACCATAGACATAAGTATACTTTTACTTACTCGCCATAATAAAACAGATTCACACTGAGTGAGCTTATACATAAACAGTACGAAAATTCTCTAAACAAACGAAAGCATCTAAGGATGTGATAAATGGGATAAATGTTACATGGAAAACATGGAGCATGATTGTCTGATCACAGATATATGGATGCATAGAATACTGTTCAGTATAGAAACATACCGTATACGCGCGAGTCACTTGTCTATACCAAGAATCACTTTCTACCTATAGAAAAGATGATAGATTATCAACTGTTCATTCACTTCAACAGCAAGTCCATTATTGAACATCTGTTTGTTTCTCATTACTTCCCTCCGCGGAGACGCAATACAATGTGAGCAATTCATTTTGGGTGCTCTATTGGTAAAACCCCATTGATCAATGTCTCTTCCTTATCAGACTTGTTTCATAGCTTCCCCACTATTAGTTCACCGAGGACGTCTCTTCTGAATCAGTTCAGCTGCATTAGAGTATCGATTGTCAAAAATAAGACAAAACCTTTACAAGATGTTCACGCTATGAAATGTTAGTGGTTGTCAGAAATGTCCAATAATTGTGAAAATGACATACATCGCAAATCGGATAGAACTTTACAGCAAGAGTTTGACTTTGAGAAAACCTCACCTTGATTCATCCAGAAAAAGAATTTTATATCAGTATCTACGAACTCTGAGAAACTGAAAACTTACATTGTTGCTTACGTATAAAATTCAAGAAAAGTTGTTTGATGAATAAAAGTTCTCATAAATGTCTTTCTTTTCTTTCTGGTTATTGGAGTACATAATACAAATTTAATTAAATGAGTGAAAGTAATTTTTGGTCTTAGTTCAGTCAAAACGTTTCTTTAGGTAGTATGAACTTCACAAAGAGTTTTTATGTACAATTATAACAATATGAAAGGAATGTCGATATTTTTAATTAAGCAAGCCAACAAATTTCGCTTCCTTATCTTAAAATCTTCCTCTTCTTGTATTATATAAGAAGCAAACCACAGGAGTCTTCTCGAGATCCACGTAATTGATCATGATAGGTCTAAATTAATAGAATTTCAGTTTCAAATATAACAATAGAAAGATTGATTAATTTCAATTCAAAATTTTATTTAATTCGAAAATAAATAATGGACCTGAAATGTAAAAAAGAAATGAACATTCCGTAAAATCTGTTTAATTCGATACTCTATAGTCCGGAATGTTATACAATAAGGTATCTTCGATGATGACCATTAAATATAACTCTGCATGTAATTAATTTTCATGAGGGGCCGATATCTCTATTGCTTAAAAAAAACAGAGCAAATCATTGTTTTTTTGTTTCCAAAGTAATTAATTAATATATAAAATATTGTGATAAATTCGTACATAACTATCTTTCATTCATTAATCCCTCATTTCAGAAAAAAACCCCTCTATAATTCGACATATCTCAGGTCCCGATTGTGCTGGATTAAAGAGCTTCCACTATACACAACAACTCGTGATTAAATCATTAGAGACCTACAAAATTGAAGAGCTCTTTTCCACCTCCTTTGAATATTATAGTGGATGCTATAACGCAACTGAAACAAATTTCGAGACAAGTGTCGTAGTCAGTCGTGGGTGGAGAGTCCGAAAACACCCGGCAGCGCTCTTTGGCGGCAAGAAACGAAGTTAACGCTGCCATCTCGTTGTTGGCTGGCTCTTCTCTTCCCAGAACGCCTCCCCTCTGTCTTTTCGTCTCTAATCAATTGCGAGGTCAGCCGACTCCGGATATCGACAACAAGTGGCCTGTATTGCGCCGCACTGAAGCTGCAAACTAATCAAAATTTTCTCGAGCGTTCCTTATTATCGAGAAAAAAGACGCTGTATATTTAGAAATTAATGGGAAGAGGAAGGAGCAAAGAAGGGCCTCCTTCGACTCGTTTTCAGCCGATCGCAGCCGTTGCGAGCAAAAACTCGACTTGATGATTACTTAATTCACTTCCATATCGTCGACTCAGCAGATCAGAGGCATTTGACGAGCTTTTAAATGAATCTATCGTTCGGAAGATTTCTGATTTATATTTATGATCAAATCGGGAAGTGGGACAATCATGAACACATTGTGATTGCATACAGTTACTTTTATACCCAAACAGTATTAAAAAAAGAAATTCCCTCATAGCGCCAAATGTTTTCTTTTACCAATTTTATTTACAGAAATTTGACATACTTCAATAAAAAAACTGACAGGACTTTTTGCAATAGAAAATATATCCCAATAAGTAACATAACGTTCATATTGCAATCCATGAAATATGAACGCCATTTGGATTAGTTACAATACATTACCAATGAATAACAAAATGTAATTACATTTAAAAACATGTTTCCTGGCTTCCCCACTATTAGTTCACCCCACTATTGATTCAGAAGAGACGTCCTCGGTGAACTAATAGTGGGGAAGCCATGAAACATGTAATTTGATAACATTACATTTAAAAATAGGAGTGTTATCAAATTATTAACACTCCTATTTGTATGAAGCTCTAATTCGTTTTGTCATATAAATATCGAATTGAAACATTTTAAACAATAGGTGTCCTTTTACACTTTTTCAGATATTTGTGTAACTACCCCGAATCTGGCTTAGGAAACATTGTCCACGACTCCCTGACAGCTACACCTCACTTTTCCATTTGTCGTTTTTTGATAACTGGCTGCATATACCATAGAATGTTCACTCGATAATTTCTGAACTTGGATTAAATTTTATTTCAACGTATTAATATTGGACCGCACTCTTCCCAACTACAGGCGACTGATGTGTGTGTGACCATGATGTTTTCAACATTTCAACTTTGCATGGCATATTTGTGCAAAGAAGTCAGTCAAAAACAATTCCCCCCCCCATTTGTTAAGAAATATGATTATCGTTATTTCTAGGATGTTCTATGGATTATACGGAATTCTACGGTTAGAGTAATTGACCCCTGAACCTTATTTTCCATAATGTGTAAAATCTTTTCTCGACACATTTCGAATAAAACGCCTCTAATTATTAGTTTACCCGGAAGTTTTATCACAGCAGTACTCTGAATAAAATCGCCATATCTCATTTATAAGAGGTAACTTTGGTAAGTATTCCTCTTTTCCCCCTTATTCTTAACAAATGGTCGCAAGTTAATAGTAAGTAAAAATATTATTTTCTGGACCGAGAACGTAGATTCTTTTATATTTCAATCAGATATCGATTTCTCGGTCATTAAAATAGTCAGGGAAGGAATATAAATACTAATTATTTTATAATTTGTCTTATAATAAAAATAGAATTGGAGTTATAGAAAGTTCATTAACAGCCTATAAATAACGCTACTCATGTTTCGATTGAAGAGCACGTGTATTATTAAGCTTATGTATCTTATAAACGACTTATTTGATAACTATTTTATGCGTCATTTACAGCCTTCATGACGTAGTGAGCTGACTGATTGGTACTTGCGCGCTAATATGACTACAAAATCACCAGTTATCACTTTTTCCTTAAAAATATGATGCCGTAACTTTATACGCAACATGTCCGAAATAATACACGCAAAAACACAACGGAGAAGTCAACGGGGATGTAGAGAAATTACCGGTTACTTATTTTTCAATATTGTAATTATTTTGTGTGGTTTCTTTTCGTTTATTTCCGTTACGCAATTTCTTTCTTGGCGTGTCATCAGGATATTGGATTACTTCAATAAACACCTTGATGAAGGCCAAAATACAAGCCGGAACGTTTTGTAGTAAAATATAGTGAATAGAATAATATAGGTCCTCGAATTTCATAACTGGCATTTATGTGTTGATTATAATTCAATGAGTCAAAATACATTTCTTTTTTTCCCCATTTTTTTACATTGATCACCCGGTCTCCTTATCTATGACCATACTGGGGTCTCTATCTTGTCTTCTGTGCTGTTCATTCATCTACACTACTACTATTCTTACTAAACATATTTTATTTCAATATTTCTCTAATAGAAAGAATTTCGTCTTTGTTTCTATCAACATACTTCTCTCTCTCTCTCTATCTATCGTGTCAAATACGTCCTGGCGCTTTTACTTGGGAATAAACCAACCCCTTACGTCTGCGTATATCACACAATCGTATTGCAAATGATGTAATGTTCCTGTCTCTTTTCCACATGGATAATAAAATAATCTTCTCTTCCGTCTTCCCGATTCGCGCCAAATACACGCGGAAATCTCCATGTTCTGTCATGAATACTTTAAGTGCTTTACTTGGGTTAAATCATTTCCTATTCATCTGCACAAATGTTACGTCCTTAATACACGAATATGTGATTGGTCCATTATCTGTCATGTTCCACCGATTTCGCCATCCTCGCAGTAAACATCCAAATAGTCACCTCCTTTTTAACCTTTGTCCTCCTCCTTTATTATGTCGCCATTAACTTTTATTTGTCCTTTCTGTTACTACATCTGCCTCTATTTATAATAAATTTATTGTCAAAAAACAGTACAAACTGCGTATGACCACGTGGAGGAAAAAAAACTAATTTACTCTCCGGAAGCAAGCAAGGGACCATCCCATCAATTCCGATCAAGGGCCCTAAGGCAGAGGCGGATTCAAAAATTTCAGCAAAAGTTCCTAGATAAGATAAAAAGTTGGCTGCGAGTTATAATACTAATAGAATGTCAATATGTTTGTAATTCAGCAAAAAATTACATGTACAAGTTATTATCGAACAATAGATTATTCTGAGTATAGTGTTTAAAAATCATAAGAGTTGAAAAAAACACTAAATTCACGATTTATTGTTACAATAAACACGCCCCTAGAAATGCCTAGAGAACCTTTATGATAAATCCGCCTCTACCAGAAGGAAAAACGGAGAAAAACCCGGGCCAGGATGTAAAATACTATACAGTATTTAAATACTATACAGAAAAATGTCAGCTTTACTTTTGGAATTCTCCCCATAAAGAGCAAACAATGTACCGCTCTCGCAATACTCTGTCCCGAGGTCCGTGCGTAGAGCGTCTTGCCCTAGGTTATTCCCTCCCCGAAGCAAAACAATGCGCTTCTTGAGTCTACGAGTTGTTTCCGGAGCATCTCTCATCCATCACGTGGGTGTCTGCGTGTGCCGCCTGAGGCTGCGGCGGCGGCTGAAGCCCTTTCACCGGATGACGTGAACGGCAGCCGCAGCTGTATGCATCCTTCCAAGTCTCAGATGCTTGACGAAGCGAATGACCGGTGCCCGTCACGGCGCAGCGCTGGCAGACTGTGTGTTGTAGGTGACGAATTGTATGACAGCAGAAGACGGAGAGCGTCCATGAAACGAAGATATTGAAGGAGGAGACAGTAAATTGTTTAAGAGTAATCCTGGACCAAGTTTTTCTCCGGTTTTCCTCCGGGTAGAGGCGGATTTTTTATAGAGACACCAGGCTTTTGCCTAGGGGCAGCATCTATTACAATAGTATTATTTAATAGTTACGATTTATCATCAATATTTTGCGAATAATTTATACTTTGATAATAATACGTACTAGTGAAATTACTTTCTTGTGTTTCATTAAATACAAATTTGTTGGTATTATGTTAATATTATAACACGTACAATATTATACCTATTTTCATCGTTAGGAGTATGTTGAAATGTTAAATCCGCCTCTACCTTAGACCCCTTGATCGGAATTGATGGTATGGTCCCTTACTTGCTTCCGGAGAGTAAATTAGTTTAATGTCCTCCACGAGGTCATACACAGATTGTAACTGCTTTCTTTACAAACTTTATAAGCACTTTTCGTACGACTAGACAGTACTTGAACGACAGACGTTTGCTCGAAGTCGTGTAAATATTGAAACCCAAGAGAGAAAAAAACACGAACCGGAACGCACTGTGTCTATTTGTGTATTGTAATGTAGAAGCGATAAATTAGTTCATTGTCATCAACGTGGTCATTGGCAGTTTGTAACTGCTCTTTTGCCAATAAATTATTTATTTATTGCTTGTCTAACTAACTTGATGTGGATACAGGATTTGTACACAGTGTACCAAACGCTTTTTCTTCGACGTCGTCCATAACGGTAATGATTAGTTTATCCCACGTTATGTTGGCAGTTCTTTCGAATTAAAAAAAATCTATCGCCAACATCGACGGTGAATTCAATTCATTTGTTCTTGTGGTGCTATTCTGTTAGTTCTACACCGAGCGTGTGTAACGAATATTACTCTGCGTCGTAGCAAATAGTCCCTTTTCCGACTACCATCAACATTTATTGGGATATTACTTACATCCGACAATTCGTGTTAGGCAGTTATAATGCACCAATTTCCGTACAGCTACAAGACTGAGTACAGAGTAGTGGTTGTGTCTTCGTACCTTGAGCATTGCTGACGAACAAGAGTGAGGTTTCCACCCTCAACTCAGCCGCCCGAAGTGAGCTGGGGCATCACTCACCAACTCTAATCGTGATTCGGAATATGTACCTGCACACCAATCCTGTAATTATGTGCAAGAGCAGATCCGATGACCTGAACCTCGACACATAAATCAGACACGAAGTAAATAACACAAAAGAGAAATTTAACTTTCGGAATTGGTACACATGAAACCTCCAGCACCCGGAAACAAATGAACAATACTTGGAGGTTTGTAATATACTTTGATGCCACATTATTAGCTTTTAGCAGATTTACCATTCGAGTTAAAGTTAGAAAAGGAAAAAACGAACAAAAAATTACGTAAACTTTAGTGACGAAATGCGAGGAGTGCGCACTTAATAAATATAACGTCATCTAAAATATACTTTAAATTATTGTGGTGTACTGAATATTTAATATCGAATATTTTACACAGTTCTACCCTGAGTTGATCAGGTCATTAGATTAATACTACCTAGATGTTACCAGGTCATTATCCACATACTATTCTGAATGGTATCAGATCATAAGCATTTACTACGGAATCTTCGTCTATTTACTTCACTAACCAAATCAATGCTCCCAAAATATACGAACTTTTTTCCTTGGTCACCTACCGCATTGTGACAACATGTTTCGTCTCATTTCGTGTAGTGTGTTACGTCAGTACTTGCTCGAAACATTGGTCTAGACCCTCCTAAAACAAATGACTACATAAGAATTATAAAGAAAAAGTTACGAACATAGTATGGTAAAAGTTTAAACGGGTTAGAACCCATTGTGCTTATTAATCAATCCCTAATTAACCATGACAATCGTATCAATTAATTATTCCACGACGACAAATTCAGTGGGATAAAAATTGGGGCATGAAATTGAGAACGAAGTATATAAATCAATTACGTTTTATTCTAATGACACTTAGGCATTTTTCAAATCAATTTCCATTGGCCTTTGAATCGATAATGAAATTTGTGTGAATATTTCGAGAAACTACGATGTAATTTAAAGCTGTTGAACCTATATTGCGTTGTGTTATGTTGTCTAAACGTATATCATAGGTTTCTTTTAAAAAAATGTGCAATGTTTGTTGAGGGATTTTTTAATCCAACCTGTATTTCTTTCCTGATTATTTTGGAAAATTTCTAGAATTGTCAAGCAATTATATCGAATTTCTAATAGGCCAAAGCGACAATGAGATAGTCTGTACTTTTGAAAGAAATGTGTTAACGTTTTGAATCGGTGAGATATGTATTCCATTGTATAATGGCAAAGAAATAAGAGATAATAAAAGATTCCGACTTCCGACGAAGCCTGCTGTTATTTTTGTCCATCGATAATACTTATAAAAAATACATAGAAATCACTGTGGGCCTCGCAAGTTGAATGTTAATGGTAGACTGGGTCGAGAGGCAAACGGGGTGGCGGAGTTGGTTAGTGCATGAGCTCGATAAGCTCAAATATCCGAGTACGAATCTCGGTCCCGTCTCCCATTTTCATTCAACATAATTAATCATAAAAAATAGTTTTAGGGGAACATTGACATGGAAGAAAAAAACTGACTGCCTTGTAATCTCAACAACAAGGTTAAAGACAGATCAAAGTGGATTTTTGCCACTTTAACTTATACCGTTTCCTAGGTCGTGAATTTTGCGATCCGTTTCAGCCAGCAGAAAGGAGAGTTACCCGTGACAGCTGAGCCTTCCGTGAGTGAGAAGAGTCGTTCCATGCCAGTTCTTACTAATACTGATTTTGTAAAAAAATTTACTAGCGTCAATACAGAAAATTATAAAAATTTGTACG
The DNA here is from genome assembly GCA_002313205.1 of Laupala kohalensis. Lineage (NCBI taxonomy): Eukaryota > Metazoa > Arthropoda > Insecta > Orthoptera > Trigonidiidae > Laupala > Laupala kohalensis. The sequence goes on along the minus strand of NNCF01126330.1, from coordinate 2,339,255 downwards.
TTATTTGTATAAAGGACAAAAATGGGACTCAAGATCCCTAAAAGTGGGTAAAGCAGAATATATGTTGTAAAAATTAGAGATATTTTATTTGTTGCTTCTTGGAATATATCAAGAATTTTGTCCTCATAACGCAAAGAAGAGCATACTCATTTGCAAAGAGGGTGGTAGAGGTCCCTGTTAAACATTTATCCATTCAGAATTTTTTACTCAAAATACTTCATAAATGTAATGATTTTTCCTTTTGTGGAAATGAAACACTTTTTTTGAACTTCTATCGTAAACTTATTTTCAATTTTTCTTTTTATTCTTCGAAGTAACTACTAGATTGGAAGCGTTGGTGACATTTTAAAGGCAACTCTCAACGTATCTTACCATTTTTACTCATTTATTATATTTATAATATGATTTTCATTTACTTAATTCTTCGCTTATTGACTATTGGTCCGAATTATTCGTTTATATTATTCTTACTTCTCTACTGTGTTTATTTAATTATTCCGACTATTCCATAGAAATTGCTCAGAACAGTGTTAATGCAGTCCCTGGTGAGGCAAGTACGTTACGCACGATGACTCAGAATTCATTAGCCATTAGAATAATTTAACAGCAACGTAGATCGACCACAAAATTACGGATTGTGACATTTAAGTTCAAGAAACTTCACTGAAATATCTATGGGCTCAGAATTACTGAAATATCTTCAAGGTTTTGACAATTATGATTAAGGAAGTAGTTACGAGTAATGCCTTATATATAGCAATGACAAGTAGACTGATAATTGAATAATCCCTTTCATCGTGTTTTGAGTCTATTCCGTACATTAAGGTGAAGAATATAATCAAAGATTAAAAAATATGAAAATTACTGGTAATCAAATTACGGAATTTGACGGAGTTTACCTTTAGGTAATCAATGAAAATATGAAGAAGATTGAGAAGATAACGTACAGGAGACTATAGTAATTACCAGATAATTACGGAAGCTACTGGAACCAGAACGAAGTTGAAGGAATAAGAGTAGTTTATTGATCAATGCTCTTAAGCTTTCTTAAAGAATTATTTGTGATTGTGAAATATCAGCTTCCAATTTAATATATATCTTACGATAATACTAACTAGGACGAATACGAGTATGAATGAACTAGTCAGAAATATCCTGAAGTTAGGTTTTTGGAAGATTAAGGATATTTTTTTATATTTCTCTTCCAATTTTTTGAAACAAAGGTTTTTAACAAAGGCTAGTATTTTATTTTTATTCAAAATGTTTATGTTAATATAAACACAGTGCCAACTCAATCATTGATGTGCACATTAGATCAACAATCCTTTATATAACTTTATTTACAGTAATGTTTTATTTTTGTTAACAATTTTGCGGACATTCTATACTTCGCCGCCCCCCCCCCGAACTTTGGCTACGTCATTGCCCCATCATTTCTACTGTACATGTGATGTTCGAGGTACCTATGCAGAAAGCACGATGAAATATTTATAGGCAGTGGACACATTGAAGTGAAATTCAAACTGTTGGAACTCGTATTTAACTATGAGTAGTATTGGAAATTCTGATGCATTGCTAATATGGACGAGTAAGTTGTGATCTGTTTAGGTTACCGATAGGATAGAAGTTTGAGCAAATTTGCGTTTGAAGTGAGGAACTCCCGAGACATTATGGAACCCACAGTAGAAAGTTGAGGAAATCATTATTGATTGTTCTGGGGTCCGGAACCGTAGTTCTTTGTGTTCGTTCAGATTTATGTAAGATGGTGCGTTTAGGTTCTTTGGAATTTGTTTTAGAGCATTGATATTTCGATGAGTATCCCCATAGTGATCATTTACGAATTAAAATAGAGGAAATGTACTTGTTATTATATTAAGAGAACGCATCCTGTTCTTAACGGTGATTTTCTGTGAATAATCCGTCTCAATGTTTGGGGTGCTTTATTGAGTATATTTGTAATATGAAGGTCCCTGTTAATTTGGTATCCTATAGTATTCCTGGGTATCTATTTGGCGATTGGAGGGGGATCCATGGAATCTTTGACACAAAGTTGTCACTTACATAGTGAATTCCACTACGTCATATGCAGAGATAAATATGACAAAGACGTGAAAGGGGAGCCTAAACAACACATGTACGTTTGGAAAACTGGATTCTGACATAATACGGTGACCGCCATTTAATTAAGAAGTTTACTGTTCATAGGTGCATTCTATATTATAAAAAAATATGATCAATCGTACTAGAAAAGAGTCACGCTATTAAGTTTCTATTAATTTCCTCGGGCAGAAGTTTTAAACAATCGCAAAAATAAAATATCACGATAGCTTGTTCCTGAACAAAAGTGAAACCAAATAAGACATAACGGTTCCTTACATAATATAAGCAGCGTCAGCCCACAAATGGGGGAAGTGTGAACGCAATTATGTTTTGCCGCCAGAGAAATGCCAAGACATTAAATGCACGACTTACAACAAGGGACAGAGGCTGTTGTTTAGGGTAGGAAACTTTCTTGCTGCGTGACTCGGAGATATGATCCGGGCACCACTTAATTGTTTAAATGCCCTTGTGGCTCAATAAGACGCCCATACTAATGCACACGATTATTTTAATATAATGCCTCGAGATTATATCTCATGGTCGAGGGTTCAAAATGGGCGCGAATATGAACTATGGCCACTTTATTATTTTTCATGTATTGCCATAAAATGAATTGCGTGCATTCACGATGAGAGGATGGACAATCATTTTATTTTATTACTCAATTTATCGCAGGAATGAACGTTTTCTTCATAGATAATCAAAGGTATCTCTGTTCACTTCTATAAAAAATGACTGAATACAATATTCTTTCTCTTGTTTAACACTCTTTAAGGTACCACATTTCTATTGTGTTAAAGGGGGATTTTATTTCAAATCATATAAACCTTTATTTCACGTCACCTGTACATACTACATCTCAATCAATTTACCATTATAAGATAGGAAAATAAAAAGTTAATGATATAACCACACGATGCTACCAAGATGAGTAGTTTTATTCTGAGCGAAGTTCTCCGACATACTTTTAAAAAATGTATGTATGTACTTCCTCTCTTCTTTTCCCTATTCCAGTAGAGGTCGGAGATGGAGGATGGTACGATGCCTCTCTCTTTAATGTGGCAGGGGAATTACCAGGGTGCCGGATGCCCTTCCTGACGCACCTCCCCGAGGCGGGTGATCTATGAATGACATGAGGGTGAATGATGATGAGTGAATGTTGCGGTTGAATGAATGGCAGGGGAAACGGGAGTACCCCGAGGAAACCTGCCGCGAATTCTACTTGGATCGGACAGGGTTTGAACCAGCGTCACCAGAGGTAGAAGGCGAATACGCCAGGCCTACGTCACGGGTCGTCCATTTAAAAAAGTATACTTGATTAGTTTCTTATTCTAACAGTTCTCCACGAACTGTACAACACACGAATATTCTTCTTTTAATCTGTCTTCGATGAAATATCTCCAGAATTATACCGCAACCGAATTACGCCTACTAAAACCTTTTTTACAATCAGTTGAAGTAACTTGCATTTCACAGAGTTACCTCATCGTTACCTCCCTTTTTAATGAAATACTTCCTAACTGTTAGAAAAACAATGGTTATGAAAACCGTGATTTTGAAATAAACAAATACAATTTTACAACCATAATTATTGTCTACGTCAAATACCTCTGAACTTTATTTACATTCTTTTATTTTCAAGTGTGGCTCACGACTGTTAAAGACATATTGGATAATGTCGCATCCAAACGCATACTATAGTCGAAAGTATGTTTTCATGGTATAAATTATTAACGAACAAATGGACAAGAATCATTTCAGACAGGAGTTCCAATACACAGACACATAAATCTGATCTAACGGGAGAGAATACTTTAAACCCCTGAATACGTTCTCGGAATCTGCGCGGCGGCGTTCCATTGCTCCGCTGATCTTTCAGCGGTTGATTCCCCACCCGCCAGCCATTCATTTCATTTGGCCGCGACGCACCCACGAGCTCCCGGGAGGTGCGGATGACCGATGACCGGCGTCGGCGGTCCACACCCAATCCTCCTGTGGGGGATTCGTAGGAGGGAGACCGAAAGAACACGGAAAGCGAGGCAGGAATTAGAGCAGAAGAATCATAGATTGGGATCGGAATGGTGGAATTTAATGTGAGAGAGAATCGGCACGATATTGCGAGGCTGAAAATGAAGAATAAATTAAATAGAGTTGAGATGGAGCAGAAATAAGAGTATGGTGTTAGATGCACTCAAATAGGTTTGGATGTGAAATCAAAATTCAAAGGAAGGAAAGGATTTGTCGAAATCTTTTGATGGATATCACAACTTCATCCATACCCAAAGGTTCTTAGAAATCCTTCACTTCTTCTGAATTTGAATATCACATCCAATACTAAGGTTCTTACATCCGTATGGGAAGAAATTATAGGTAATATATTTAAAAAAAAGGAAAATTTAAATTATGAGATATGATATGTAAACCATCAACGCAGTTTGAGTGAAGAAACTAATATATAGTAGGATAATAAAGTCAAAGCTATATAATGAAAAGGGAACCTTCAATAAAAAAATCTTATAGCACGAATAAATTTTCAAGGTAAGATCTAATGCTCGTTATTCTACTTCCAGTTTTTGGGTTATTTTACCCATTTATCTATCTGACAACAGGAAAGATTTAACAAATACAAAAGTAATTTTTAAATAATTATTTTTAAGGTTTAGTAGTAGAAAGACTTCACCGTGGTACAGTGCCCCAGTTGATAATTCATGTCGATTTGTTACTTCAAAGAGATGAATTAATGAAGGGATGAAACTGTAGAGCCCAAAGATTCACTTTGACCATAACGACAAGTCAGTAGTCAGTGGCGGCCGAGGTCGGACGTACCTGTGCGTCGCTGCGTTAGCGCATGTAGTAATAGTGATGACGCTGGGATTTGCTGATTGCGATGAATGAAGAATACGAAGAGTATCGTTGTTCTTCGTGTAAAAAATCGACAAAAACGCAAGTTAATTGGTACATAGCAAGTAGTTGCGTAAAATAATTTTTTCACCCTGGTTGTGCAGATTAACACAAGAAACACGATGGAAATGGTGATCTAGTGACCCTTTTGCTTCTTTCATTACTGAAAGAAGTTGAAATGAAGGGAGCAACAGGAAAAGATGAAATGAGGAAAGTATCTGTAGCTGATGTTTTTAGTGAAGGTAGTGCCAGTGGTAGGCGACCATCATCTGGAAATGAAACAGTGAACATGGAGGTAAAAATTGACTGGTTAGTGAAACCGATAAGAAAAATGAAAGATGAGGAAACATGTAGAAATAACATTAGAAGAATTATTAAGGAAGTGATACAGAAAGAACTCGGAGGCATTAGACAAGAAATAGCGGAATTGAAGAACAGTATGCAAAAAGGGGCAGAAGAACCGAAGGAAAAAACGAAACTCTTTTCGGAAATTGTGAAAGTGAAAAGGAAAGAAAACATAATTGTTGTGAAACCAAAAGTGGTTCAAGAAAGTGAAAAATCTAAAATGATAGTGAAAGAAAAAGTTCATATCACAAATATGGATATGGATATCACAAAAGTAAAAAAGGGAGGTAATGGTACCGTTATCATTGGATGTGAAACTGGAGAAGAGAAAAACTAAAAGATGAAGTACAAGGAAAACTAGGGGATGATATCCAAGTAATGGAACCTAATCAGATAAGAGATTGAAGATAATAGACATTGATGAAGAAGTAATGTAAGCAAGTGATGCGGATCTGGTATTCACAATAAAGAAACAAAATAGAATGGAAGAAATAAATAAAGATTGTTGCATTCGAATCGTAAAAAGAATTGTAATAGACAGAAGAAATGATGCTAAAAATATGAGGAAATCAAGAAAGAATGATCTATAATTATAGAAGTCGATGAGCTGACACAAGAGATAATGTAGAAATGAGAGAAAACTAATGTTAGTTGGCGTAAATGTAAAGTTTACAATTACACCAGTATTAAAAGATGTTTCCAATGTTGGGGTTCGTTTCATATGGCAAGAAACTGTAAGACGAATGTAGCGTGCTACAAATGCGCAGGAAACCATGAAACGGCAGACTGTAAAGAAGATAAAAAACAATGTATTAATTGTAAGCTAAAAAATGAAAAATTTAATTTGTATATAAATGATAAACACGAAGCCATCAATGTAGAAAGTCCAACATATAAAAGGTTCCTAAATGAGGAGAAGACAAGAACAAGATGAGAGGATTAAAGGAAAAATATAGCAACAACTGAAAAACAAAGATGTCATTATGCATACAAACGCCCAAAACCTTATACCGCATAAAGATGAAATAGGAAATATGGTCATCGAAAAATTTAATCCAGCTGCGCTTGTATTGTCAGAGACAAGATCAGGCAGAAATCGAAGATAGTGAAGTGTACTTAAGTGACTACAGTGTAGTTATATGTGACGGGGAAAATAGATATACAGGAGGTGTATTGATATATGTGAGGGAGGACATAAAAAGTGAAGCGTTAATGATAAAGAAATACTTGCAAACTGTTGGGTTATAGAAGTGAGAGTTAGTAAAAATGGTTACAATGATGCGATAGTAGCGACATACCACACGCCAAGTGCATCTGATGGTGAATTCATCCATTTTTTGGAGGAGGTTGTGGAAGAATGTATGTCTCACAATGAATTCATAGTAATAGGAGACTTCAATATAGATCGTAAAACTGATTCTTTTTATTCAAAGAAACTTCAAACTAAAATGGAGAGCTTAGGAATGAAACAATATGTAAACAGTGCAACAAGAGTAACCAGTGATAGGCAGACAATTATAGACTTAGTATTTTCAAATAGTAAAATAGATGTTGAAGTGATCCATCAACCTAAAATAATGGACCATGCATGGATAAAAGTTGAACTGAATTTGAGTAGTAGGTTGACGAACTTTAGAGAGTTGCTAGCTAGGAATTATAAAATGTTCAATGTTGATAATTTTGTTTAGTTAGTAAAGACAAATTTAGAGTCTAATCTCGAGAGTACTGAGACAAGGGCAGATGAATTAGTTCATAGTGTAGTAAACGCCCTAAATGTAAATGTTCCTGTAAGAAAATTAAAAATCCCAGAAGTATGGGATGGTAAAAAATGGTTTATGGTTTTCAAATGAAATAAGAGTGGCAGAAAATAGGAGGGATGAGGCATTTAGGAAAGCTAGAGAAACTCTTTCCGGTTTAGATTTAATGCAATTTAAACTTGAAAGAAATATAACAGTTAAATTAGTAAAGAAAACGAAAAAGGAATTCTATGAAAATCAGATCTCAATAAGGGGAATCAAAAAACAATGTGGAAAACATTAAAAGAAATAATTCGAGGTGAGCAAAATAAGGGATTGGAAATTAATAATATAGATTTTGAAATTGTAGACCCGAACGAAGTTAGCAATTCGGCGGCCGCACTTAACCCTTATTACATAAGAAGCATTGAGAATATAACGAAGTCTATACAAGGTGATACGAATGGTGGCAATAGAAAAACTACCATTTTTGTTACAGAGAATAAGGGATCCATAGAAAACTTTGAAATGATAGATATAGAACAGTTAAAGCAGATTATTACGGAATTACCAAAAAAAAGAAAGGCACTAATGAAGCGATATTTTGAAAATTGACCTTCCTGTAATAAAACAGGAATTCGTAGATGTAATAAACGATTCGTTAGCGGAAGGGTGTTCCCAGAAGGTTGGAAAATTTCCACAGTAATGCCTATTTCAAGAGTTGCAAACCCCCAAAAGCAAGTGAATTTCGACCTATTAATTTACTTCCTGTTTATGAGAAAGTGTTGGAAATAATAGTAAAAGGGGAAGTAGGCTTTCTTAGAAAATAATTTTATAATAATATAACATCAATAGGCATTCAGAAAAAAACTGCTCATGTGAAGCAGCAATTCAATCAGTAGTCGATGAGTGGAAAGTAACCATAGGCTAATGTAAAATGGTAGGAGTCATATTCATGGATCTGAAACGAGCTTTTGAAACGGTGTATAGGGAGAGACTATTAAACAAACTATGCCACTATGTTACATGGGGAATAGTTCTTTAATGGTCTAGGTCATATCTCACGAACTGGGGACAGCAAGTTAGATTAACAATGTATTTTCTAGATTGAGAATTACAACTCTTGTGCACCACAAGGATCTGTGCTAGGACCATTGTTATTTATAATGTATATCAATGATATAAATAATTTTCTGTCCAGAGGGAAGTAGTATTAAACTATTTGCAGATAATACGTACTGTACGTAAAAGGGGAAAGTGCTTTAGATATATAACAGAAGATGATGTATTTATCAGAATTGAAAAATGGATGAATAACAACAAGTTAAAAATGAACGCGGATAAAACAAAATTTATAATAAGCAGGAGCGGTAGAAAAGAAGCGGGATCAAATATTACATTAAAATGTTTAAATGGAACTGAAATAGCACGTGTAGAAAAAATCAAGTACTTAGGAGTTATGATTGACGATAAGCTAAGATTCAAAGATCACACTGATTACATGATTCAGAAAGTAGGGGAAAAATAAGTTTTTAAACAGACTTGGGACATATATATCGGCTTACACTAGGTGTATGGTGTATAAGACGATAATATCTCCTCACTTTGAATATCGCTCAACAATTTTGATAAATATGGTGAAAACGGAATTAAGTTCACTACAAAAAATGCAAAACCGAGCAATGAGAGCAATTCTGCATTATGATAAGTTCACGGAAATAGATGATATGCATTACAATTACAATTTTTGTCAGTAGGACGGCGACTGACACGTTTAACGCTCCCCGTCGACGCTGCGGCGAAATGTTGGAGGAGACACTGACATTCAGCCTTGGAACGAAAATTCAAGACGTTATTCTTTAGTTCATAAGTAAATAGTCTTGGTTGAGTGTTACAATAGTGGTAAAAATTTAATATGTATGAAGATGTATAAACAATACTTTTAAATTAATGTTGTATTTATTACTGTATAAATTTTATTATAGGGTACTATTCTTATATTATGATTGTATTTTATATGCATGTAAAAAATAGCCGCGAAGGTTAACAAAAATCAAACAGTTTCACAATATTCAACCATGGTTTGCATCGCTGGATCTAGCATCCAAACGTACTAACCACTACATCAAGGGACACCCCTCAAAGTTTCCTAATACGACGATTATCGAGAATCGGGTGCATCGTCGTTAACGTAAGCTCCATCCCCATCATCGCCGTTATCACTCGCGATAATCCAATTTTCCACTGGCGAATCGGAGGAAACAAATAATCGCCGAGGACCGAGGCGCGCTCACCAATACAGTGCTCCGCTCACGATTTACGATCACCTCAGTTCAGTGGGACTCCGCGAATTAGGAAGACGGATATGCGCGCCATCTTTCATTTCGAAAGCGCCGCACGCGATGTCGCCGTGCGATTGTTCTGCTCTGCGAAACTCGTTACTTGTTTTTGGCGAGGGACGGTGAATGACTGTAATATCTTAAGTACCTCGAAACCCGCTTCCTCAGGCGCTATTTTGTAATATATCACTGTTTGTAAATTTATTGGTGTGTGACTCGCTCACATCAATACCAAATTGCCTGGGAAGTTCGCAATAGCCTCTGGTGCATCAAACTTACGAGCATTCTTGAAAATAAAATATTGTTAATAAAACTATCAGAGATTAAAGAGAATAAAAATTAGAAAGTATTTTATGTGTTGTAATACATTCGCAGTGTTATATCGAACTTTTTCAAATAAACACAAATATTTTTTTCTTTGACTTACCTCTTTCATAATTTCTAATTACCTCTTGCCAGTTTAATTTTAAAACAAATGAAACACAGGTTCAAAAAATGTTTTCGTACTTTTTCATTATAATACTAAAGAAGCGAGAGACTATCGTACTGAAAAAATATCAGAAGTAAAGCAAATTATCCTACACTATTAAGTTAAACTAAAAATATAATACTCGAATCTTAAGGAAACAATGTTTTCTTACTCGTCCTCAAATTAATGAGATAATTAATAAAATATTTCCTACTAAGAACAATGCTGCAATAAAAAATCTGAGGATACAGTTTGGGTAGTCCCATCCATCACAGTCAGTATTTAAGCCGAGAGTCATTTCACGAGATGTCAGCGCTCTGTTACGTAAGTTAACTTTTGTTCCCGCTTTTACATGAATCCATTCTGAAATGTCAACTTCATGAATTTATTTTTAAATCTGACATAAAAAATTAGGATAGTTTAAATTTCCTAATATTATCTTTTCTTCCCTTCATTTAAAATATGCTAGGTTCATAAATTGTTTATTGCCCAAACACGTAAACAACAATTCATTCTTCTTTAAAAAAAACCCTGAAATTTCTCTCTCTTGACCAGGGGTTCCTGTAAAATTAATAATGCAGATCATTGCAGTCAGTTTAGAAGTTTAAGTTAATTAAAGAAATTAATATCAGATATTGGCTTACGATCATTGGTACGATACACACATCCTACAGCTTAAGAAAAATTCTTTGGGGTTCCCTAACATTTGGTTAACCTACTAGAGAATATCATCGTACTAGAGATATTTGAATTATTAAAAATAATTTATTTATTAATTTACAAAATTCGTAAACCCCTCTTCTCAACTTAGGAATTCCAGTGGATATATATATTTCAATACTTTGTGACGCTTAGTTTAACGCTCCGGAGATTGACTGTTGTATTGGCTTCAGTTGCCAACAGTTCCGCATGGCTGTGGACACTTATTTACTATTGTCTAAGTGCATTGTGTATCAGGTATACGAAAATTTTAAGGGATTGCGCATAAAATATTTTCCTTTAGACAACAGTAAACTTTCTAAATTTTCAGGGTTTAATATATATAAATTCTGCTTTTTTGGATCATATAGAGGGCAATTGCACGCAGCCTCCGGAAACAAACTTACAAATGTTGAAGGAACAAAATGTTGATGGTATATAATTTTTTGCTACCAAAATATTAGCAAGATTATTTTATACAATATAATGAAAAAAATCATTGATTAAAATATATTACTATACTCTCTCAGCTAATATATTGCCAAATATCTTTCTCACTTTCCTGGTTACTGAAGAATACTCGTTTACAGGAACTGTATAGGACGATTCTTGGATGACATTTAATCACCCTTTTGACAAAATGTGGATGAAGTGCTGGAACAATGAATATTAGATTTATTTCCAGTGTTGCGTTGGTGAACAAGAGTTTCTTATGAAGCAAGAGTGGTACTTCAGTAATTCAGTCTTAACAAATATACCGTTTCATAGATGTAAATTCAAGGAAGAGTTAAATCCCGAAACAAAGGTTTACATGAATTTCGGATGTGAGATTTACATATTATCCAACGTATTCTCTTTTGCATGATGTAAAGTTCCGCTCCAAGTATGTGACCTCAAAACATAATAACAAAAGATACGTTTGTTGTTTTGAACACTTACATATCATTTATTTGTAAGATTAAACAAATGTGTGTGATTAAGAATTAAGTTTATTTATCGCAGCTAATGTAAATCATATGTTCAGGGAAGATATTTTTTGAAACGCTAGCGTATACTTTTATGTATGTTTTAAAATGAATTTAAAATTAATCCAAACAATTTTGTTAAATTGTCGGATCATTATTTGTATTTCGATTTTTTTAAATGACATTGACCACACTTTGTGGAATTGTGGTTAAAACTAATTTTGTGCATAATTTACAAGCTAAAAACTGAGAAAATTAAATTAAAACCACTTCAATATTTGCCACCCTTTCTCATCAAAATCTCTGTTTTTATGTGACGAGAAATGAAGTTTTATAGCATCTTCTAAACCCACGATTCTGCTCGGAAACGTGCTCTTAAAAGCGACGTGGATTCTGTCTTCAACGTCTCTCCGACCAGAGACCTGCACACTGCCCCTCTCCCCCATTGACTTCTGTGTGGAACACTGGATCCGCAAACTACCTGCCTCTCGCTATCTACCTTCAGATGGCACCGGGTCTTCTAGATAACGCCGGCTCCAAGGCATCGACGCTGCCGCCGGAGCAAAACTGTAGCAGTGGAGGGTGTGTGTAGGGTCGGTGACCGAGAAGGGGCGGCTTCTGTTTGAAGGGGGAGGAGAGGTTGTTCGTCTGGCAGTGCGCTCATTTAGATGTGTTGGCCGACTTCCAAAACGCAGGAATCTCCGGGTCGCGGCGGATCTCTCGCGTTTTTTTTTATTTTTTACTGCTTCGGTCTCGTGTCCGATTTAAGGTCTGTGTCGCGGCCGTACGGAATTAGTTAGTACCCGAGCGTTGGGGTGGTTGCGTGGTGGAACGGGTAAAGGCAAGAAGAAGCGGCGGGGAAGTTGCGTAGTGGAATGGGATATGGCGAGAGGGAGGGTATGGTTGGTGGCGCAGAGGGTGAAAGGGCCGGGCCGGGCCGCCGCCGCCGACACCAGACCGCGCGGCGCCATCGTCTCTGGGAATATTATCCCTTGGGTCTGCGTTGGTGCTTGCGTAGCTGACGTCTCTGTCAGAGAAATTGCAGTGTGGTGTTTTTTTACGTAGACTTCGCATCGTATCAGACACTGTAGGGAGAATTGGAGAGGCTGGAGATATCACGTGGCTCAGCTGTTTACACGTGGCGTAGTGGAAATCAGTTGTGAAATGTTGAGAATCAGTTACGTGGAAGATATTCAGATACGGACGGTTAAGGGGCAGTGAGGTTTGAATAAAATTATTTCACAAATGAAACTAATCATTATTCATTATTATTCAAAATGTTTACACTAATATAAACTCAGTGCGAACTCAACCATTGACGCATCTATTAAATCAACAGTTTATTTAAATTTAACCATCAACGCTTTATATTTTTCAGAGAATAAATGGGTTCAGGACCCTCTGGACCACCCCCCTTTGGCTACGTTTCATCAGTGCGATAGATAAAGGGATGAGCCAATACCCAACTTCAACAACTAGAAATTAAAATTCAGTTTCTTTTAATAACACATCAATAAAATATGATCCGATCGATATTCC
>NNCF01126330.1:2309108-2326109 GCA_002313205.1 Laupala kohalensis | reverse complement strand
GATATATATAATATCCTCCCCGTTAGTAATACATCATATATTTTCAAAATTGAAATGGTTAAAAGAGTATTTATCAGTTTTCTAATTTAGTAAAATATCTAGTGTGAAAGTAATCCCATTATATGTATAAAATATTTTTGTAAATCTTTGATAAAAATGTAGTATTCATCATTATATTTAAATATCTAAGTCACTAAAATATTCTTTGAAGACACTCAAATACACTCTCTTTGAAAATATCATAAAAACAAATTACAGCTTGTATTCGTATTTGCTTCATTCACACAACATCAGCCTTCGCTTTCCGCCATCAAAGGCAATCTGCCTTTCTGCATATAAATGAAACAAGTAATTTCCTCCAAGAGGGTAGAAAAAAATAGTTCAATAAAAAAGCTACTCGTACATCATCAGTCACTCTCGACAAAGAAAATCCATCAAACTCGTTCTTCTCACGGCAAACATTCCCTGCATGAGTGAGAAATAGAAACCAATATTCCTCACCTCGCTGTCGACTCGCGAAGGAAAGGGTGCAACGAATCAGAGCACGCGATATTTCTCTGTACAGTCCCATCAGAAGTGATACAACATTGGTGCGCTTTTTTGAGGGGGGTGCATTTTGCGATATACAGCACAACATTGCGATATACAGCACAACATTGCGATAAACAGATCGAGGACTCTCAAATTATTCACGAAGACAATAAATTCCTTATCACACAATCATTTTCTCTATATTTACGTTAATGGATGTTAATGGATGTTAATGAAGTTGGTCATAACGTCTGCGTACAATAACCTTAAAATCGGTAAGACAAAGCAGACTCAAATTTAAAGAAAACACAACTCAAATAAGCAACAATTCGATATTACTTTTGAATCATCATTAGATATAGGAACATAGTATAGCAACATAACACAGAAACTGGGAGGAACCTGAAATTAAGAGAAATTACTTGGGATGTGGCTTAAAACTTTAACGCTTCATCTCAGATGTATAATGTAATGTTACTGCACCTAATCATGATTCAAAAGTACTTTACAATAGTTGTGTATTATAATGTATGCGTTCTTTTAATAAACAGTTTTCTTAATCTCATCGGGTTTTTACGAACAATTATATAATTTCTCTTTGTTTCCATCTTTTAAGTGAAAATGACAAATGTTGTTCTCAATATCATCCCCCGCAGGGGGTTCAGTTTCAACTGAGTATAGGTTTGGCGAACCCACGACCCAGAGTGGTACTGCGCCACCAGTTCTCGGGCACCATAAGCTTTGGGCATGCTTCAGCGACCACCATTGGCGCGATGGTAGAAAATTGTGTGTTACAAAGGGCGGAGATCTTGTGTTCATCGACCGGGTCGCGAGGAAGGATTAAACCTCTATAAAACACCCTCAACTTCAAGGTGTGTTACGCGCCGATGACGTAAATGTGTGTTCAGAATAAACACTCGCTAGCTGACAACCTCTAGGGCTACTGCCGCACCTCAGTTGAATAAGGCTTAGTGACGTGATGCGGTGGCTCCACGTCACCAGACATATTTTCCTCCGAACTCGTGGGTCAAGATAACAAGTTTTAATTTTCGCCCTTTCATATTCATAAAGCCTTGGAAAGAATCTGTGGATCACTAAAAGGAATAAAAAGATTGAGGAATAGGTCTATGTTGTTGGAAATCAAGTCCAACAAACAGGCTTTGACCCCCTTAAATTGTCAAAAGCTGGTAGAGTTCCCTGTGAAGTGCGAACTCCATGCTGCACTTAATCGCAGAAAAGAAATAGTATCTGCAGGGACATCATGGATATGTCAGCAGAACTTGTTGCAGAATTGCAGGCTGACCACGTAGTTGAGGTCAGTCAAATAATGAGGAAGGTTAATGGTGTTATACAGAAGACTAGTTCCTTCATTGTGACCTTTGACTCTCTGAAACTACACAATGATCTTAAAGCTGGATGGCTTAACCTGCCGGTGCGACCATTCATTCCAAATCCTCTGCGAAGTTTCAAATGCCAGAGATTGGGACATACAAACCATACTGTAAGGGCCGTGATACATGCGGGAAGTGCGGGAAGGAGGCACACGAACCCGGCGTTTCATGCCCGGGGGCTGCGAAGCGCAATAATTGCACACGCAGTCACACAGTATGGAGCAGGGAGTGTGTCACCTTTCTGGAAGAAAAAAAGTGCAGGAGATCGAGACTACGGAGAAGATCCCGTACGGTGAAACACAGATAAAATACAAGGCTTTACACCCTGTATTTTCTACCCGTTGCTCCACTGCAGCGAAGACTCCTGTAATAAAGAACGTTTCCGTTCAAGCCGATTTCACTGACGTGTCTACGACATCATCGTGCACATACCAGTGCAAATGCGGGTAGAAAGATGTTCAAGCAGTTCCCGTTAAGCCAAAATCTCCATCTATTTTGCAAACGAAGTCAAGCAGTGTGAAACGAACCCCAGACATTACCAAGCAACAGACAAAGACAAAGAAGGACTCCAAGGTTAAACCCCTGAACCTTAAGGGTTTTTTGAATACAAACAACAACGACAAAGAAGTCACGGAGACGTAAAAAGAACGTCTCTGTTCTTCCATCCTCCGAGTCGGATTGTGCATTGTCCGACGGTGACGCGGAAACACACATTCTAGAACCCAACCCAGGAGGTTCTCAATCGTAATGGCTTCCATATTTCAGTGGAACCCTAATGACTAATGAACTCAACGTGAAGAGTTACAGCTCTTAGCGCGTCGCAATCCGATCTGTATTTGCCTACAAGAGACACACGTATTACCAGAACACTCTCCCTCTCTGCGGGGATAAATCAGCTTCAGATATGGCGACACCACGGGAGATCTAGCAAGAAGAGAAGTTGCCCTATTTGTTAGAAACACTATCCTCTCCTCACCCGTTCTCCTACAAACTCAAATACAAGCTTTAGCAGTCAGAATTCACAGTGTGCCAGCTATCACCGTGTGTTCAATATATCTTCCTTCTACACGAGATTTCTCAGAGACTTCCCTCAGGGATTTAATTCACCAGCTCCCTCGACCATTCCTCCTCCTCGGAGATTTCAACGCCCACAGTGTACTGTGGGGTTCGTCGAGCGATTGCTCCAGGGCCGGCTGCTGAATTATCTCTTTGAGCGTAAAGATTTATGTATAATGAACACCTGGGAAATGACCCACTTTGCGCTTGCTACGGGGTCATGGACTGCTATAGACCTATCAACGTTCTCCTGAAGTTGCAGATATCTTCCAATCGAAGATAGGTGATATGCATGGTAGGGACCATCATCCTATCTGGTTGCCTTTGTAGGAACGTGCGACTGTTTCCGAATGCAAGCCTCAGAATGAATTCTCAGAAAGGTTAATTAGACATTGTTCGTTCTCTGGCTGTCTTCAGAGAAACGGAAAGTGTCCAAGAGAGGGTCGACCATCTGACCCAACTGATTCGTCACGCCGCTGAAGAAATCATTACGAAAACCTCTGTTTTCGCAAAGACCTCATGTCCTTTGCTGGAACGACGCATGTGTGTCCGCCATTCGGGCGAGACGAAAAGCGTTGCGAAAATTTAAGGGTAGTCCATTTCCGGAAAACTTCGCCGCATATCGGATTGCCCGAGCAAAAGCGCTCAGAACCATCAAAGAATCCAGATCCACCTCCTGGAAATAGTTTCTAAATATCTATAGGTAAACAACATCGTCCACTAAAGTATGGGAGCCAATCCGAAAGATATCTGGAAGGTATTATTGAGTCCCAATATCTGGACTCAATTATCAGGGTCAGGTCCTCATTAACAACAGAAATTTTAAAACTATGTACTTTGCTGATTTAACATCTACAGCAAACTGCGATCCCAATTTCGCAAGGAAAAGGGAAATAGCGGAGAGCACCTTACTTGACTTCCGTTCCACCAACTGGGAACACTACAACTCTCCCTTTTCTATGTGGGAACTTGATTCAGCTCTTGCAACAACCCACAACACTGCTACTGGCCCTAATTCCATTCACTATGAGATGCTCAGATAAGTCTGTTTAGAATCGAAAGAATATCCAGAAGGTATCTTTAATGTTTCATGGTCCCGAGGGAGTATTCCCTAATTCGTGGAAGGAAGCAATGTTTATCCCTTTACTAAAACCAGGAAAGGACAAAATGGCTATCAGAAGTTATCGAAGTATCACCTTGACGAGTTGCGTCGGTAAAACTCTGGAGAGAATTATCAACAGACGACTTGTCTGGTACCTTGAAAGGCATAACCTACTGAGTCGATCTCAATGTGGTTTCCGAAAATTCCATTCAACCCTTGACAATTTACTTCTCCTGGAAACAGCAATTCATGTTGCCTTCGTCCGAGAAGGCTTATGATATTACTTGGCGTCATGGCATTTTAAAACAACTATGCCTGGGGATTTAAAAGACATCTTCCTCTGATGTTACAGTTCTTTTTGGATCAGCGTTTCTTCCGGTACAGAATTAGAAGAGACACGTCGGTTCATCATCTTGAAGAGAACGGTGTTCCTTAGGGCTCAGCCCTGAGTGTGACTTTATTTGCAGAGGCCATTAACAGTATAACATCTGCAGTAAATAATCCTGTCCTACACTAACTTTTTGTTGACGACTTTGCTATCTTTTGCTCATCGCAGAGTGTCACAAGCGCGGAGCGACAAATCCATCTTTTTCTCAATAGATTATACCACCAGTCGAAGACGACTAGCTTTCCTTTTTCTCCTGAGAAAACACACCGTGTTCTTTTCAGTAGGTGACCAATTCTCCTGCCAGAACCTCACCTCGCCCTGGGGGACAACGTTCTAAAATTCTATCCTTATGTAAAATTCTTAGGTCTAATCTCTGATCAGAGTCTTAATTGGATTGAACATCTGACGGACCTAAGAGCGAAAACATTAAAGTCTCTTAATCTATTGAAGTGACAGTAGCAGAGAATAGGGTGCTAATCACTCCTCCTTGTTTTATCGGGCAATCATGAGATCTCAGCTCGATTACCACTGCGTTGTATATTTCTCTGCTCGTGCAAGCTATTTAAATAAGTTGGATTGCGTCCATTATGCAGGAGTCTGACAAGTCACGGGAGCCTACCGTACTAGTTCCATTTCGAGTTTGTATGTCGAGAGTGGCAAAACCATCTCTTTACCTCCGGAGGCAACTAATGCCATGTGGTTATTTTACCCGACAATCTGGTACACAACGCAGTATTTCATCCTTCCTCTACTTCCATCAATAGACTGAGAGCAAACAAACCTTTTGGATATTGCTCCAAAGAAATTTTGGAAACATTGATTATACGCACACCAAATGTCTTGAATCAACACTTCAGTAAGACTTCTCCTTAAGCTTTGCACAAGCCGAAGATTAATTTCAATCTTCTGCATCATGACAAGAAGAACACTCCAAATGCGATGTTGAAGGTATACTTTCACCTAATCCTCGACAAACACCGGGTTCATATCCCTGTGTTTACAGACAGGTCGAAGCAAACTGATGGTGTTGGTTGCTCCGTGGTGTTTCTCCGTAAAACCTGTAGCTATCGTCTTGGCGACCTGTGCAGCGTTACACCGCTGAGTGCTACACCATATTAAGAGCACTGCGATCAACAAAGTGCTCCCGTGAATCAAACTGCCTGATTTGTTCTGATTCTCTAAGAGCCCTTCAAGCAATCAAGACTATGTATCCAGATGATAAACTGATCCAGAAAATCCAGTATGTGCTTTTCTCGCTCCAAAGTGATGGAAAGAACAATGTTTTGCTGGATTCTCGGGCACATGGGAATCAGAGGAAATGAGGAAGGAGATGTTCCCGCAAAAGCGGCATGCTTCAAGAATCGCGTGGATTTCTTTACGATTCCAAAAAGGGATCTCCTAAATTCCATAAAGACAAGGATTCTGAGTGAATGGAAAAATTAGTGGCTGGCTGTTGAAGGAAATAACCCCCGACTTATCAAATCCTCTGTTAGGTCGTGGAGCAGTTCCTGTGAGTCAGCCAGGCGCGACGAGGTCTTGCTAACCCGCCTGCGCAGAGGACATTGTCTCTCATTCATCAGTATCTCTTATTACTTGATGATTATTACTTTGTGAGGAGTGTAGCTCTTTTCTGACAGTGCGTTACCTAACTGATTGCAGAAGATACTCGAGTATACGGAGACAAATTGGTCTGGCTGCAGATTTACTAACGATTCTCGGAAATGAAATGGATGATGTTAATAAACTATTGAATTTTATGAGTAGATCGGGGCTCCTCCCACAAGTTCTCTGGAGGGTTTAAATTTGCATTCTTCTTTTCTCTTCCCTGTCTTCTTTCCTTTTATTCTTTCTTTCCGTAATTTGAAAATTTTTTTTTTTTTTCATTTTTATATAATGTATTGGGCAACTGTTTCTTCTTCTTTTCTCTCATCTTTGTATTTACATATTTGTTGAATTCATGAGGGATTTTTAGTGTGTATGGTCGAGATATTCGGCGAGTCTCCCACACAGGGAAGAGTCACTACGACTCTATGGTGCGAAACTACATTTTTTCCCACCTGCAAGGGCTCTAATAACCTTGATGTTGACGAGTCCTCAAGCTCCCCAAAAAGCAACTCAATATCATTCACGTGGTTCTAAGAAGATTTTCACTTCTTCTTCTTGGAAATAAATTTTATTGTTTCATGTATTGTTCCATCCTGGTATGTTGTCTTTAGTGAAGATAAAATTCACTGCCTACTATTTGCACGAAAGTTACATTGGGCATCTCAATTCTTGCTTGCAAAAAATATTACTGCCGGCTTCAACCTTTACCATCACTGACCTACATGGATTCTGATCCCTGGGCACAACGATTAGATTTTGGATTAATGTACTGTAAAATCGTCAAGGAAATAAATATTTTACAACTCGGGTCCATGCGAAGATTTCCTAGTATCATGAACCAGGAGATGGCAATTATAATTGATTAGCTTTTAATCAGTTTATGAGAAGAATAAACGCAATAAACTTAATCTAGTTAAACGTAGTTATGTGTAAATAAACATCATTACTATTTTTATATTGTTTTCGGTGCATTAACAATTACATTAAAGTTTAATATAAAATTTCTGAAGTAAATATTGCGTAGTTAAAGTGTAGTATTACTGTACCTCAAAAAGTCAGAAAAGTATATGTGTAAATGTATCTCATTTGTGTCAGTTGGTTAAATATGACAGGAGAAACGTAATAATTAGAGAAAGGTATCATTTAGGAATCATGTTTTCGATTAATTATGAACGAGAAGAAAGTTAATTTAGAAATATCACCCCGAAATACAGAAGCACAATAAAGTTATTCGTATCTATTTCTGAAGTATTCTTCCCTCTACACCCCTCCAACAGTATGTAACGAGAGAAAAAAGAGAAACTAGGATTCGAACATAGATGTTTCATAAACTTCGAGAGTATTTTGTTGGAGTTCTCTAAATCCTACTGCTCGTATTTTCACTCCATTTTCCCCTCGTACATAAGGTTACTATAGATGATTCAGAACTTTTTTTAGGGCCAGAACTAACCCGTTGTTGGAGGGTAGATCACACATTTATATCCGTATCATCACTTCCACGAAAACTTTGAAGCGATTATTAGACATTTTTTCCATTTGTCTTTATTATTTAAGCTTCTATAATAAAACTACTGACTATTTTCTAGTTAAATTTCTGTTAGAGTAGTTAGAATTATTCAACGTATTGTAAAGTAGAAATAAAAAATAGTATATTATTTGAGCTGTTAATGTTTGTCACTATTGTAAATATTATTAACTTTAAATACCTTTTTCAGACTTAAATTTTATTTCTCTCAACGTTTTGTCACTGGTTTTAGACTTCATCAGGTGATAGTACATAAATATTACATTATTCTAGTAAATCGTCATGAATGAAAATATATAAATTACAAAAAGAAAGACAAACAAACAAACAGAAAACGTACGCAAAATTATATATTCGGTTTCTGTGTGTTTTCTGTTTCATTGTTTTTATTTTTTTCTGTAGTTAAATAGTACAATATCATTTCATCCATGGCGTGTTTGTAGGATACTATAATATTTGTGTACTATCGCGTCATAAATTCGCAAACCAGTGACAAAACGTTCTGAGTGAAATGAAATTCAAGTCTGAAAAATTACGTAAAAGTTGATAATACTGTAATACTCTTATATCGTAGGGAGAAAGAATGCTTTTTTTATCCGATTGATGATAATGAATTTGCAAAAATACATCTAAGACGGCATAAGTAATATATCTTCAACTGTCAATGAGTGAATGATTTATCGTAATCGCTTTGGACAAATTTAGTCACCGTTATCACTTATTGCCAGTGATATATTATAAGAGTGCCTTAAGAATTTTATTACAATACGTGAGTTATTGATGGTTCTACACTGCAAATAAATATTCAGTATATTAAAATATGAGTGGTTTATTACAAAAATAACGATACGCATACTAATAAATAAAATAAATAAATAAATAAATTTATTGTCAAAAAACAGTACAAACTGCGTATGACCACGTGGAGGACAATAAACTAATTTACTCTCCGGAAGCAAGCAAGGGACCATCCCATCAATTCCGATCAAGGGCCCTAAGGCAGAGGCGGATTCAAAATAATTAATTCAAATTATTAATTCAAAATAATTAATTCAAAATAATACTACTACACAGGTTTCATGTTCATTAAGAACCTTATCCACTGAATGTTATCTTTTTTTGTATTTTTATTTGGAATTTGTAAGATTCCGAAATGTACTAAGTTTACCGACCTGTTTATACCTGTACCGACCGAACAAATAATAATGCGTTCCAGAAACGTTTGGCTACTGAACCCTTCACATCGCTATAAAACTGTTATACGACATTTAAGGCGCCAGTGTCTTACGAGCACAATATCGGCTCGTTGCGCCGGAAAAGGTATATGGGGCACTGAGGGTTAAGCACATAACTAATTCCAATTTTTGAACAGATTTAAATGTACGTGCAAAGAAAATTATTTGGAATGTTGCAAAGAAAATTATTTCTACTTCTTAACTAAATTATATAAGTATAATGATGGATAGCTTGCTTGAATCTCACGTTAATAACATCGTAATTTATTTACATCAATTTGTACATATATATTTTAAAATAGAAAATAAAGAGTGACTGAGCATATCACTCCCTAAAACCAAAGGAGAAAATTTGTAAATTAGAGATGCTTTTTGTAAATGCTAGTGATAGTATTTCTATAATAAACTTGAAAACGACCAAAAAGAATCAGTCCTCTCTTTATTGATTAACATGAAGACGACCAAAATATAGTCATGCTATAAATAACAGTCTCTGAACATAATTCTCTAATGTCACCATCTAATGAAGAATGAGAAACGTGCGTGAGAAAGTATAGAGGGGCAAAATCATTGCACAATTTCAGAAAGATTCATTAATTCTTTGAATTGAAGCAT
Organism: Laupala kohalensis; assembly: GCA_002313205.1. Lineage (NCBI taxonomy): Eukaryota > Metazoa > Arthropoda > Insecta > Orthoptera > Trigonidiidae > Laupala > Laupala kohalensis. The sequence continues at coordinate 2,316,661 of NNCF01126330.1, read as the reverse complement.
CTTGAACTTTTTTTTCACGAGTTCTTGTCAATATACCTTAAAGAAGTTTTGTACACTATTTAAAAGTGTTTATCCTGGGGAAACGTCCCATCACCCAATTTCTCTCATCTCCCCTTCCGAACCACACTGCAGGGAGCAAAAACCTTTCGAGAGCACCACAAAGCCCAACAGAACGTCCACTCCAATGGTCACTGCACTGCCAGTAGTCAATCGAGTGTGCGTGCGAAACCAACATTGCGGCTGCCTAATAAATTGGCGTCGAGCTGCATTAAGCGAGCGTGATTGAGTCTCCGTCGAACAGAGAGCGCGAGCCAACGAAGCTCTTCGCCTTCCTCTCCCCACTTGGACATACGATAACAATTATTTCCGATGCCGACAGTTGCAACTCCCTAACACAGCAACACGCTAATGAGGTCAACTACCAGAAGAGGAAGGATGTTCTGGAGATTGAGGGAAAGGAGGAAGGAGCTGAATGGGTTAGCGCGTGAACGGAGGAAGAGGTGTACCAGTCGCGTTCAGGGAATGAGGACAAGAATGTCGGGATATACGGATTGAGGATAAGGCAAAAAAATTAGGAGCCAATAAAAATTGTACGACAATCTTAACGAATTAGAAAAATATCAAGGGTGTAACAACTATTTCTAAGTATCTCATTTTATTTTATAATATATGCAGAAGAATACTTGTTTGAATGTTTCGATGTTTTCAAGTTGAACTGATATGCAGGACCAGGATATGTATCTTAATCAAATATTGTCAAGTTTTCTGAAACTGTTTTAAGATGCCTATATTAATTTTAAATTTTAACTGGTGAACCGAAATTTATGCGTTTTTTTTGTTAAATAATCCAGCAGTTTAATCAATTGCTGTTTATTGAGAACAGGCGTCTCCAATATTTTGGAGAGGTTTCTCTGGAAATATCTATTTATCAAACTTCGTGAAACTGTGTGTAGTGGTCGGAAAGAGACCGACACAAACCCCCAGGTGACGCTGGGTGAGTTTAGTAAATTATCAATAAAGTTATCTCACTGGCAAAATATTGTAAAATATAATATTAATGGAGTAGTATCTTGAGGAATAAGTACAAAATTCTCTTCAAATTCAAGCAGATATGAATGTCCGAATCAGAGGATTAATACCTGAAAATTAATATTATAACGTTATAAAATTCTTGACCACTGGTATTACAGGAGTATTGTCTTGAGGAAGAGGTCAAAAGAAAAAAGAACTTTACAGCTAGCCAACGTTTCGGATATATTCTATTCATCCTCAGGGCTTGTTACAATATTTCTACAATATCAACACTACTCATCCGTATCTCCAACCTATAAACGTGCACACCAGGCACATCCTGTTTACTTACTTCATCTGTTGATGTGAAGATGAGGTTTACTACACCTACAGATCGCGGACAAAGTTTTGAAAAATTTGGAACCTCATAAATATTTACCATTACCTCTACGTTAATTTTAACAGAATATTATGTTAATATTCTAAATAATATCTGATAATTCTGGGGAAATTATGTCGGGAAAAGTTGTGATAAGCCATTAAGCAAAAATTACCCACACGTATACGAGAATTCTTACAAAACTAAAATACACTTGAAATTTTGTATTAGTCAATAGAAGATTCTTTCACAAGCTTAAAATTGCATCATAATGAAATTTGTTGCACATTCCATTTCTACACATATATAGTATAATTTCGGGTATAGTATTTTTTGATGAATAACAATATTATTTTTGAGATCGCAAGTGATTTAGATGAACATTTTATCTCGCAATAGGTCTTCAGCGATGACTAAGTATTAGCGAGCTCATCTGATGCCCACGAGACCTGTGAATAGCGTTTCATTGTAAGTAATATTTTGATTAATTTTCGTCAACATTATGGACGATTTTCTCCGGCAACACAGTAATATTTTCGTTACTTTCTACAAGAATTTCGATGCATCCCAACTTTTCTCAGATTTTTTGGCCAAGATTCACTGTTTATTGTTGCTTCTTAGCAAATTTCTTTCTTTAATTAAACATAACTGATTTTCCCAGGCCATACTTGCAAGAGGTTTTGAATTATTAGTGTAAATATTCCCATTGTTATCTATCGAAAATGTTTGTCGTATTCAATATAAAAAAATTATTTATCAAACCACGTTTGGTAGATAAAACGAAGAATTATAACAGAGCAGTATTGCCAACAAATAATTGTAATGAGTGCTCCTTGATCATCGTAATGTAAGTGAGACAGTTGGTAATATATTCCCTGATTACGAACAAAATTCTAATTTAATACTCCTTTCTAAAATAATCTAACTAATAAATCTTTTACGGTGTTTCGTCCAACCACGTGAATTGTTTAGTTGTTACCGGGTGCTGAAAGGATTACGTTTACCTCTTTGAGTCTACAAGCTACAGTGAAACAAATAATCAACAAAGAAAACATTCCCATTGCCGCTAAATCCCAAATACTCATAAAATGTAACTTGCAAAATAAATTTTTTGTAGTATTTGTTCAAGTGCCTAACTTATCCAAAAAGAGAAAGTGATAGAATTCCTCACAAACTTCTCTCTGTCTTCGACCGCTTTCCCGTGAGGTATTCGACCTGCCACGCTCACGCACAAAACCGCAACGTCCAAAGGGGTATCGCACCATTCTCACGATAACGAGAGACCGACCTGTCGGCCCGAGCGAAAAGCCAGTAATAGAAGAGCGGAACCCGGTCCGGGAGGACAAGCCCACAACGCGCAGTGCCGCTGCCTCCCTGGATCGGGCGCAATCCTCCCATTACCCGGACCCAACTCGTTGCTTCTCTCCTCGAATATTCCGTACCGCCGCGTTGCCTGCCTCGCAATTCCGGAAAGTATTCACCTTNGTCGCCATCCCCCATCCCCCCTCCCCCATCCCCACACACTCACTCTCGTTCTGTTCAGTTCCCTCGCTTTCTGCGAAATTTCGTTGCGTGTTCGGTCCAGTGCATGGCACACCGCGTGATGAACGCGGAGCGGGGATATTCAGTTACCAATCGCTAGGGACTATTCGAAATTTCAGCAAGCAGTTACCAAGGTCTTCCTATGGAAGGGACACTTGACGCTAGTACTTTATACTTCGTAGAAACAATAGTGAGTAGTTCAATAGATTACGTGTCAATACCTCCCAGTAGTTTCACATATCTGAAACGTTTATTTCAGCTAATATTTCATAATAGAAACTGAAGCGAGTGAAAACTAAACCGCAGCGTCGTAAATAAATCATTTAGTATACATCTTCATTGTATAATCTTGACTGATGTTCCCCTGAAGTATTCTTCAGCACGTCATTTAATACACTCCGTGGCAAGTAGACACCTCCTTAATTCGATTTAAGAAATCTCCTCTTCCTTCTGAGCGTGGTACTGTGTTTTCCCTTTAATCCTGTTATCCTCCACCTTGTGCATATCTAACTTACTCGAAGATCGTCCCTACAATAACATCCAGCTAACATATCAACGTTTCATAACAGCGCAACTAATTCCTCTCATGTATCAAAACTGTCTGCCACATCCGTTCTCGTAATAAGCGTCTCTTCTTCCTCTGACAGTATCACTTTGCTGCACTATCCACTTTCGTGTGTGACGACTCCACCTCTCTGACCCCTTCCTCGCCCCTTTCCCCGTTAACTAGGCGCCGTAATATTCTCCTTCTTGAACCTTATAACAAGCCGTTGCCACACTATCCCGATACACGTGAACCCCTTCATCTCAACTTTTCACCTCGCTCCGTCTGAGCATATCCCACAACCTTTGTGCCTGTTACAATTTTCATAACACCCCGTAACCCTTTACATCCTCTCCTCATCCACCTCGCCCATCCACCCCAACTCTTCCTGTACCTTTGCCAATTCCCCGCCATTTCGTCTCAACCCGGCGCGTCCCTTGCTTCCTTAGTTACTGGTAGGGACGCGTTTAGTGTGCGGACCGTCGACGGGCGAGTGGCAGGTGGGGGTGGCAGGGGGTGGACGTGCAGGGGTGCAGACGGCGCATGCTCGGGCTACGGGGCGTGGCGGGACGGTGCGCCCCTCGCGAGAGCGCGTGGCCGCCGACGCCGCCACCCTCTTCCCGCCCTTCCTCCCGCACCAACGATCCATTCTACACCCCCCTTCTCTCTCTCCACAACCGCGTCACCCCTCCTCCTCCCCGCCCGTTCCTATTGATCCGAGGAGCCGGCCCCGGCGCCAGCCGCTCCTTACCGCGCTGCCTGCTCGGACGAGAGAGCGCCAACCTCCGTTGCAATAAGACCGCGCGTTTAAGAGGTCACAGGCGCCGACGCTCCCGACGGCTTCTCCCCGAGCACGACGAGCTAAAAAAATAAAACGCTCTTTGTGAGATTATGATACTTTTTAGGCATTAATAACTCTTGCGTCGGCGGCGACACGCTTGTCTGATGGAGTGCCGCAGGTGTCGCGGCTCCGTGCGTTGACGAGAGAAGCAGCGACTGAAGCGGCGCGTAGGCTGTGACAGGACGTGCGACCTTTTGTGGAGACGTGGCGTCCGGCCCTTTATAGACACGTCCGCTTCCATCAACCCTCGTCCTTCCACCCTTGCGCAACAACCCCTCCGCGGCGAGGGAAAGGGGTAATTATAGATCGAGCCTTGTCGTAGAGTAGGTGAGGAGAGCGGTGAGTCAGTGACGAACGTGCCCTCTCAGAGTCAGTGTCGATAGAGGTGGTCATGGCGAGCGTGTAGGCGAGGAAACCCGTGCGGCTGTTGAAACGGCTCGAGTGCACACGAGACGAGCGACGAAGAACGACAGATCCCCCTCCTTGCTCCTACTTCACCCCCGCCCCCCGCCCACTCCCCCTCTCCAGCATTCGTTCGAGAGGCGCGTTGAATTGCAAATCGAAAGGAAATGCGACCATAGACAATACAAATGTAGTGATAAGAGGTATTCGAGTGGCACAACAAAACCCATTGCAGGTGATTTGTCGTAACTTGACACAGGATGTATCGATAATGCACTGGTGATCTTAGTTGTAATAGAACTTGTGAAAAATTAACGTTCTCAGAATGTATAATCTCTTATTGTTTCACACCAAAAAAGTGGAGATGAAAATTATTCGAGACAGTCTTTACGTCCCATCCGAAATACACAATTGCCCCGAAAATGTGCGTCCTCCACACGAATAAAATAAAAAGATAAATTCATTTTAATTTGTAAAAATTATTTGGGCGCAGTATCAGCGATGCTAGTTGCTGCTAAAGTCAGTTGATGATCCTAATGCAAATCCTGTACCAAAAACGGCAAGCTACTCACATTGTGGTACGGTTTATGCGAGTTAAATATGATCAAACTACTAAGAAAAATTAATAATTTATGACTCACAACCTTATGATGGACGAATACTATACATTTTCTGTTATTAAGTACATAACGTTTCGACTTTAGGTTGGAGTCGTCGACAGGTCTAACAAATTATAACAAATAAACATGATATTAAACGTAAATACATGTTATTAAACAAAATATGTTTACAAAAAAAGCAGAAATTAAACTTACATGTTATAATGTTGTATAGTATGTTTGAGTAATTTCTACTTATTTGTAAACATTTTGCGTTTATAGTTACGTTTTATATCACGTTCAATTGTTCTCGCCCCACCGGTGGCGCGTGTGGTAGTGTTGTCGCTCATCACCAAGTATCCCTGGTTCGATTCCCAACGGGGTTTTTCACATTAATGTCCCAGTTCACATAGCTGTGGCTACAGAAAAGCAGACCTCCCTTCCTCTATCCAGCTCCTAGTATCAATAACTCTAACTATTACTAACTACTTCTACTAACCCCTCCATGTGGGCCAAGTTCTTGGTAAACCAAGCTAACCGGTTCACCTACTAACAATGACCTACCACCCAACTCCTGACTCCTATCGCTCCATGTAGAAAAGCTTCAATAGCACGCTACATTTCACATTTACAAATACAACAATATGCAAAATTGTTCTCTTGTTATAATTTGTTACACCAGACAAGACTTCAACCTAAACCGTTGTGTACTTCATAACAGAATATATATGGTATTCGTCCGTGACAAAGTCTATTTATTTATTTCGATTATATAATAGACGTTAATAGTAGTACTAGATAAATTATTTCACCATGTAGCCTTCTTGTCTCCAGAGTGTGAACAAGCACAATTTTATTTTAATCCGGCACTATGGAACAGAAAATCATTCTCATTTGCTTCATAAGAAAGCATTGTTGTGAATATAACGACACATTGTTGTTGATGTCGCGAGATACCCAAGCTTGGAGCCTTGCTGAGGCTCTAAAGAGCTGTGAAGGGAATCCCTCCAGTGACCTTAAAAATGAGTATAGTCGACCCCTTCAAAACGAAAAGAACGATAAAATGTCGTAGTACGTCATATCTTCAAGAGCTAACACAATTTAGTTTTTTGGAAAGTTTTGCAACAGTAATAATTTGGTTTTAGTTTTTAATTTTTTTGTGTATTTGGAAAAAATTATGTTGATTGAATAAGACTTCTAGATTTATGATACAAAAGAATGTAATAAAAAATCTCGATATTTGTACCCTGCTTCTCGGAAGTGATGTTGCTATGAAACGTAAAATTGATCCATAAGTTTCCGTACGAAGCGAGTAAATAGGGTAATATATAAAAATTTATGCTTTAGCAATATTTTTTAAATGACACAAAACGAAAATAAAACATCTCTCACGATATCGAAAAAAGTAAACGAATGTTATAATAACTTGACCTCATCTAATCTACAGCCCAATAAATTAGCTCGCAGTTATCAGGTTCATACCTCAAATCATGATTCATTACACGAATGATTGACGCAAGCGGAATGGTGTGATACGCAAGATCTGATATCGACGCTGTGTGCGAATGGCGTCCCACAAGTAGCGATGCTCGGTGCGGCGGATCGGAATCATTACGCATCGGCACATCAAAGACAGGCTTCGTTCCGAATGGAACAGTAACGGCAGCCCAATCCAACGGAGTTTGCTGAAGGCTACAATTCACACAGGAAATACCGATCACTTTAATATTACCGCTCATTTGTAGATGATCACTCTATACCGTGAGTTTACCTCGCATGAATAAATGTAAGCATCTGTAGCCGCTTATTCTGAGAGTGCTGTTATCCAATATTGTCTCACGCTCGGAGGTTGTACTCTAAAGTACTAAATGACCGATCGTCTATAATCAGAGGCATTGCTATGGTCGTCAATGTTTATGGTTAGCGTTTGACTTATTAGGGATTCTAGATGCTGTTGATTATATCTGATCAATGAGCAATTTAATTCAACTTCTCACTAGGCTTCCTTAGGAAAAATGCAAACTCATCATTCAACGAATTTCTTAATCTCATCGAACTCATGATATTGATGTCACCCCCAGAGAACCTCATACCATGTTCCCATTTGTATATTTCGTTTTCTGGTAGTAGAACATTTGAAATCAAAGGAAACACACGTGTACAGAACACACACACAATATATATATATATATATATATATATATATATATATATATATATATATATATATATATA
>NNCF01126330.1:2279455-2308718 GCA_002313205.1 Laupala kohalensis | reverse complement strand
GTACTACAGCAATGGCGTGATAAAGTACAAGACGAATTTAACTTTTATTAAAATCAATAAATTCTTTTACATTGTAGAAGCACTGGTGCAGGAGGTAGTTTTTAACCGCTGATTTGAACAGATTCAATTTCATAATGTCTTTTATATTCTTGGGCAGGGAATTATAAAGAACAATTCCCGAATGATAAGGCCAACCTCGTCACCAAGTTATTGGGCACTTCACTAATTGTTCCTCTGACTACGATAAAAACAGTCACAAAAATTCTATAAAAGAATTCCAAATCATTATTGAAAATTCTGCGAGGTTTTACTGTATCTATATTACTTTTTTACTCAAGTGTAATATGACATAACAAAATATTCTGTGATAATAGGATCAAGCATAAAATTTAAATTGTTCGTTCATTTTGTACAGACACACTTCTCTGGCGGCTGCATTTTTTGGCAATTCTACATCTCATTGCCTTTTACGGTTAACCTGCTTTCTACACGGAATTTGACGTTTTCACAAGTATTCTTTGGTATGATTTGGTACCCAAAAACTGTAGCGTAGGATTGTAAGTTCTCTTAATTCAAAACTTTTTTGTAGTATATTCATTAACCCCTCGACCAATACTAGTATTCGAGACAAAGTTATTTCAAAATTCAGTTTTGTATGCCATTAATGTGAAAAAAAGAATGATGCTGGACGAAGTAAAAACGTATTTTACTTCAAGAACTCAATACACAACTCAACAGCCTTTACTAACGTGTTCATAAAGAATAGTTTTCCGAAACGAAGACAAGAATTATTGAATATATTTTAAGAGACTTAAGGCATAACATAAATCTACAACAATGCTCTACAACAATCTTCGTTATTTATGAATCCTTCCTTGCACCAAAAACGTGACGTAACATGAGAAGGACGCTTAGTGCTGCATATGACCAACCTATGGATCAGAAATTTACACCACTACCACAAATCGTACAGGTTTGAAACTTGACACACATACGAGTGCCTTTTGGCTGATGTATCTAAGCTGATAAAGAATGAATTGCGTCAGAATACTTTGCCAATTAGAGGATTTTCCAATTATGTCTCTCGAGGCACACTGTCCACGGAGCAGCATACACTGCTCAGGGGACAGGGTTGAAGTTTCGTTGTAGCATCTGTACTCAGGAGGCATCCTAAATCCTGTAACTGATAAAAACCCAAAAAGAAGAAAATTTTGATTTTTGTTTTTCGAATAATAAGTTTGTCCCACAAGAAAATATTCGATTTTGGTGTGGACATTCGACAGGTATTGACTCATGTCATGCCGAGGAGTTTCGATGTGGTTTCCGTCACAGCCCAGATAATGACTAAGACAGCAATCGTGGAAACACTTCGCTGGGAGTGTGGCAGAAGCACAGCCCTCAAACGAGGGCTAGCTCCCCTTCGTGCACAATAATAAAACCTAACCGCGTCCGTACATTTCATTTGAGCTCTGCAATATTTCAATTGGTCCAAAGAGCGTACCGACTACGGTTGCACTTTGGTTGACGCACTACGAACTCCTTTCATCGAAGGTACGAGGTGGCTCTTTGTACAGCTGTAATCGTGTTATCGGGCAATCCGTGCATCGACGGTGGCAGCGCCGGCGAAGGTGGGTGGTAGAGTCCTTAACCGAGAGATAACCGTCATGGGTGGAACTGTAATGCGGAATTTCTCATATATCCGGAAAATGCAAGGCACAGTTTCGCTTAGTGATTAGAATCGGCTGTAGCTGGTTACATGATTGTGTCTCGCAAGCCCCCTACATTTCATACTCACAAATAAGAGTCGAGAACTGAGTGAACTGAGATGGTACCAAAAAGGCTATGACAACTTGTGCGTAGATACCACAGCAGCTGTAGTACAGCTGTTATGAGAAATTATTTGCTCGAAAGTTGAGGATATTGCTAACGGTTCTATCTTGATCGAGGATCCTAACACAAGTAGAGTCTTATAAGAAGAGTAAATACAAGCTGAAGAAATGTTTTGCGGAACTTCTCATAATTCTCGAAATTTTTTCTACCACGTCGGTATGGATCAAGTGAACAAAAATTTTATCCCATTGGGCGTCGCTGGTTTCTCATCCCCTTTTAGTGTCAACGAAATGAACCGGTACCTTGCGTGCAAACGCGACTGAGACAGCGGGGTATGAGAAATAGTATGCAGCGAATTTGGTCTCTGTAACAAATAACGCGCTCCGAGACTTCAGACGTCGCTGATTTTTCAACCTACAGGACTCTAAAAAACATTTCAGGTTCAGAGCACATACTTGATCCTAAAGGCAACAGTAAATGTAGATATGTTGGAATCTTAGTTTTGCATGGATTTGATCGAGTATTTGCGTTATATTGGCGATGCGTACGATCATTCTGTACGATTCAAATTGCAATGATGGTACAGTTGAAGCATTATAGGTTAGAACTATCAAAGCTCGTAAAGGTGTGCAGGAGATTTGATTCCCAAATTAAGTGTTGATGTACCAATTTACTGAAGTAGCGTAGCACATTCATACCATGGTTGTGATTTGATGGACCAGCCAATGAATAACAATGCTCCCTCTCGTTATGACTCCAATGAAATTCACATGATGGATGATAAGGTGGTATGATGTTGGTCTCGTAGAGAGTTGATTGCACGCCAAGTCAGTCAGCTAAATTGAATTTATTGCTTAATTGAGTAACTAAAGACTTTTCTATTGGTGTAATTCGTAATTCCTATACTCTTCGGTTATCTTTAGACGGTATCGATAACCAGAGGGACAATGTTTCATTATTTGCCAACACTTCTGGTAAGGGAGTTTGCGCCAAACATCGGAGATCAGTAAATAACTTGTTATACTTTTTATGTCATTTTCTAACGTGTAAAATATGGAGGTTTTCCAACTCATATTTACACTAATAAAAGTGAATTGTTTGGAATGTCTGTGAAATGGAAAATGGAAAAGGTAATCGATGAAATTATTTGGAATTTCAAAGTTAAGGGTTATTGCAAGCGAAATGCGAAATATGTTTAATATTGATGAATTACAAGAGCAGAAAAACAATTAAAATTGGTTGCTGATCAGTAGGTGTTAATCTTCACTCGCATAACTCTTGACTGTTTAGCTTAGTAATGTGTACGTCGGAGTTGAATTGCGTAACATGAGGCGGACAATCTATTGAACGTATAATCTACGTAACCGAATCGTAGAAGCAAAGTGGTATAAATTCCGTGAAGAAAATTGTTTTCTAGTAAATAACCTAAAAGTTAAATGAAAACCAAACAATTCAGAGTTCTTCACTATGAGTTTTGTTTATTAAGCATTCTGTCTGGATTTGAGAATAATTCTTAAAACTTATAAATGTATTTGTAAGTACAATAAGCGCTCAAAGTACTTCGTGAAATAGATTCGAATACGTTTTAAAACGAGAAATTTTAGTTTTAAGAAGTGAAAGAAATTATTCTAAGAACACAGTTTTGAGAAATAGTTCTTTGTCTAATCGGTATGATGTGGATATTTTCATAAATTGCTTTAGCATTACTTCAAAACATTTTTTTTGCAGAAAAATGTATAAAATTAAAATTTAATTTAAGAGTTTTACTATTTGTTTCGTATTACTTATCAATTTCAAAAATATGATAAAAAATGTTTTCTTTCGGTCAGGCAAAAATGGCGACGAGTCGGGAATCGAACCCTTGACTCCTTCTTAGGTCGCAAGGGTGTTCACCACCTAGTCACAGAGGTTGACACCCCTCCGATCAATGCAGGAGTCCAGGGTCCGATTCCCGGTTCGTCGCTATTTTAACATGACCGAAAGTTATCACATATATTCTCCACGTGTAGGGTACACGGAAGAAATATATGTATATGATAAAAGTGACAATTTTTAATTCATAGACCTTCTGCCACTCTCCCCCTCCCCACAAGAAAAAAAGAGGAAATGAGAAAATAGATCAAGTAGAAACTAGGTTAGCATGATTCGTTGTCTGTCCTTGACACTTTTCCGAGGCAGATTGTTGGGATTTTTCACAGGGGACTTTTTCGCTGGCCTGACGCCCTAACCCTCCTCCTTCATNCCCCCCCCCCCCGGCCAAGCACTCAGGAAGATATTTGGTCCTACAAGAGAAGAAAGTGGCTTTTGGAGAATGAAAATAAATGCAGAATTAAACAAACTAATTCATAATATAATATATTGCATTAAATCTCAAAGATTGAGCTGGTTTGACCATCTCTACAGAATGGGGGAACAAAGAACTGTTAAGAAGGTATGGGAATGGAAACCATTAGGTGTTAGATCTCAAGGAAAACCGAAGAAGAAATGGTCTGAGGGCGTCTACAATGATTTACGTAGAATGAATGTGAATTGGAAAAATAAGGTCAAAGATAGGAAGCCGTGGAAGCAGATTGTCGAGAAGGCCAAAACTCTCCCATCAGAGTTGTAGAGCCTGGTGAAGAAGAAGACAAACTAGGTTAAACAAGTTAGAAATAACCACACCTTGACAGCTATGACGCGTTGAAAGCGCGAAAGAGAAGAGAGACTTGGAAGGACGGTGACCATCCGTTGAATTGTACATGCGCTGATCTCCAGCGCTGCTGTTGCCGAACCAACCGAGCAAGTGGAGGAGTGATGAGATTTCTATCTCCTTGGCTAAGGGAGGGAATGGGAACGCAGCCGTTCGATCGAATTCCTGTTATTCGGAAGGTTGTCAGAGACACGTTCATCGCCAGGTACAAGAGATGTTCGACGTTTATGCGTCTCAGATTTGTCAAGTGTTTAGTTTTCGTCTTTGTTTCGTTATTTTGCAGAAAACGTACAAAATATTTTATTTGCATACGCAGTCATTTTTTTCTTTTCTACTCATCATTGTGTTTTTAAGCGTTACTATTAGTTTTAGATTTGTGTGTTAAAACATTTGTGTCAGCTACTTAAACGATTAATTGAACGGAAATGTTTTCTCAAAATAGTCTCAATTGAAATTTTTTATATATGATGCTGAAGAGGTTTCTTGACGATATAAGGTGACATTAAAATCGGGCTCTTAATATATCTACAGTAAAAAATCACCCAAGGGGCAAATTTAGGAAATCTCTAACAGGCGCATATAGTGAACGCGCCTAACAAGATGCTGCAAATCTTATACAAGTTTATGCACTTTCCACGCTTCGATATCTCACTAACTGAAAAGATATTTTATGTGCGAATCACACGATGTGTATACATAGTTCAAAGTTACTAAATTCTTGTGACTGATGTATCAAATTTTTATTCGATCTCCCACATGCTATATGTTTTAAAGAATTGAATTACTGATATATTTTGGAAAAAATGTATTCATACTTTCCTAAATAACTCTGATCTGTATTAGTTACGAATTTCAAGTTTTTTTAAAAAATATATATTGATTGTTTTTTTGTTTTTGTTTTTCCTTCAATTTCACAACAAAGAACATTGAATACTCTCAAAGCTAATAAAATTCCCACCAATGATCATTCGAGGAAGGGAAGTTATTTTTAAGGGTTTAAGAGCTATTTTTAAGAATTTAATAAGGGTTGAATTAATTATGTGATATTGATGCTAAGCTTCAATATAATGTAATGTAATACTAGTAATGCAGTAATGCAACTCGAAACTACAATCACAGTCTTAAATATTTGATGTCTTAGACTCCGAACTATCTGTGCCGATTATTCAATTACAACTCTCTCTTCGTGCTCATTTCTTCTTTCGGTTCAATATTATTTCGATTTACTTACAATGACATTGTCCTTAGAACTGTCGTAAGTTTTGTTACCCTTTCTTTGCAAAAATATCGATAATAAAATTATTTAATTGGGAGAAAAAATATGTTTATTGACTTTTTTTCCTTCTTTTTTAGGCCTACATATATATAATGTTTCAGAACACGATGCAAAAAATTGAGGGGGTTGTGGAGCACATTAATAGGAACCAAACATCATGAACACTTAATATTCACACACCTTACAATTTTTTTTGCCGTAAGACGCATCAGACGGAGAAATAAGTATAGCACATCTCAACGTATAGCATTCAGTTTTAATCATGTTCAATATTAGCGAGACAAATTACAAACCAATATCTTTTAGATGTTTATGAAATGACTATCAATAGACAGTTGTGCTGTTTACGTCTGTCACAATTATATTCTTAAATTTTACATCATTTTTCTGCGCGACTATTACCACAAGAGCAAATGATGTGGACAGGGGTTTCGTGTAGAATGAAGTTTGGATACGTAAGCATATATAACCTCTAATAAAATAATACAATGATACAGTCTACTATATCACAATTCCTTAATAAGCAAGAAACTTTTTTGCTCGCTTAGCGAGCATCATTAGATTTTTAAAACACACGATTTTGGGATAATTGCGCCGAGGTATGGTTGAAAACAGCTCCAAACAGAGTTCTGGGGTAGACAGTAGCCTGAGAGTAGAGTATACTCTCAGCCAGAGTAGTCCGATTAGACAGATGACAGTTCATTATACCATTGTATTATATTATTATTATTATTATTAATTAAAAATCCTTTTCTTACACCTCACCTTATATCATTCTATTACATAATTTCATTTATGACATGTTACTAAGGGATATTGCACAATTTACGTAATGGACTCGCAAACCAATGACGAAACGTTATGATTGAAATATTGTGATATATCTTTAAGTCAGAAAAAGGTCGTGAAATTTATCAATACAGCAATCCTTTGCAGTTACGATAGCCATGATGCAATTACATTTCTTATTTCGCTTCAAAAATTTGTCAAAGCACTCGTGTCTCCCGAGAGATTGAATCATCGTTTTTTGATTTGCTAGAAACTGGAGACGTAATTTCCTGCTCCGAACCACGCAACTGGCAAAAGAACAAGTCTGTGGATAATCGATGTTTCCGTGGCCCATCCTGTCTCCTCGAGTGATGGACGACGAGTCGTTTCGTTCCTTCCAAGTCTCTTTTGGGCTTTATTAGCGATTACCGCGAGACCATAAACTCACTATTTGCAGAATCGATTGCGGAGAGTTACGGAAATGCTTCGTACCATCCGAATTCAAGCAGTTTGCATTCCCTTCTCTCCAGTTTAGAAACTACAAAAGAAACGAAAGTTTAAGAAACGAGCAATTATTAGTGTTTTATTATCATTATTTACGACAAGAAACTATAAATATTCTTAAAATAAAATTTGGCGATTATTTTTTTAATATAAAAGTTGTCAGATTAAAAAATAATCATGATTGCATAAAACATTCTCTAAGCAATATTAATTTATTTAACATTAAAATTTTAATTTAAATTTGCGTCAAAATTAAATTATCTTCCTTGTAATTTTTACCAGGAATTCTACTATAGTTAACAAAGGGAGTTGTGTAATAAATTACCCTCTCATTTCTTACTGACACCATGTTCGTGTTCCTCAATGAGAATGGCAAATTGACTCAATAAAATCATATTTACTCAGAAACACATCGCAATTTTACTTCACTAGTCAACAAGTACAAATTAATTGAGTTTTTAGAGAGCAATTGGACCCGTCGTTGTAAGAAGTTAATCAAAATGATTTTTTCATTCAGAAATTTCATCTTGTTGAAATGCTTCGGAAACAAATTATTTAAATAAAGCTTAATATTTAGCTCTTTTTGCAACGTAAGCGTAATACTCACGTTTAAAACAATATTCTGAAGTTAAAATCTTCGGTTACCACCGGAATGTAAAATTGCGACATATCACATAGAACACGGCATTGTTTCCTTAAAATGTGATGTCAGTGCATCTTATCAAACTAGAGATAATATAAATTATTTACCTGAATTTGTTGCTCCTCTTTAAAGAAACTTTCTATTTTGTATATTCCTGATATTCCGTGTAGTAGAAGTACTTAGTAACACTGGTTTCTTCGAGATATTATTACATACAATATCTAAAAAGCAAAATTTTGGTTATGACAAGAATTCCTCATCTCAAGACGAAATTACTCTCGCAAAACGAGTAAATATCCAGAAAGGTCTTTGAGAAATACCTCTCCCCGCGAACCCAGCGCCGATCTTAAGTGGGATCATTCGCCAATTATTGCTGAAAATGCATTGTTAAATACTGAAAGAGATTCTCTTCAGAAATATTCCTACCCGAAATTCCCACGCAAAAACCGCTCGGGAATTCTCCAAGACACTGGAACGACGCGAATATTCCGCGTCTTCATTCAAGAAACACTCCGTCTCTTTCTTTCGACTCCTGTTTCTCGGGACCCCGCGAGCTCTCTTTCATTCCATCTTCCCGTGCACCCTCTCGCTACCTCCCCCGCAACAGAGTTCCTTTGCGTCTCCGCTAAGACTCCTTCACCCACCCAAACCATTTTTTCTCGCTCCCAACCCCCTCCTCGGAGTATGGCGGGTAACGGGGACAAGGACTGCCCCGCCAATAGCGGTGCAGCTGCCTCACCCACTGCAGCCGTAATCAATGCTGTAATGAATCAACGCTGCTGCAACCGCTGCCCGTCCCGCCCGGCACGGTCTACTCTACGCTACCTGCGCACGGTACGCGCGCCGTTCCCGCCAGTCCACCACGGCGGCGGCAACGGTGGCGGCGGCGGGCTTCCACGGTCACGGTAGCGACGACAGCCAACGCGCATGCGTACGCAGCTGCGGCGCGACGTACGCGAAGCGGCCGTGCGTGCGGGGTAGCGGGGGATGGAGAGTGGCGGCGGGAGTAGCAATGGCAGTTGCGACGGCATGGTGTCGTAGAACAGCGGGTAGGGAGGGGGTTGCTGCCGCGAACAACCGAACAGGCAGTTGGAGGATCAAAATGGCATTGAGCGGTGGCATACGAACAGGCAGTTCTAGCTTCGTCACGGCTGCCGCGATCCCCAACAGTCGCTATACCGAAGTCCGCACCGCGTTGCCGCACCCTTCAGTACGTGACCGGTCGCGCGTGTTGATTTCGGATAAGCGTCTTCCCCTCGTGTATTTCGCCCACGTGTCTCTCGGTTACTTGTGCAGCCCTCTGTCTTCACTTGGGCGAGTGCATTCATGAGTACCTACCTCTCGTGCACGCGCGTGCGTGATAATTGTACGAGTCGACGTGCTCGCCAGGCCCATTGAGATGCACTCGCAATGAGACATCATAGGCGCTGTCAACAAGACACAATTCTCTCACTGCAGCATTTTGCGAAATAACAAACGAAGAGAAAAAAGACAGTATTGACTTTGTCGATGAAGGCAGAAAATTGAATTAGTAATTGTTACTATTATTATTATTTTACTATTATTATTATTATTATTATTTTACTATTATTATTATTATTATTTTACTATTATTATTATTATTATTTTACTATTATTATTATTATTATTATTATTATGTAGTTGAATTTTGTTTTCTCAGCAAACGCTTATTGATTAAATAGCACAGGTCTAGTGGCCAAGTGGCAATTTCTCTTTCAATTTTCTAGAGATAGAGACTTTCTGACTATGATGTTTCAATAATGCTTTCTGCAGAGATATGTAAATGAGCTTGGGTGAACTTAATGCTCATAAACTGGAATGTATAGTTCTTTGAGTTACTTCAGAGGCATAGATTACTATTGGGACTATATGGTCATGTTTCATCTTCCTAATTCTATGAACTGCCTGAGTTATTATTATATTATTTTTATTATTATACAACTTCTTATCGGGGATTATTCACCGGTTTGTTTTTTAGTTTGAGGGGCTATCTAGCATACCTCATTCCTGGCTTGGTAAGTTAAGCACGAGGTAAACAATATGGGAAATTTCTAAGATAACAGATTTTTGGATCTTGGGAATAAGTTTTTTGGGATGCAGAGTTAGTTTTTTCTAAATTTTCTTGCAGGTTCTTATTTATGAGGTCATTTGCTGTAACAACATCTGCTAAAACTTCTCCAAAAACCTAATGGAATGGAAGGAACCTGAAGAGGAGGCTAGAGTCTTGGCCTCGAAACGTTGCTGTCCTCAACTACTGTGAATATGTGATTTTAACCATCAAATGATCATGAAATGAATCAGTTTTGTATCTTATAATGATTGTCCTTAATATGTTTGCACGTCGAATGGAATATTAATTAAATACTATTAATTTATATTATCATGAACAATCACAGTGTGCGAAGACGTTATGTTCTAAAGAAAAATAGCGTGTATTCACAGAAGGAATATCGAATACAGATTTTCGCCTTCACATGGCATTCCCTACAAAGTCCCTCATAAAAGTACGACAAAAGAATGCTGAGACGCAGCGGAATTTTCGAAGACAAACGAGCGTGATGAGATGTATCCAGCACCATTAGCATTCGAAGAGTTCTTTGCGGAGTCTTAAAGCTACAAGCTTCCACCGCGCTTTGCATCTCACAGGTTACGAGTCAGTTAGCGAAGACTGTACTAGGAGGGGAAGAACTCGACTGAAACTCAATCGCCCGGATAAGGCTAGAACGATCGCCCGAGCCTTTCTGCAGTTAATCTCTTTACCCGGGAACTCCTTTGCGTGCGGGGAGAGAAACCCCGAAGCACCTAAGCGATGTTGGGATGCGAGGAAGCTCACAAAAATGGAAGGGAAGAAGGTGTAAGATAAGCTTAGAATGGAAGGAAAAAGTGTGGGGATTTACTTATTCTCCTCTGTAACTTGCGTTTCAATGCACTATTGTTTTACATGATTTAAGCAAAATTCTCCATACACTCACGTGTCTTGAAACACTGATAATACGTAAATTGAATGTGCGACAGAAAAATATATGAATGGTTGTTCGGAAGTAGCGCATCAGAAAGTCATATTACGACGACAAAATAGAATGTTTTTTTCTTCTTCTGATATTTACACCAAACTAGAAAAATAAGTTATCGTTGTAATTAAACATTTAATTTATCTGATTAAGGAAACTTTTTAATGGATTGAGAAGAAGCTATTATCTTAATCAAAACTTTTTGTTTAGAAAGATTTATTTAAAAAAAAAAAATGACAATATGTGAATGATTTTGTTTCTTAATACGTGAATTTTCCAGTTGTCATAGAAATTAGTGTTGGGAACATTCATCATATTCATATCATCGATATTACAAATAAATATCGGGAATTTTTATTTTTATTTTCTCTTATTTGTTATTTAATTTTACATGCACATTATCAGTCCCCCCCTACTCCCAAACGTAATGGAAGTATGTATGAACCTAGACCTAAAATTAGAAAGAATAAAATACTCCAGGAAATATGATTGATTATAATGGTCCATTCGATCCAAAGTCAAAGGGTATCTCACTTTACGACCATGGTATCATCCGAAACAGTCGTGATTGCCCATAAGTCCCTTAGTATCCTAGGCGTTGGCGAAGGGTAGGACACTTACTGCTTTCAACATGAGGCTCGATGACCAACCTATAGTTCCGATCACTATGGCTCTATCATAAACTCGCCACTCCTACTTTATAAGGAGTGACGAGTTTATTCATAAAAAAATGAATAAAATGAATTAACCTTTTAAAGTAGGTGGAGAACATAAGAGATTCTGTCTCTACCCTGATAAGAGGTACGACAAAAACTATTAATTATACAAACGTCAATATACAAACCTGAAAATCTTTTTTCAAGAACTGAACAAAAACAGCGAGTGTTTCGCATGGTGAAGTATTGAGGGAATGGACGCTTGCGCCAGGGAACAAACGTGTGAAAAGTTTGGTGGAGAAATACGATGGCAGGATTCGAACTCGATATATCCCGAATATGGATTGCCGCGAGTTCATGCCCTTGGCTGTTCGCCTCAGATTTCTCTCTCTCCGAGAGTTTTCAATACATCTCCTTTACAATGAAAACATATTTTCTCTTCTTTCTCTTTGTTTACTAATTCTTTTGACCCAGTTTTCTGAACGAATGATTTTCCTGTTTCCTCTCGGTTTCGATACACTGAGTTTCGATATAAGAAACACTGGTTGTCTTATAATTTAAAATTAGGAGAGACTGGGATGAGACGAGTTACTTCAGTTTCCATCTCTAACAGGACGACAATAAGAGTATTTAAAGGATTTTTTTATTGATGATATCAAAATAAAGAATGCACCTTTCAAAAAGTATACTTAGTTTATATGTTATTGTACTAGTAGAAGTATCACAATTCTGATATATAAATGAGATATACGGAGGGTTTTGTATTACATGGGACTAGTATCTTTCACACACTGGGAACAAGTACAAGTTCTCGTCATAATTTCAAAGCTCTGAAACCCAACTTATCCCGCCCTGGCTTGCCATTTCAATCAATTCATTTCAATCAATTCATTGATTGAAACAATCGATGTACAATTTGTAGTTTTTTATCAATCAATGGTTTATCTTGATATATGATCTACCTAAGTGCCAAGCGTCCGCTCATTTTCACGGAATGAGATGTCGAAAGATTTTCTTGAATTTTAGTCGTAGGAAATAAGAATTAAATTTTCATTGATTAGCACTATTCACGACACCATTTATTTCTTGGATTCTTATCGACTGTGATAAATTTTCAAATTCCAATGGCTATCTGGATAGAGAAAATTTCTACTTATCAAGTTTTTTGTTTTAGGTGAAAGTATCGAAAATTCGATTGCAAAACACTATTGACAATCTTTCAGCTGCCTAAGCCTAAATTATTACCTAAGCGAAATAGAAGAAACTCCCAGCTATTTTTAACCATTGCAATTTATACTTTTCTTAACGTAGGTACAAAAGAACTCAAGAATAATTAAAATAAACACCATTAACCCAATACACAGAAATAGAGGATAAATAAACTGTATAGAAAATTGTTTTTCCAGTCAATGACTGAGAAAATAAAATTATCCTAACACAATCTCTACAATGCCCTCGTTATATCTGTGTATTCTCTCCTACTTTGGGTTGCTTTTGTTCTAACAGGGTGATTTTCTTTTCTGGTTGGCGATATGATTCTATGAACAGATATATTATAAGTAGTTAGTAATAAGTGAGTTGTGTGTAAGTCTGATGTCTGACAAGAAGATCTGAATACGAAAGTTTCATTGTTAGATAGTTACGCAGTGTAGATGAACGTTCTATGCACACAAACGTAATATGTCTCCTATTTCAAATCTTTTTGACACGTTTGTAATGGTCTTAAATGTTATAGAATCCCATACGGAACAGCCGTTTCTTCCAATAAGCGGTTTTTTTAAGTTAAAGTGCTAATAATATGCAAATAAAATTTGCTAAAGAAGAGACCCACAAAGAATAATTCAATAGAACATAGGTTTGGAGTTCATAATTTAAATTATTATGCTTTCTAACAATAAATGTACTGATTTATAATACGTTACATTTTTATTTTTCTATTTTTTCTGCTGGCATTAAAAAAGTAATTTCGGTCTCAGGACTACGTCATCTATTTCTTTAAAAAGAGGAAAATTGTCGTTTACTGATTATAATCGGATTAATAGTATAAATGTGGTTCACAAGACATATTAAGGAAACATTTCAAGTTCTTCTCTTCAGGTGCATTACCCATTAAACATATATACTCAAATAATCTTAGCAGATTAAAAATGAGCATTGTGACCTCAACAATAATTGAAAAACATTAAAAATTAAGCAAAAGATTTCAATCGAATATTACTGGTCCAGAGACCATAGAGGTGGAGATCACAACACAAGCAGCTGAAAGAGCAAGTTCTTGTCCTGTTAGTTAACATGCTTATATGCGAGGGAGCATCAGCCTCCCTGACACGCCACCAAGAGCGCTAGTGGTGAGGAGTACGTCACTCCTGCACGAATCGCATGGCAGCGTGGTTGCAGCGAGGGGGTCGCGAAGTGGATGGTAGCACGAAACTTTAAGGTGGGACCAATACTTCAAGTTAACCAAATCACTGAGATGTAATTTAAAAGTTGAGAAATGATGAGAGAGAATTGTTTTCTTTATTTTCACTGTAATTATCACAAAACAACAATATGAATAATAATGATGAAAACACATTATTTAATTACAGTACAAATAATATTCAGGAACTCTTTGACTCGTTTGAAATGCACAAGAGCATGTACAAAATGGCGGTCGAGCACAACGGTTTACTACAAATCAAAGTGAACTTCCACAATTTTCGTAATTTAAAAGTTAGTATTTGATTGAAAATTAAATGTTTTCTCCATAAGACGCGATATATTTCACCATCAATTATAATTGCAATTATTTCATTTAAATGGCCGGTGAGGTATGTTTTTCATGTTGAAACCACAGTTAGTACATGTTTCTCCGTTTATTTATGCCGATTGAAGATATTTTAGTAATTTAATTCTACCTTCGCTAGTACTATCTTAATTGCACAAATGGAACTCCTCAAAGATGGGACGAAGCTAGATGTAATAAAAAAAAGATGACGCTGACATTAGACTGCAACAAAATTGATGAGTTAATGATGATTATTAGGGACAATGATTGAAATAGAGCGATTCTTAAAACTATTAAAGTAAAATAAACAAATTGGGCGGTAGTTTTTTTAAACCTTGTACCTCATGAAATTGGTTACGTCACAATTGGCTCCAAATTTGGGGATTTCGGGGGTCATAGCAAATGATGAACGTTGAGACAATATGACAGTAAGGCTTGTTATTGACCTCTAAAGTGACGAGAAATTTAGAAGATGATTATGAATATAAGAAAAAAGAATATGAGAACAATCGTATATTTTAGAGAAACGTTTAACAATATAACAGGGAAATACGAGAGGTGTGTGATCTCGAATAATGGCAAGGACTGAAGATCAACCTCGGTATTGCATTCGTTTTACTAACCTTTTGAACCAACTATTAAAGACAAAATGGAAATGTGTGTGTGTATCAATGGATAAAATCAACACAAAAGCACGTATAAAATTAAGATATTCGTAACCCCCCTCTTAAGTTATCATTGTCGATAAATGTTTATTTATATATGATGTGGCGCGGTTTCAAGTTCAAGGTTCAAGTTACCAGGCCGGCTCTTCCACCTTACCAAATGATTCGGGCAAAGGAATTGGGAAGAAGATTCGGGGAATATAAGGAACCGATATTGAATTGGAGCAGGAAGAGAAATCCCAGTTGAAAACCTCACTTAGTTCGGCTGAGTGGCGAATCGAGCCACTTAGCAATGTGTAGAGAGTGAAGAAGCAACAACTAAACCAAGATGTCTGATACGAGAGGTTGACATTATAAATCTGTAAAAAATATAAATGATTTACGTTTTGACGGTAAATAGAATTTCGTGAATGTTTAGAAAAAGTTTCAGAAATATTACGAATTTTGAAATAAATTTTTGACAGCAAACGAATGTACTGTTCATAAATATAACTGAACATGAACTTTTTTTAAACACCTAAAACATGCAAATCATTCATTTCTACCAACTCCGCACGAACTAAGATCAGAGTAAAGTATTTGTGATTATAACTGTGTTTGTATTACGTTCTCTTATGCTTTATAGCTATTTCTGATAACGAAGCGTACGTTCCATTATTTATTTCTTTTGAGTAAAGAGTTCGACGAGAATCAGAGACAACAAATTTTGTCAATAAACTCCTCCCACATTTTAATACACTTTTGTAATTAGTATGTAAATATATTGGTCCATTTAAACCTATGAGCTCTGGAATGTTTTAACCAATAGAATATAGGGGTATTCCAAGAAGCTGTTAGCTTGAGATATTATCAATCTGCAATATCATAAAATATCTGTATGACTGCATTAAATTATGTACCAATGGTCTCCAATCACCTCGTTTCAAGTTCGGTAACAGCACTATCTGTCAGGGATAAGTTAATTTTTTTTTGTATGTTATGTATATGTTCGTAAGATAACTATAATTATATATAAATATTTGATGCCGTATGTGGCTATGCACCGGTAGGTCAAGAAGAATTCTAATTGCTTACTGAAGAAAATTTAAATTTTTTGTTTGTTTTTTAATCTATTCAACATGTATCATTATCTGATTTTATATTAACAATCACTTGAATTCAAATATCAAAACAAGAAAAGAGATATTGTAATCTCAATATAAAATCCCCTTCCTGTTCGAAGTAGGGGACAGAGAAATTGATGGTAGTAAACAGGCCTCGAATTAAAGGGGGGAAGCCAGGGAATTTCCCTTCATCTGACTTTTCCCCCTCCCTCTACATCTTATGTTTATACCCAACGAGGGGAAATAATTCCACATCAATTCGAGATTGTTAAGAACAATTGTCAGAATTTAACATAAAATTTAACTAATGTAAACATGTTTCATTTTTATGTCAGTTTATCATAGTGTATTATAATACTTCCGCTCCAGAATTAAATATAAAAATTACTAAATTCTGGATCTTTGAATAAAATAACAATACTAGCCGACCTCGCCCGGGTTTGCATGGGAGGTTTCATTTTCGTAAAACTGTTCACCATTCGATGAAATTTTCTTACGAAAATATATACGTTTATATACAAAATCAAGATGTTTAATATACAAACACTTTATAAACCCATAAAAATTCAAATAATTTGCTATATTTAGCGAAAATTTTGAAAACATTTCACTCCAATTCATCCCTTTAAAATAGGAATTTCAAAAAGTTATTTTCAAAAGTTTCCGAAACAGTTTTCTTAGCGAGACTCTACAATACATAAATTACATCCCACCAAAATTTCAAGATCTTACGTAAACCGGAGATTTGAAAAATCACTTCGTAGTGGGCCTATATATTCTACAATAGATGGCGCGCGTGTCGTTCCAATAAATGAATATTTCATGTAAACAGCTACACTTAGAATAGTTGTACTGTGTCAGAAACCTTCGCGGGCGTGTGCACAACACTTGCCAAAGTTTCATATCAATCAGTTGAATGGCATAGGAATGCATCAATGACAAACAAACAATTCATTTTCTTAAATTTCTGCGTTTAGAGTCACCGGCAGCAGACACGAGGTGGTGGTCGGCAGAGGTCATTCTCTCCTCTCCTTTCTTTCCATGCACCCCATCCTCCCATGTGGGTAGAACAAAAATCAGAAGAGTGTCTTTCCCCATTAATTTAGTTAGAACGTACTAGATCATAGGTTCTAAAATCTTCTTCACCTTAACCTATATTTTAATACATTCCCCAATAATTTATTGATTTTTAAGATAAGAGCCCCATTGTTAGTATCAAAATTTTAGAAAACTTCGAAAAGTCATGTTAGTAGGGAAATAGACAAGAAATTTACTAGTACTTAAAGGTCATATATAAAAAAGACCGCTGAGCGGTTGTTTAAATGGACCAATCAATTTAAATACAAAGACTGATTTATGTGAGAAATGTATTAATTCATACATATCAAATATTACGTGCAAACGTCCATTGTAACAGTTGTATCCCTTTCATTTTTTTATACTTAAAGGTACTTTCAAGGGCCTCCTTATTAACAAATTTTGCTCCCCACTAAAATTCTATTTGCCTCTGATTTCTCATGTTCATTAGAGTAAAAGTACTACCACATACGAATCATGAAAACTGAATGAAACTTTATTAATTAGTTAAATCATTAGTGATTTATGGTCAACGTTGCTAAGAGTTTTTTTAATGCTCCTTTCTGAAAGCAACTACGAGTTTTTAAGTTAGAATATGTCGCTTTCCTCAAATTCTACCCTCGTTTAATCACGATTCAACCACAGTGAGTTCTGTTGTATCCCAGAAATCTTTTGAGATAAAAATATAGTGTAGAGTGTTTTCATATCTAGGTAATTAGATTTTTTACAGTTTACAACAAAAATTCTAGTCACGAATAGATGACGCTCGTTAACAATCTAAATTGTTTGGATTTTTTTTTTCAGATATTAAGTTATTAGGTATAGATATTGTAAGTTATTTGTCAATGAAGGAAGTATTTGTCGGTATCGATATTGTGAGAATGTCAATGTAAGGCCACGAGGTATTACGAAACTATCATGTCATTTGCTTCAATATCTTTTGGAAATGGGAGCAAATTACTTCTATTGATTTATAAGTTTTGACGGATGGGAAGAAACTCATAGTCCCGGGTGAAAAATAAAACCCTCCTTCTTCTCGCACTTGGTTAAATGTGGTATAACGAATAGCGAAAAATCACAATATGAAATAAATCACACTATTTTGCGTGGAAAAACAGATCCGCTTACAAAATCGGCACACGTCCACATTACTCATCCAGCCTGGAAGGAAATTGTTGTGAAGATTACGTAATCATTACGATATATGAGCACCATATATCACAACTACATGGAAGCTCATCGGTCTCCCTTGATCTTAATGTCACAATTGTATAAATCTGTATTCGGAGCGGCATTGCGACGTCCTCACTTGTTCAACCTTCACGATCGTCATCGCCAATTAGCACAGCGTGAACGTATCTGAGCTACTAAATAGTTTTCAGCCCACTCATTTGCTGTAAAAGGTATGGTTTTAAGAGTTTTTACGTCAATAAATTGTTCTAAATCACTAAAAAATGTTGCTATTTAAAATAATGTAAAGTATAATCCCAAAAATTTTCACTCCATTGAGAATCTTCACTGGGATACCTTTTTTAATAGTGGTGGAGGTTACTACACTACATTTTTCACAAGTATAATTTTATAAGAAATAATTATAAATAAAGGAATAACGCATATGAAATAGGAACGGATACAATGGGGACGCATAATCCTCTTTTCAAATCCCCGAAGAAATTATATTTTAATTAATCTTCTAATTGCTTATTTATGATCACACCTAGTTTACTGTTTATGTTATATTATCGGGCGAGCACGCCCTGGGTAAAAATAAATTGTGCGGGAACTAAGTTCTCGTTATGCAAAAATAGAGGTCTCAGAAAATCTAATATCACATAATTTCAAGAAACTTGATAAGGATTTTTCAAGTTTATTTTTCATGACACGAATTTTCAAAACTATGAGGTTTTTGTAACATAGTTTTCATAATATCTAACGTATTAAAAATAAAAAGAATTTATTAAATGTATTTTACGTCAATACACGATGTAAAAATGTATATTAATAATATTTATATTTGAAAATATTTGCAAACCCTCAAGAATAGTGTAATATATATTTCTGTATGATAACGCTTTCATTTTAGAACCCAAATAACACTATGTGTGAACCTCACTGCGTGGAGGCGGCCCCGACTGTACACACAGTTGGCAGCGGTGGCGGCGGCGGCCGGAGAAATAGTTGAAACGCCAGTCGGCGCTACTGTATAATCGAATACGGGATGACTTGCTAGGCGTGGAGAAACGCAGAATAGAAAACACCACAGCAACATCGGAAAAAGAAGAAGAAAAGCAATATATTTCCCTGAAGGTGCAATAACCCTCACAAACAAGGACTTCCCTTTCAGCCGGTGGTGGTGGCAGCAGTGGCGGGTGTCTTTCGAAGGGTCGGTGACAGTGGGCCGGGGATTGCGGGAAGGGCAGGGAGTACTGTGTGCCCCACTCTGACGCGCATCACATGGTCGGTATATTAAAGCCGCAATCGATAAGGGATTGATTGCCACCAATGGCGTGGCCGCAGGCTGCTCGCGCCGGAAAGCGCGCCGCCGTCACCTTCCAGCGGGAACGTCTCACACCCGACGCCCGCGCCCTCTCGCCCAAGATGTCATGTTTCTTTGCTTCGATAAATTTAATCATGAACTGGGTGTATTAGTTTATTTTATATTAGTCGCAGTAAATTACTTTATACTTCTCAATGTGGTCTTAGGCAGTTTGTAACTGCTCTCTTGACAATAAATTGTTTCTTTTTTTTATTTTCAGTCTAATTGACTTGATGTTGATATAGCGCTGGTGCACAGTGTTGCCAACACTTTTACTTCGCCATCGTCCATATGAGTAATGATATTTGTACCTCGCGTTCCGTTGGCAGGATATTCGAATTTCTGAAAACTTAAATCCATCGCCAACCTCTGACACCAATTCAATTCACGTGCTCTTGTTCGGCTATTCTGTTCTTTCTGAGCGTGTTGAACGAATATTACCTCTTGTCTTAGTTGTTCTGTTATGAAATGGTATTTCCTTACAGCAAATACTCCCTTTTGCGGCTACTATAAATATTTATTTGGGTATAACTTGGATTCGTAGAAGTTGGTAATTCGTGTTAGGTAGCCATTTTGCATTATTTTCTGCAAAGTAACATGATTTGGAGTGTACGTACATACACTCACTCGTTGGAATATGAACGACGCCACTGGCAAAACATCGGCCCCAAAGGAATCAAATACGTCAATACAATCGATCCGAAAGTTCGAGGAATCTCTCGGATAAGGAAGACATCACAAGAAGAATCATGGTGATGTTATTCTATTATTTCAAGGGAAGGGAAAAATATTTTGTTGATTGGGTTAGTTTAAATTTATACACCCTCATTTCAATTGAAATATACGATTATTGGGATTGCAATCGTGGTTGAAATGAAGTGTGGATGTATTCCACAAGCTCACAGTGTTTGTTTCTGACTCAATTTTCTGTAATTTCGTCAAATTTATGAAATTAAAAAACAATATAATTAGTTAAAAAAATAAAATATATTTTATCAGTTGAGACCTTTTATTTTAAATGCTATGAGTCAATAGTAATTAAGATCAAACTGTTAGAAGTCGTATTCTATTCAAGGTGACATCGTTTGAAAGACTGACTCATGTGCAACTCACAAGAAGAGTTCCAATAATGCAATATAACTCTGTTTAAGCCATGAATAATACCTTAATTAATACTTTTATTTAAATATGAGAACACTTCAAAAACATTCATTGTTTAAAATATTAGAAAACTACTACACATGTATGCCAAGAATTAGTATTATTCTATAGGATGTGTGGATGCATTAAGATTAAACTAATTTAGTAGTGAAATATAAATGTATTAGCCGTTCCATTTGGAAACTCATACAGTATTCAAAAAGTACTAACGAACCCTTAGAAACATATTCTTCCGGCAAATGGTAACAGACCTACTGCTATTCTGGAAATTTAAAAAATTTAAAGAAGTGTTATTATACTTCATTTCGTAAAATGCGAATATATAATAAAACAGCAACTGATCTTTTTGGTTATTTGGTTTCTTACTCTGATGTCGAATCAAAATGCAACGGTGCTTAGTTTATATTCTCAACCTGAAGAAGTACAAGCGTTAAAGTTACGTTTCAATCCATTCTGCTGTTTTTATAGGAAGAGATTTCAAACAGAAATTTGTATGTAGTCCTCGGGGTAAGAAGTTCCATGGTTCAAGACTATTTGTATAACAGCATACTTCCAGAAACAGTTACTAGCTCCCTAATTATATAAGTGTAAAGAAACGATTTAGTACACACACCAGTACCAAAAAACCTACAATCTTAATAGGATTTTAACGTAATATCATAATATTAGTAAGCAATATCATGGACTTTATAACATCATTTAAGGTTTAAAAAAGAATATTTGCCCAAAATGTTCCAATAAACATTTTTTAACATATCCTAACGTAAGATATTTTTTAAAATCCTTCAAATATAATAAAAATATCGTGAAAACGTCCCTAGAGAAGCATTTGTGGAATTCGTTTATGTTTCTTTC
Source organism: Laupala kohalensis (assembly GCA_002313205.1). Classification (NCBI taxonomy): domain Eukaryota; kingdom Metazoa; phylum Arthropoda; class Insecta; order Orthoptera; family Trigonidiidae; genus Laupala; species Laupala kohalensis. The sequence goes on along the minus strand of NNCF01126330.1, from coordinate 2,287,156 downwards.
TGCTCGTTGCGTTTATTTCTTGCGATGACGTAGCACGAATTTGTTTTGTGAAGCAGGACCATCTCTGATGATGCGTTTACCGGTTTGTCTTGCAGCCGTAATATCGTTTGGATTCTGCAAGATATTGGTTTCCAATCGGAGTCCACAGAATGGAAACTCATTTTGCTATTCCTAATGTGTTTCTAAAGAAACAGATCGAAACACAATAACTAGAATGACTGAGCATCATTATGTGCAAACCTTAGTATTGCTGCTTTTACTTTCATAAATGATTTACTACAAGGTAGTATTTATGATGTAAAATTTTACATCAATAATTTTAAATAAATTACAAAACACGAATTAAATATTAAGCCAGCAAAGAAAAACTTTCAAATATATCTTCCTTCTGAATGAAATAATTATTAACGAAAGAAATATGAAGTAAAACCTTTAACGCGCGAATAGGTCCTGAGTTTCGAAGTCTTCGACAAAGCATTGTGGAACCATTAATTAGGTTTTAAGACATACGCACCGGTTTGTCTTCATGGGAACAGCGAGAAAACTAATTATGTTGTATTGAGTAAAAATTACAAACGGGACCGGGATTCGAACTCGGGACATTCAGCTTATAGCGTTGACGTGTAAAACCTAGAGACGAAGTGAAGGGTGTAATTTGTTGCGCGTCAGCGCGGTAAGCTGAAAGCTCCGGGTCCCGTCTCTCATTTTCATTTAATAACAAAATTTATCTTTTACCCGGCGATGTGGTTAACCGCAACTTTTATTAAAAAGATGTATATTTCTGAACCGAGAAAAAGTTATTGAATGGCATTTTACTGCATATTTAAAATATTTTACATGGTTACCTCTGGTAATGACGAATTTGTAACAAATTGTCAAACTGAAGTGAAACTAACCGAGTATCGAAATTACGAATCAATCGATACATAATTTATTTTTATTTAGTTGATAGTTGCAACTCATCCCAATCCTCATCTTCTACTACCACAAATTTTATAGTTGAAAATTCGTAAATATTGAATTTTTGTTTGTTTACCAATTATTAAATTTTTCTTGTTTCCCAATTTTATTAAAAATATTAATGATTATGGTGTTGTTTTATTGAAAAGATTAGCTTGTTAATAAAATTATACTTGATAAACTTAAGTTTGGTAGCCAGTATCCTGATTTTACTCCTAACAAAAACTAGATAATATAAAATAATCACGCGCTCAGAGGTTTCTTGGCACCAAGGTGAACCAATTAATTTTATACTCTTAGATCAAACCGTATAATTTTTTATCTTTTTTGTTTACCTTTACCATAATTTCCCACGCAAATTATAAAGCGTACATTCTGCGCTTGAGTACACAGGCGCACACTCAAAAACAAAACTGTTCCAAAAACTAAACCCATGTATGCTTACGTATTTTGAGACGCTGAATCCGAATCCGAATCCGGAGTCGGATTTTGCTCCATCAACGACTATTCTTTTAATCATTTAATACCGCTTTTAGAACTCTGGTCGATGATGAAACAATTCTCAATTAAGATTCTTATTCGGCGGGTCAAAATACATAAGGAAACACTGGTATAGTATTTGGAACAGACTATTTTTTGTGTGTGCGTGCTTGAGTTATTATGTGAAAGTACATTGCTATAGTTTCCTCTCCTTCTCCACACATACAGCTCCCATTATCTCTCATTCCTAGTTTTCGTAGGGAATCAAGAGTTATGGAGAAGCACTGGCAAGGTATTTGAAGACGTCGGGGTTGATTGGACGGGGAAGCGTGCAAGGATTGACTGAATATGTCAACAGAGAGGTCAAGTACGCGGCGCACAGGAATTACGTGACGCGGTTAGCAGTGATTCGGGATTTACTAAAAAGAGAAAAAAATCGAGGAGGAGAGGATCAAACTATATTACCGAATAAGAGATGACAGGACGGACGATAACAGACAAAAATGTGCATAGACTAAGTTAGAAGATGATTATTACTCTGCAAGTGACGAATGCTCGGTGGCAGAGAAAAAAGACAAAATTATACTCGAGAAGTTAAATAACAAATCCATCCCCCAAATGTCTATAATAACCCCCCCCCCAAACACTGTATAAAATAGTAAATTAGAAGGTAACAACGAGAAGGAAATTACATTTAAAAATTATTTATTTTAATGAGACCCATTTATGTGTACATTCACATACATGCACAAATACATTTTCGCTAACAAACAGCTACAGACACACCCTCATATATACAAACATGCATGAATATACACACATATATAACATTGCTCCTCTTATACATTTAATAAGTAAACTATATTATTGATAACACGAAATTTTAATGTCAATTGAACTGAGTTATGACTGTTTAAGACGTAGCAGTCGAAAGTCTTTGGCTACAACATACATGACTCCACATTTGATATTCGGATTCAAAAAATACGCCACTCATTCTTTTCAACGCTTCCTCAGACCTAGTCATTACATTATTTTTTAAAACGTAAAATATAAACGCTGCTTAGTCTTTAGAAATATAAAATAAGAAAATTTCAGCCATCTGTAAAATGAGTATATAGTGAAAATATATAATATAATTGTTATTTCTGCGTGAAAAAAATCAAGAGACCAAAACATTTTACAGCAGAACGCTCTTATTTTTAAAATTATAGAATTGGGAAGGGATAAAAAATTCTATTAATCAATCTGAGAGCATTATTATTCCATCCCCATTGATTTGGATTTAGGTGTTAATTAACTAAAATTTCCTAATAGCTTACACGAAGTTCTCGTTATTTGGTTGGTTGCGTGTAGAGATTAAATTTACTTCATTGTGAATGATTTTCAATTCAATCGTATCATATCATGTTTTTTAAATATAAATCGCAAATTCCCTATTCCCCTAATTTGGTACTGCAGGGTTTTTTTCGTTAGTTTTTTAAATATAATTTCGTAACATGTAATAATGGAATTTAATATTTTGTAATTAATTCACGTTCTTATTCTTCCCGATATTTTAAGACCTTGAAGACAACACGAAATATTGGCGCATGCATTACGCACAACTTACGAAATTCGGGAGTGTGCTCTACTGAACCTCCCAATAAAAAATCATAGCAATTAACTGCCTACACTACAAGAATGTGAGGAATCCAAAAATCATTCATACGAAAAACAGATTAACATATTTGTAACATCAGGACCAGTGCAGTCTATCGATTTTTGAAATATTAACATTTTCAAGCATTTTGCTAGCAGGAAATTCCTAAGGAGATTAAGGGTCGGGCCAGTCGCCGCAATAAAGGAAAAGTAACCGCCACTAAGCCTTCCCGTTCATTGTGTAGAGGCTGAACAGTTTCCATCTACTTCTGAAAATTGAGTAGGAATGCCCTCAGAAGAATGTTGCAGAAGCGCGTGGCGAGTGTGAATGGAATATTTCCAGCGGATGCAAAAATAATGGTCAGCCCGCGAAGGACGCTGGTATATTGGTGAAGACGCACTGTTCTCAGAAGCTGACGGGTGACCAAGATGATGTAGAGTGCTCAGCGTGGTAGCGAGGGCGTGATCACGTGACCTCCGCTTCTGTATATATTGGGAGGATTGAAGATCCTCAAAGACTTTCAGACTTGAGACTCTGCGGAGTGTATGGAAGTACCCAGGTTATTTGAGATGTGACCTGGTTAGTGTTGGTCGTCAGACCACTGAGAATTGCTGAGGTAATTCAATTACATTGCTATTAGGCGCGAATGACGTAACTTGGAACAGTTAGTTATTTCGGGATAGCAACGAGTAATTTTTTAAAATTCGTATAATCTGGGTAGATTTCCGAATTAATTGATAACACCAGTATTTATTTCTGTGTGTAATTGTTGCTTTCAGATAGCAATAACTCTGTAATAACAAATTCAAACTTGTATTTATGATTCGAGAGTTCGTTCAAATTTGTAAATACGCAGATTTCAATTTAACATGTATTAAAGGAATATTTTATTGTTATTACACGTGTGTTGTATTGCTGGGGAAACCCAACTGGTGGCAGCGATCTCTACCATAAGGGTTGTGGTTTATGGTTGAATCCCGCTTCTACCCAAAAAATACCCACATCGCATCTGGGCTTGTGGTGTGCCGTAACAATATTCAAATTATATATCCTCGATGACATATTTAACAGATCAATCTCTCAAAGAAATTTTTATTCTCAAGACTATACAAAGTTTGGCAGTTACACATGTGCCAGTACTATTGACTGAATAGTTATCTTCCACGCTTAATTCTTTGCAATTTGCTAAATGAGTAAATTTCAAGAAGGGGTCTCCGAGATGCTTTGCGCTGTATCTCAAATACTGTTCAGCGTACTAAGTGTTGCTTCACAATCTGTACACAAAATTTAATGCACAATAACACTAACAAAAATGTTAATATTTTTCAAAAATTTAAATTCTTAAAAACCCGAAAGTGGAACGAAGTGTGTATGATGTCGGATAAAGGCTTCTATTTTAATGTAATGAAAGACAATTCTCAAGCATCATATTGTTTTTGATTTATTAGGGAAACCAAGTTCCTAACGCGTACGTTGGACATCATCGCAAGAATTAGAAAACAGACTCTCTTAGAGCCAATTCGTAAAGATGTGAAGAGATCTCAAGACTTTTTGACACATTTCAATACTTTGCCTATATGTACTTGTATAACTGAGAAGAAACAAACGTTTAACTTGCATACAAAACGCTATTTTTTAACCAAATTATGATGTCCGTCTTCCATGTTGTATTGAGAACCCCTTGAATCCTCGGAGTTGGTGTCATAGTAAGGTGTATTAGCTCAGTCTCTTCTGATTCCTATTTCCTCGCAAACCAATTTCCACGGCTTCAAACCCTCCACCTTCACTATTCAGCAATACAGTTATTACCTTCGCCATAACCTCTCTATACCTCGCAATTCCATTCACTCTCTCTAGTAAATCCCCCGAGTTCTTCTTTTTTTTTTTCACTCTCCTCCCCCATCCATTCACCTCCCCGCGCTGCCTAGCCTAACACGCCACGGCCTGATTTCCTCACCCCCCCTTACATTCTCGCTTCCTGCATTGTTCCGGTTCTCTCTTGTGACCGACGATCGCGGTTAAGAGCCGCGGGCAAAAGTGTTCATATTTTAATAGGAGAGAAGGCGGTTGGTTACAAAGGTCGCTCAACAGCGGTGAGGTCGCACCCGTGCGTCATCGATCCACCCGAGGTCGCTTGTTACTACTGCCGTTACAACACCACTGCTAGTATCTCCTCACTTCCTGCGAGGAGACAGCCATTCAGTATTGCTACTGACGGGTGGTGTTTCCCATATGGACACAATCGTTTTTTTTTTAAATACTACTCCTCCAGAACATTACGCATAAGGAAACGAGAAACTTGTTTCTTAATTAATTTGTTTATGAAGAAGTAATTATTATGTTACTTTATGTATCATTTTTCTTTAGTATTGTAGTAATTTCAAAAACACCTTCTTTATTTATTCAGTCTCTTTACATTTTATTGTTTTACATTCACAAGGTATCGACTCTTGACCGATAATACGACCAAAATAAGGGGTTGTAAATGAATATATCAAACAATAAACGTAAAAAGTATCTAAATATTGATCGTCAAGTTAGTGAAATTAGTAGAAAATATAATAACTTGTGTTCATTCTTTCACAACAATTTCAGGAAAAAAAAAAGTTAAGTTTCTTAAATTTTCCAAGTCCCAATTAACTGATACTTGTGGAAGGGCAAGCAAATATTGGATGGGTCAAAATTGTTTAAGTGACCTGCAAAGAATATACAGATTACCTTAATATTTTGCTTACCCTATCACTATTTATCAGTCACATCATTTTCTTTACAATCATAGAGTTTTCTCTTTGATTTTGATTTATGATATTTTTTTCATTATTTTCCTTGTAAACTTAAAGCAAACTTTCGTAAGTCATAAATGGTTTCTAACTTTTTAATATAAAGTACTTGTAATTTTATTTATTTTGCAGTGATCAAATGTTTTTAATAATACAATATTACGCAAATCATATAAAAGAATTTACGTCACATAGAAGAATCGTTAAGAATATTTCGAATGTTACGTCTTGTCCTTAGTTTAATGAAATAAGGAAGCTCAATTTAATTGAAAAGAAACGAATAGTGTTATGACGAAATAATTTTTTCATCAAGACTTTTCTTTCATTACCTTATTAACTGAATTTAGACTTTGTACTACAAGCTATTGAGCTAAACTCGACGTTCAAGGTTTTAGGTTTCTCGCACTAAAGTCATTTGTGAGATAATAATCTCCCAATTAATTCACCACCTTCTTACCTATTATATATCACTTATTATACCCGTATACCAGGTTGGACTCAGAAAGGGCTACAGATCGTTATAAAAAAAAGAACAAAAATAATCCTTATTTTCAATTCTACAAGAATTGTGAAAGGAAAGTATAATGGTCAAAAATAAATTTCGAGTTATAATCAGATCTTCAGGAATTGGTTCCGTGAGTGATTTTCCTTCATTGTTTAAAATTAATATGCAAGTTTAAAAAATCCATCCTGTTTCCAAAACGTGAATATTTGCAGAATATTGATCATAATTCTATTGTTCTGCAAGTTTTCTTCATTACCTTTCATTTTAAGATGTAGTAAAGAACGAGATTGAGTTGAAAATCGAATGTTTACGATATAAATATTTGAAGAAAGAGATTTTCATCCCTTTTATTAAGGCAATTTCTTTACGTTCTTGACTTATTCAGTCTCTTTATGGTTTATCGTTTCACAACATTTCGACGTTTGACCGACAACATGACCAAAATCACTTAGATATGATATAATCATTGACAGACTCTAGACATAAAGAAAACATAATCGTCATCTGAACCGGATGTCTCGGATGACAGATGGCGAAGATCCCGTCAGTCTCAAGGTCGTCCTCGCAGAGTCGAAATAGGTCGCAATTCTCGGCATCTTGGCGCGCTGTGCACCAAGCGAGCGACGTTCCGTCTGCTGGCGTCGCACATGAATCATTTTCTACTGAATCGAATATCGCACGACGCCGTCCACCGCTTCCCGACCTTGTTCTTGGCATCCCGAGGATTGTGCGCAGTAAAAAATTAGAAGAGAGTCCAAAGAGGAGGCTGAAAACAAAAATGTTCTCGACATTTCTTATGCTCTTTAGTCCGACCCCTGCATCACTGATCTTGGGATTAAACACTTTTTTTTAGTCGTTTAGGTTCACGAACAAATTTATTATCTTCAGGAAACAAAAAGTAATTGTGTTAATAATAAAAATGTATATGATAAATAATGCACACATTTACATTACACAAGTTTTGTATTAACCACAAGTGCTATTATCAGCCTTAGATAATATTTATTTAACTGAAAATGAGTAGATCTTGCCCGGTCGCAGAATATACGAAAATAAAATTAAATATACGAAAACAGAGAACACATTACAAAGAACTAAAATTAAAAACTTAAATAAATGATTGAACTACTATTAAAATATTAAGTTTAAAACATTTAGCGCTAAAATCAATAAAAAAATAATAATGACTAATTGCACATTTTACGGCATGTGACACGAACATTTGATTTACCCCTTTAGTGTACTTCATTTCACATTTCCCTTCCCTCTCTTTCTAACACACGCAATTTCCTTCTTATCACTTCACTTTACTACCACTATTCACATCTACACTA
>NNCF01126330.1:2193761-2275433 GCA_002313205.1 Laupala kohalensis | reverse complement strand
GTAGATGTTCAGACACGTTGAAATGACCACCCAAGTTAATATCGTTCTGCCCACCTATGATGATTACTGTGTCCCGCTCTGTGAGTTTTTAGTGTAAGTGTCCAGTTCTAGAATAACTTCAGCCAAACGAGCGTTTGGCTTAAAGAAACCGGAGACTGAGAACTGGCTAGGAAGCAATCCACGCAATACGGAGGACATCTGACGACCGTGCGAATCAGCTAGTATGAGCACGTTTGATTTCTGCGTGGAAGTGTTGGTTTCATCTGTGGATAGCACTACTTTACGTGATTTTGGGTGGCTGTGCTTACCATTGCGTGGTGTGTGAACAGGTCTGGGTACTGGACGGGAGGGAATGTAACGTGTAGGTAAGGGAGGAAACAGGGACATGTCATCTAACACACTAAACCTATTCTGAGTGAATAGTTGGGGTGGTGCATGTGTCGTTGGTCTAACCGGGTGGTAGCAGTTGGAAGGACGTCGAGAATTTCTAACTGTAGTCCAACCGCCGATCGTTTTCTTATTGTCCTCTTCCAGCGCACTGATTTGTGAGTCAATATATTGTACCAAGTCATTGTACGCCTTCTGAAGATCAGCTTTGAATGAGTTGAGGAATGCGATAGTGTCCATTGTTGTGAGATAGTTAGCAACTTAACGACAAAAGCAAATGAGAATACACGAATAATGACAACTAACACTGAATAAAGGATGTTAGTATAATTATATATTTGTTACTACGGAAGTTACAAATGAGATAATAAATAAATAAAATATACAAACAAACCGACGACAAAAATGATATAAATAATTATTTAGGACGACCACTGGTGATTAATTAATTCGACAATAACTACCGTATATTGTGTTAAAATGTAAATAAATACGAAAGAATCAAGAACAACGAATTGTAAAATAATGTAATAATTCTATGATTATGACGACGATAACTTTGGTGCAACAATGGGGCAGGGTTTAAATAAGTAAATAAACAAACCGACAACTAAAATCACAGAAATAATTTAGGATGACAACTGCAGATAAATTAATTCCACAATAACTAAGGCAATATTATGTTAAATTGTAATGAATAACTTCAAAAAGATCATGAAAACAAATGGTAAAATATTGGAATAATTCTATTTACGACGACGAAACTTGAGCAGTACAACAATAGAGTACGTTATTTGTAAGTTAATAATGATGTAACAGTATACTCATCAGAAAATCTAAATACAGCAAAATAATTAATTTTAATGCACCAAGAAGTTAAATTTATGATTCCGTTTGTATGTACGTAAACTTTATCACACCTTTGAATAAAGCACTGAATGAAAACAATATGAAATTATATTTGGTCCGTTGAGTTTGAAAACCTTAGGAAATGTTTTTAGTGTTTTTTCACTTAACACTCACACAGAACAAAGAATTTTACACTACAATGAAAGTTGGGATCTAAATACAACTACTGATCACAAAAAATTCGAAAAAATAAAATAATTAGAAAGATTATACTGAAAAATATAGAGAGCTCATTCACAACCGCAGCTAACGCCAGGAGCAGGCTAGCCAATCCTATATACACGATATATACACGATTGTCCATATCAGTGACTTATAATTCGAATGATCAAATAAGAAAAACAGACCACACTGTAGCGGTAAAAAGAACATAGAAGATACAATTATGTGAGGCGACAGAACCCTTAATCTGTTAATAATCGCAGTATATTCTTAATTTAAAAGACGTGTCATTAAGTCCAAATTATCTCCGAGTGTGGATCGGGTTATACGTTTTAATTTGTTAGAGTTAAAATTTAACAAGAAGCATATAAATAAGAAAGGAAAGAAAAAGTGCTATGAATTGTGATAGTATCAAAGAAAATAAAAGAGGACTGTACAGGACCAGCACAAGAGACTCAAAGTTGCGTATTTCTTAATCAGTGAGTCACACTCGCTCTCTGGTCCACACATCTCAATCTTGGACTCCTCTGGAGTGGACCACTACCACAACTAAGATAAATCTGATCCACACACACCACAAAAATTTGGAGGAAAGTCCACTGCGGAAGCTCGTACCTATGACGTTGTCGTCCTAATACTGTGACTGCAGAAATAAATAGTTGATACTCAGGCTGTTTACTCCCCACTCCCTCCCATGTTTGATTTTATGATGTCCCTGATCACCGAAATTCTCGATCGGATTTTCCGTGTATTGATCCAGCATTCTTTTGGTATCAATGTTGTAATGTCACACTAATATCAATAAATCTTGGCGTGATTTTAAATTTTTGTAAACTAAGGCAACATTATACGTTTTAAATATCGTCACCTAAGTAAGGTAAAATAATACAAAGAGTTAGAAAAACTTGGAAACTGAAGGTTATGAAGCAGCATTCTACAAAGTATATCCTTACTCCTCCGCATATTGTTCTGAGAAAATATAGTTGTTTTAAAAATTTTCAATATGTAAATACGAAATTTCTGAATTAACATTCCGAAGTATCATTTCACTTCATTCCTATTATAAAAATAACATTTTACTTTTGCACTGAATTAAAAATAAATAAATATTCTATTTGGCAAAAAATATAAGTGTGCCACCCTTTACATTTTTATTTATTCTGCATAGTCTGAATTTAAAACGTTTTGGAATTTAAGAGATACCTCTGATTGGTTTGTTTATAAGTTATTTAATTTTCCAATCTTACCTTACATGCTTGCTACACGCATCGATAGCAACATAATAAAATCCGTGACTTGTAAGCGGTACTGGGTGGTTTGTTTCAGTTACACTAAAATTTCACTGTGGTATTGTCCTTCCCCTTCATTTATTGTACATAGCACAATTAACGTTCTCTCGCTAAAACTGAATTCGCAACTCTTTATCATTGAAATTGAAATTTTCAACTCGTGCAAACATTTCAACTCGTAAACGCGAATCATGAATAAAATATTACTCTCCCACCGATATAAAATCGTTCGCACATATTCAAAGGGAACTCATGAAAATGTTACCACGCTGATAAATGATTACACATTTTATAGATGCAACAACAAATTGAAACCCAAAGTACGCAATTCTTCACTGTCGACCGGAAACTCCAATTGCTATCTCGGATCAACTAGTGCCCTGTCCCGATATCGTAGCCCTTTTCCTACCCTGTTCTACATAGAAATGAGTTCTCCGAACGACCAAGTCGTTCATCCAGAGCAAGGAAGCGACTGTCGAATCAGTCCGTAAACTATCGCTTGGATGGGCCGACTCTCATCCGACGAGTCTCCAGGGGTGACGAAATTTTCTGGACCCGTCTGGATCGCGTGCTTCACATGAAAAGTTCTTTGGCAAGCTCCATTCTCTTCATCGAGTTTCATTCGCCCAAAACTGTTCGTGTTCATGTATTTATGTCGTGTGATCTTTTGTTCTGTGTCTTCATCGAATAACTGGAGAAAAAAAAATTATCACTCTTCATTTCTCGTTTTTACACTTTTTCATCTCGTTAATTTCTCCCTTAACATTTTCTTCAGGATTAAAAACCTTTCATCAATGTTTTATAATAAAATGCTCAAACGTTTTGAGTCATTCTGATCGAAAGTGCATTACCACAGTCATATTTTATATGACTTTGTTTTCTTGTAATTTTAGACAACGTGTTTAAAAAAATCTTTGTGTCACGGAAAACTCCGTACGTGTTCAGAACAAAAAAAAAAGAAAAAGAAAATATGATACAATGTTTTAAGGTTTATAGAAGACATAGGCTCTAACTTCAAATACATAGGCATAGTTATTGTTTTTATTATAATATTTATTGTTGTTATTAATCTGTAATGATTATAAGGAACATAAAACTTAGCGTCTTATTTTACATTGCAAAGTAATACATTTAATACAAAGTAACTTGTAATTACTTCGTTTATCATATTTGTTTTTTATGTCATTCGTTTTTTCACACGCATTTCACTCGTAAAGTCGAACGTTTGTTTAAAATTCAAAGAGTTCATAAGATTCGTAAGTTCATCTCAAGATTTGAAAACATTTTTTTTTAAATAATGCACTCCAGCAACTGTACTACACTCATATTAGGTCGTCTTTACTTCTCATAAAATTTTATCACTGTACAATTCACTAAGGAGTCCCTATTATTTGTTCAGTAACTCAGAATTACCTTCTGCAAGATAGCCTTGAACTGAGGGCTACATTCCTCTCTTTCCCATTTCCTACCCACAAACAAAATTCAAACCCTCTTTAAGCTTCATTTAAATAGTAGCTTCTTTTCTTATTCCCTGGTTTCAAAATTTTAGTGGTGTCTTGAGTCAAATTGTTTTAAGAAATAAGACCCCTACACATGCTTGCTCACCATGAACACGAAGGTCTGTTTACTACGTTCTTCAAAACCGTTAAGTCACCCAGAAAATGATTAGGTAAAAGAACATTCCTTCAACTGCTCTTTAAAATTATTAACTTCCAAAGCTTTAAGAATTCTACATTTGAACGGATTTCGCATTGTGTATTCTCAATGGTATTGTTCTATAAAAACAATTCTTGTTTTAATGTTATTAGATGGTTTGAACAGATAAAACATGAATAATATATTTACTTTTTTCAGAGTTAGTAGATGGAATGTAATCTCGAAATTTAGGGTACTAAACGGTATTCCCGCACACGATGGACATATTCCCGAACACTAATTCCTAGCTGTTTTCACAATCAGTTGGTCGCATTAATTTCTGTTATCTCACCTATTTGACGAAAAAAATGGACCCATTTAGTTTTTACATCTGACGCTTTCTTTATTGCCGATAGACATTGAAATAATATTTTACGTCCTCATGCGACAATTGTTTATCAAGCATGGTACATTTATTTTGGCTTCGAACTTGATCGATGAATTTTAATGAAAATATAAGTATTGAAAATCCTTGAATATCTACAGAATTTTCCTCGTGACAGTAATGTCGAGACCGTTGCTGTGTCGTATAAAATGTCTTGTCCGAGGCAGTCTGGAGTAAAACGCATTGAAATAACAGAGGAGGAAGGAAAGAATTCGTTTTGATGAAGCTACATCATCATTAAGAATTTAAAAAAAACGGTTGGGATGTGATCCTCATTCATTGCGTCAACTGTCTCATTGTCCCAAGAAAAGTACTCGGGAAACCGGCCCCAACTGCTGACAGAAGAACAGGTTGATTATCACGTCGCATGGAAATCAGTTCAGGGTATATCTAGGAAAACATTGCTCTTCCCATAAACATACCGAAGCTCTCAAGTACGAGTACAAGTAAAATTTTAATGTGAGATTCACGAATATTTTAGTATGAGGATATCGTACGATCGCCTGCATATAAGTTTATTTCGCATTGAAACATCTTTCTTACCAAACATATTTGGCTAGTTTGATAATTCACACGTGTTGAAAATATAGAATCACAACCTAATGAAGACTGAAGGTTATTGCACTTTAAATCCTGTTGTTGCACGTTGAAATATACCATCCATCTTGTGTTCGACGTACTTTATATAAAAATGTAACATAGAAGTTTTATAATAGTTATATAAATGAGGAAACTTTTAATAAAATAAATAGAAAGAGTTCAATATCTAATGGGACTTGAGAGTTGTCACACAGAACATTTTATCTAAGACCGCACTGCAAATATATCATGATACAGCAATAAGTTATCAAATCTTAAATTCATCATACCTTCCGAATACCCGAATGCAGAACGTTAATAAGTGACGATTCAAGATCATCAGGCTCAAAATGCACCATGGAACCTAGATAAACATTACAAAATTCAACCACACACAAAATACTATGACCCTTTGTGTAAGATGACAAAAAGTGAATGTTCTCAAAGGATACGAAACAATATGTGGAGTTAGTAAAACAGTTGTAAAATAAAGAATGTCTCACCGATTCCAAAGTGCAGTCGCTTTCGTGGTTATCATGTTAGATAATCGTGAAGTAAATGCACGTAGGTTGGAGCACAATTCAGTAGTGAAGAATCACAAGAACTCACTATAAATCTTAGTAACCTGTGGATTCCGCGGGAGTCTTAAGATTGATAATAAACGTATGGTGAAAACTTGTACTTTCATAGATATATGACCGTTGGAACAGATCGACGTGAGATGAGTGAATAATGAAGAGAGATGATGGTTAAAATGTTCTAAGTAACCTATGATCACACTCACGCTCTCCGAACGAGTTAGCACAAAATCTTAACAGTAATTGACTGACGATGAACGAACTTGAAGTACAAGTTGGTGTAATGCCCACCAGAGGGCTCTAACATAATAAGGTAAATACCAATCAGAGAGATGCGTTTCAAAAACTAATAGGATTTTCTTGTGAGTCTGCGGGGATCCAAAAATTATCATTTAATTCTGAACAACAATTCAATTTTATATTCAACCTTTAAATAAACATTAAATTATATTTTCACTCACACGGTTTCGACCACTAATTAAAACCTCAAGTAAAAGTAAAATTGAAATTTCTTCGATTGTAGACAAAAATATTGTCAATATTCAATTCAGGACTCTTGGTTTAATAAATATTTATATAGCTATATTATTTTATGTATGCGGAATGGTGCAGCACTAAATATCTTATCTACGACACAGAAGCAATAATTTATGGAATATGCATTGGAGGTATACAATAGACGAGTATTTCCTAACATAAAATGCTGTAGGGCTCATTCTCTTAAAACTTTATTCGTTCTGTATCCGGTCTATTTCAAAATAAAATTGCTTAAAATATTGCGAACAGTGCGAATGATACGCGTTAGTGCGCGCGCTAGCATATAATATAATGTTCAAGTCGTGTCTGTCATAAACTCTATTTAGTTCGTATCTACAAGCAACGTAACACATAAGCATATAGGAAAGAGGATCAATTGAGGAGTTTTCAAGAATTTCACGCTTTTTTGGCCATTTTTATCCATTGTTTCTCGCTTTATTGTAATTTATTTTGTTTACGTATAACTAGAATGAAATTAGGTATAACTATATACGAATAAAAATATCGGGAGTGATACTGACACCCCTTCTTGCACCGATCGCATTCGATTTGACCACTACCAATACTTTTTCGCCTTCCATAAAACGTGTATTATTTTCATCCAGCCCTGTTACCCGTAAGAAAGGGAACACTTCCCCGTATAGGGTTCATCTTATATACATATGTAATCTTATTGCGATATAAGATACTAAGATGTAAACTTAATGGCATAAGTAAACAAGTGTGTGCGCTTGAATTCGGAAGATAATTGAATACATTATTTTTACAATGTATGACCCAATGTTGTTTCTTTGATTTAGTGATCTAAAGTGTTGTTTATTTTGTTTGTACCAGGAAGGGCGGGAGGCCACGCCCGAGATGGCCACGAGCCCGCGGCGCCAGGCAACACAGGCGCAGGGTTCCTCGGCCGCCGGAGTAAGGCCCAAGGAACCGCCACCCATGGTCGTTCAAGGGGATTTTCGGAAGGTGAGTTGAGAAGGGCACAAAGCCCTTACTCCATTATTTGTTTATTTCTTGAATTTTGAGCTTCCACATTGGAGTCAGCGATTCAGTGGGTAGAGAGCTGAGATGGCTGGGCAGCTGGCGTTCAATCCTAGGTGAAGTATAGGATATTTCCTTATGTCTCAACGTCCATACTAACTCCCAGACCCATTCAGCATGCAGTAAAATGAGTAGCGAGTGTTTCCCAAAAGTCTAAATGTCAGGAGCGAGATTCTGGCCACACCTTAAGGTCTGTTATGGGAACATTTGAGTGTCAACAATTTTTTTAGCTTCCACATGAATAGGCTGCAGATCTAAAAAGAATTGTAACCGTGGATGGATAATATGGGAAACAAAGGTCTACAACTCCAATTTCAGTACAAGTCGTATTACGCATAGTACACAATAAATGTGCTCATGCTAAAGATACATACTATTACTCATATTGTAGTATAGAGCAATACTACAATACTAATATACCATGCTTCGTATCACTGATAAGTACAGGTAGTACATGCAATTTTAACAATTAGCGAAATTAAGGAATCAGAGTAAATAGTTTGCATAAGACACTATTCAGACTGAATACACTGAAAATCCCGCCTATTCACATTTGTTATGACTAATTTCATATTTCCGCTTCACATACAAATTGTGCAATTAGAAGCATACACATGTATTCACAAATCAATACTGAGACAAAACTTAAAATGCGACAAACGTCACAAGGGAACGACTGAAGTATTTGAATAAAGTAAAAAAATCCACTTGGTGGCTGTATCTTGTGTAAAGTTTATCAGATCATCACATTGATATCTACTTACAAGGAAACTGGATCCTTT
This sequence comes from Laupala kohalensis, assembly GCA_002313205.1. Classification (NCBI taxonomy): domain Eukaryota; kingdom Metazoa; phylum Arthropoda; class Insecta; order Orthoptera; family Trigonidiidae; genus Laupala; species Laupala kohalensis. The sequence continues at coordinate 2,267,089 of NNCF01126330.1, read as the reverse complement.
AGTCTTTAGGAAAAAAATTAACGTCCGATCAATTGATCTATATGATAAAATCACTGGGTAAAACATAAAAAAGATTTTCTAATTGTAATTCACACGTTGGCTGAAATAAATATATGTGTAGAATCATCAGGACCAAGGGCATAGGCATTGAGAAAACACTATTTTACTGGGAGATGTATTAGAATTTTATATGAATGCAATTCGTTTCGAAAGTATTTGACAGACACTTTTTATCATCTTGAATATAATTGGTGATACCAATTTGTTGCTTCTTTTTACCTGAATGGTTCACCAATTAAAGTTTTTCCGTTATCTTTTAATCATAAAAATTAATAGAGAATTTGCTTCGCAACATCATCTCTATTAATTGAGGAACATGTGAGAAATACGTGAGTTGTATGGATGGTATTTTCTTCCCGTTTCTCCTTTTAGTCGGCAGAACGACGACGTGGGTAGTATCTCTATCATTCGATAATGTTCGGATTTATGGATTTTTCCAAGTTGATAGGAGACGCGTTACGCAATCTCCCGTGACTGACATGTGACAGCTGAGATGGTTATTCATGATTTCTGTGGAAACTAATTCTTGTTGCATAGGAAGTCTTCCTGGCACGGAAGATGACGTAATATATCAAGATTTTATGTGTGTCTTCAAACTAAAAATATGTATACTAGATATAGTGAATTATCTGGAATACCTGTGGTCGATTAATTTATTTGAAATTTTAAAGGACTATTGTATCTCAAATGAAAGAATCTTTTTAGTATTTTCTGCTCTATTAACGTTTTTTTTCTACTCTATTTACATGAATGGAAGATGTCTGTCGTCCTCGTTTGCTTCCTTTTCCCTGCCAAGGAAATGATCTGACTTCGTCCAGAAGCCGTACAGTACTGACGCTACTTGAACGACTGCTATAACAGCGTTCAAAAAAGAGAGCAATATTGATATATACTCTGACCAAAGTTAATTCTATGGAAAGTCTGTAGCATAGGAATCGGAAAAAGAAATCGATTACATTATTTGTAATTTCGATTTACTCTTCTTTTAGAATAATGCAAGTAAAATGTCCAGTATGGTTGCTAATCAGTAGACATGATCTTCACTCGCATAACTGTTGACTACGAAGCTTACTAATGTAATTGCGTTACGCGAGGCGGACAATCCACGAAACGTATAATCTACGTGAACGAATCGTAGAAGCAAAATCATACAAAGACTGCGAAGAGCATTGTTTCCGTGTACATAACCTAAAAGTGAAACGAAAATCAAAAGAGTCGGAGGTATTAACTTTGCGCTTTGTTTATTAAGCTTTCTGTGTAAAGTGTATTTTCTGTGTGTATTTTAAAATAATTTCTTAATTACGTACATGTGAGCATACAACACTGAGAATTCTGTGTATTTTTGTAGGTTCTCTTCGTGGTATTCAATTTTTGAAATAAATAAAAGCGAAAATTTCATATCACGAAAGTAAGAAAAATATGGAAACTAACATGTTAATTTAGAATGTTATATAAGAACCCCGGGTAACACCGGGCAAAATGAACTAAAACACTCCAGACCTGTTGACACAGCAATGTCTAATAATGATTGTTTTTAGTTTATTTTCAAATCCCGGGCAACTTTGGATAGTTCTGGTGTTGACATGTAATTTCCCTTCCACAGGATTACTATGAAGTGCTTCGGAATATTTTACAAGTTCAATACAAGTTCTTGAGTGACTGCATAATCGGATTACACAATGCCTGACCTACTTGACGTTTCTACCAGTGCACATTTCCTGCCATCTACTCTATTTTCTCTAAAGGTCACTTTTGATCGGACTGACAGTTTGACTAATCTGTATGCCCAAAGTTCCGAAGCCATTGTTATGTGAAAGTAAATTCCTCTGGTTCACTAAACTAAAACACATAGCTAATACATAGATGCCCCTACAACATCGGAGATTGATTGCATAGTTGTTACAGGATCTATGTACTTCCGGTAGTGTACATTTCACGAGAGTAAGAGTGAAGGGTGGAAATGGGGTGAATTCTCACGTCGATGGAGAATAGAAGAATAAAATTCGATTGAAGAAAAAAGCAATAATTAGTAGCAAAAGCAAATAAAAAATCATGATTCTTAAAATGAGCTAATCCGTCAAAAAGCATTTTTTTTTAATTGAAAAACTTTTCATTTCTGCTTAAATATATTAAAAATATTACTATCAACTAAAGAATTCTTATTTGCCTAGATGACCATTATTTATCTAGATTTTTTTCTGGTTTATTTTCTTTTTCAATATAAACTTCTTTACAATTTTTCATTTCATCTGTAACTTCATTTCAATTTAAGAAAAATGCTTTAGTGGTTGAGTAAAATATATTTTGAATGATTTCCGTTACGGTGCTGTTCTTTATTGATTCTGTTAATTTTATATCATTTCAAAATTGGGAGACAGGACGAGCGAACAATGCGTCAGAGAAAAACCATGAGTTATCGGTGTTTCTCATACAACAAATTGCCATGAGACTTATACAACTCTTTGTTTAACCAACTTGATTATGTTTGGTATTTTATCGGAAAAGTTTCAGTAAATAGAATTAACCGACTGCAACACAGCGCAATAAATTTGATGTTACTTTAATTGTAATCAACAGTCACCTACCCAACGAGACAAACAATAATAATAAATGGTATTATCACGTGAATTACAGAGCTAATAATGAATTGAGAGTAAAATTTAGGAGGGCAATAGTGAACATGCATTTTCACTAAATGTTGTAAAACAGAAGTGCCCTAATTTGACCCACCATCGTATTTTTTTGCGGAGTTTTACGGATATAATTTAAATTATACACCAAGAGGTTAAATATAAAATTAAGATTTTTGATCGATCGATTCTGCAATTTTTCATCGATTTTATTTGTATTCTTCAAATATTCTTTGGTTGGAATGGAAAAATAACCCTTCCATTACAAGCACTATCTTATGAGGTTTCATAAATCTCTCGTATGGAATTTCCTCTACTTAATCGTCGGTTCACAATTATCCTGGAGTATAACAATTACACCGTTTCCTCACGGGTAAACAACGAATTTTCTTCTAACGTGGAACGAATGACATTATGGGCATATGTAGGAACTAAAAATTGAATTTTGATCCATCTGATACCATGTTTACATTTATTCAGATTCCACGTTAATATTTTCCCAGTAGGCACTATTACTAATTATTCTACTTAAAGGTCAATGAAAGACTGACTAAATAACTATTGTAACTATCAATAATTTTGACTAAGATGTCTATTTATAGATCTGTAAATAGACATATTAGTCAAAATTATTGATAGTTATTGATAGTATAAAGAACACATTGTTTTGATACATGATCCTCCTTATCCTTCATTAAATTCCAGGACAAATAAGTTTACCACAAGATGCTCTGTAACTGTTAATCCTTATGTTGAGAAGAGTAAACTTTTCGGTTTATCATCTTACAAATCAGCCACCTAACGTACTATGTTCTATTTTTATGTAACCTACGTAAGTAATAACTGAGTTCCCTGGTGTTGCCTGTTTTTTTCTTAAAAAATCATGAGCAGTGCTTGAATATATCGCACGTTTAACTTTGTTAGTGAATTAAACATATGAAAAACTGACACCATTTTCCTCCGTCTATACATCAACAGAAATTTCGGGAGGACAAACGTTTTACTACAAACGGTTTTGTTTTGTCACCTCTTATGTCTTCTTATCTTTCTTGATTGTTTTTTTTATGTACTATACCTACGTCGGTATATGCCTGACTGCCCAAAAAAGACCAATAATCTACTGATAAATCAGTGTAAACTTGATTGTCATGGCGTCATGCACCTTTACTGAACTCTTACGGACACAACAATAGGCTAAATCTTCAAATAAATCAACTAGTGAACTTATACTCACATCACATCTAGTATACGTACAGCAACCAAATTATTTTTTATATTATCCTCCAATGTTTCATGAATATTAACCATTCTCTTCACTGCACCCCCAGGAATCCTTACAAAAATTAATTCATTTAAATTTTCAGAACAATTCATCAGCTACGTTTTTATTTCAGTATTACATTCACATCTTTGAATTCACTAGAACGAGTATGCACTACTCGTGATTAGCAGTAAGGATTTAGGAAGGGAATTTTCTGGACTGTGAGATTTACCACCCCCTTTTCCCGAGTAAGAGGGTTGCGGAAACTAACAAAATATTTTATGTTCATTCCAATTATAATTCATACAATTACCAAAAACAACAATGAAAGAAGGTATGTATTACTAATTATATAAACCTTATTGTCAACAAATCAGTTGCAAACTGCGTATGACCACGCGGGGGATAATAAACAAGTTACTCTCCGAAAACAAGCAAGGAACCTTCTCATCAAATACGATCAAGGGGCCAAGGGCTGTGGTGGATATAATATTTATAGAAGAAATTATTTAATAAATACGCTCTGTGTTGTCCATTTATCTTTCCAAAATGAATTGTAGATACGTGTGTAGTAAAAATTCTAGATTAATAAAACAGTTTTAATGACATTCCCACTAATGGAAAATCCGCCATTACACGGAGGAAAACTGGAGAAAAATCTGGATCAGGATGAGTCTACAGAGATAATGTACACAAGGCCGCATACAATTAGAAATAAACTATTGAAAAACAAAAAAGAAGTAAAAAGCATGAAAAAATGAATTTAATAAGTATCTAGACTACTATAACAATGGCTTGATAAAGATTGATACACTAGAAAGGTAATTGATTGATGAGAGACGGAATGACAAGGTACTTTAATTTTTGTTTCCATACTTGCTATTGCAGTATTCGTACGATTGCGGCAAAATGACATTCAATCTATTTGTGCGACGAGGTATAGAGTAGTGGTTTTGTTTGTTGTGCGCTTTTCGCGCTCCAGTAGTCGATTGATGTTTTTAACGTATTCTTTTTAAAAGTTTTGTTTCCAACATTTGAATTTTCACTCATGACATATTGCGTTTTATTGCGGTAAGCGGTTGAATAAATTCTATGTACAATTTCACATACATCGTGTAGCGTAACTAAGTCGTACGATTTATTACATTGCAAACAAAGTATAAACTATATTTACGACTAGATAGTTCATTAAAATTGGTTAGTTTTTTTTTTTTCAAAGTCTGTAAACGTCATACTTCTCTCTCACAATACTTCTAATATTTACTATATCTGTATACGGGGGTATATTTTGATATACTTTAGGAAATATTTCTATAGACATGTGTCGTGGAGGGTGGTTTTGTTGAAGATAATAGAAGAGTGAAAGTAATGATGATAAGTTATGAGAAACTAAAAATTAGATATTAAAGATTTTGTTTGCGGGTTGCGTTTATGCGCCTGTAATAGTTTTTTAATAGTCTAGTTTTATAATAGTAACCATTTTAAAATGAATAGTCAATTGTTGAAATATACTTTATTACCCCGTGTGATAAGTAAATTCACATTGGTCTGCTTTACAAAAAAGAAACTAGATATTTTAATAATTCCTACAACATTTTCTCCCAGCTTCCTGATTGAGTTAGGATGAATTCCAATTTATGCTACACGAGAACTTTAGGACTGATTCAAAAGAGAACAATAAGAGCGAAAACGGCAAAAGGGATAAGCCGAGAAACTGCGAGGGACTCGAGCAGTTGTGGCATGTACAGGGTACAATAGAGCTTGTTACGGCGGACATGGATATAAAAGAGAAATCACTAAAAGGAATGGTGAGTTGAAAACAAAAAAGGAAGAAGAGACTAAGGGTCATGAATACCGTAGCTAAGCTGCTTATTGAGAAACAATGGGAATACCCAATATGAATGAAGCACATCAAGATAAAGAGAATAGAGGACTGATGTATGTGAAGTAGAAAAAGTGAGCGAGGTCTAACGAAAAAAAAGATCAAAATATAACTTATAATAATTTAAATGAAGAATGTTAATCGCATATTCCTAATTTATTTTTCAATTAAAAAATTAAATTTTTGACGGTATTGTTCATTTTAGTATAATAAGAAAGTATTCAAACATAGTTAATGAAAAAAGGCGTAACACGATTCACCATGAAAAGAACAAAAATCTCTGCCTGAACTCAAAAAAGAAAAAGAAAATATAATATTTTTTGTGGGGCTTTAAGTACTCGTCAACAGCAGGGTCATTAGAGCCCAAGAAAATATAATGAACTTGAAAAAAATAAAAGATGAAAATTAGAAGAGAAAAAAACAAAGAGTTTTTAAAAATATAATAATGAAAATTAACGTAAATCCAAAGTTATCTTTGTCTCTCATCTTTTACGTATGATAAGGAAACGTACGACAGATTTGAACGACTAATACAACTATTAATGTATCCAATACAGTTCCATAATATGTTGTCACAGTACTTGAAAAACGTAAAAAGGAATAGTAACTGTGAACGAAACAAAATGTGAAATGATGAAACATATCACATAAACACAATGAAACAAATGATGAAACCATATCACAATAGCGTAAAAACCAATACATTCATTTCAATTAAGAGAAGTGATATGCGGAACCGGACGGACAATAATGAAAGCGATGAGAGGCACCCTGGAAAGAGGATAGCAGAGTTCGCTACAAAGCTCGTAATCTCTTCTGTACCGGACGCTGCCTCAATGCAGCAGGAAATTCGTGTATAACGCTAGAGCAAGACCGATAATATGGAACACGCACTCGCTCGGTGTGTGTAGATGCGAGTCACATTGGGAAGGAGGGTTTGCAGAGAGCGGAGATAGGTAAGCCTCTGCTGTGTACTTCTACCGAGATGACAATGTGTGTGTGAATGCGGATGAAGGTGTATGTGTGGGCGCGCCAATAAAATGCAGAAGACTAGAGATCTTGTAGTGGTGGAACTGGGTTGGTTAGGAGAGAACGAGTCTCTTCATCCCTCGTGCCTTCTCTACCTTTGTAGAGATGCGTATTATTCCAGACTACTAAATGCATTGTGAAACACAACGGGGATTAATTGTAAAATGGTAAAGTGGAGGCATAAGATAAGGAAAAATTTATCTGGTATTCTGAATTTATTAATTTTAATGTCATGATACTCCTGAATACAAAAACGTATTAACTATTACATATTTTGTACATTCATCTACAAAAACTTAATCAGTGTAAAACTTAATTTCAACAAATACAACATTCACCCTGAAAAAATATTGACAATCCCAACTCATGGATTTTTAAACTAATTAAATAAAAGAAACATTTTACTATTCACCTATCAGATACGGTACATTTTTTAGTCAATATCATAGTAGAAAATCTTTGCGACATGAATTATTATTCAATTTTCTTGGGATAGATTAAAATTCATGTCGAATATATATTTTCTCTTTAATATATTTTGTAGTTATAAACTGACAAGTAAAATTTACGAAGTTGTTGAAAATTATATTTATTTAGAATACTGTGAGTGGTTTTGAGGGCTGAGGGGTGTCTTGTCACCCTCTCCTTCACTCAATGTCCTGTCTGAGGAAAAATCTAGAACTCAGCTCTATTGTCTACAACGGTGGTAATTAGAGTACCAATACTCAAATCCTGTCGCTTAACATGCGTTTCCCTATGACAAGTAAATGCTAGCAAAATTTTATCTAAATTGAAAACTGGCTGTTCTTCACTCGAACACTTTTTTAAAATAATTTTTTAGACACTTTACGGTACTCGTTTTTATCTCATGTTTCGTAAGAAATTTTATTTCTTATTTCATTTGAATAAGCGTAAGTATACCCACTTTTCATACGGGACTATACTTTTACACTACTTCATACGGGACTAGCGAAAAAGGATATTACACTTAATTACTACATACGTACGTATCTGGGTTTTTTTATCTTGTTGATTTTTATTACCCATATATACGACGATATTAGAGAAGGAAAACAGTAAAGCAAATAAACATATTGGTAAGGAATGAAAAACTAACATATTAAAATAAAGATGTGATATACACTTTCAAAAACAGAAATCCACTATCAACTCATACTTAAGATATTTTCCCCTTCTCCTATCGTTTCTTTGCAACCCAATGCATTTGCAAATAAAACTAGATTCACTACTTTTGAACCTTCTCACTCAGCGAGGCACATTGAGCTCATGTCTGAAATTTGTGCAAAGCATTAAAATTAAACATTTAGTAGCTTTATTCCGCAAAAGGGGAAATTCTGCGAAAGTCCTCAGAAGTGATACCGGTAGAGTTTGCATATTTTTCACAAAATAAAAAGTACTATTTAAAAACCCTTTTTAAATTACCCTAATTATATAATACTTTTAGTGCAGAAATAGGGACACGAATTTTGGTGTGATACGAATGTGTTTTTTATGTAGACATATTTTGTAAGCTTCAGTTGCGAATATTTTTGATTGAGTTTAACAAAAAAGTCATTTCTTAATACAACACAATGTTTTTATGGTTGTTTTCCGACATACTTACTCGTATATCAGCGTCAAGAACGTAGCCAGGCTTTCGGAAAAGGAGGGATTTGAGATATGAATTAAATAACTTCTTATAAAAAGGCTAGTATTTAATAGTTATTCAACGATCGAGAAACCGGGTTCAACAAAGAAATTTTTTTAAAAAAAGTAATTCAAAATGTTAATATTTAAAAGCTATTCAAAATTTAAATTCACCGCCAACTCAATCTTTGGTTCATACATTAGATCAGCAATCCTTTACATAACAATTCACAGTAATTTCATTATATATATTTTTAGAGTTATTTTTTGTGTTAGCGGGGATTTCTGGACTTCCTGGACCTCTTATTTGGCTACATCTTCGTCAGCAATATATAACATTAAAGATGATAAATTAGTTTCAAACAGGCTACTAATAGTGTAAAAGTATAAAACGATCTTATTTGCAAACAATTTTATTCCTCATTTGTTACAATTTCATACAGTTATCAACACTTTAAAAACTTTAAACGTATATACAATAGAAAAAAAAATTAAAAAATCACGAAGTTTCATCTCATGTGTGATATTTCACCAGGTGACTTAAAACTTTTCTAGATGTAACATGGCGGATAACTACTAGCACAGCAAGGCGAGGAGAAGGTGTTTCTTTACTTGACTGTCATCAAAATAAAAATTACTGATAAAACTGATGAAGAAAATGTTCAAGTAAAGGCACACCTCCTCACCTTGCCGTCACATATAGAAAAGTTTTTGTCCCCTGCTGAAGTCTCACACATAAGACAAAATGTTATGTTTTCTATTGTGTACAGTTTTAAAGTTTTTTAAGTGTTTTAATATTTGACAAGTGTCCTGGTTTGTACATGTAATAAGTGAAGAAGAGTAAAATTGTCTGCAAATAATGTTTTATATTCGCAAAAGTTCGTAAAATTTTATTTTACACTGAAAGCAGTGGCAGAACTGGGGTACAATGGAGCGAACGCCCCCCGCCCCCCAAGGAATTTAACTTTCTAAAACACATAAAGGAGCGCGTTTAACTCGTTAACTATTTTTTTCATTTGATTTCCAATATCTAGAACGCTGTTCCTAATTAACACAACGGAATTTACNCCCCCCCCCCCTCCAGGTTCACTTCCTGGATCCGCCCCTGAGTGAAAGAACCAAAAAATCACCGTAATAGTGCATTTCTCCCTTCTTGACTTGTGTTTTGTGTAGTGTTAGAGAAAGCGCTCTAATCCTTTGTTTCGTGTGACTGTCTGCAGGTGAGCGGGATCTCGACGGAGATCTTCCGACAGATTGAGACTGTAGAGAACGACCACGATGCAACGACGGCGGCGGCGTTGGAGGCAGTGGAACGGCGTGGGGAGATGGTGGTGCGTCTGCTGGAACCTCGACACATGGGTCGCGTAGCATGCGATGCTGCCAAGCGCTTCCTCGCATTACAGGTACGAAATATTCGTAGTAATTTTTTTCAATTTTATGTAGGAACACTGGGTAAATTTTGACGACTGTAAATATTGAGTCGTTTCTACTCCGTTAAGCCCGCTTTACACGGTCCATTTCACATACAATTTGCGTCCAATTGCTGTAAAAGAAATGGATGTGAAGTGGATGACGTTATGCTTGATGACATATGCATGTACAGAAAATTTACGTTCCAAAATAAGCGTTTAAACGGAATTGGGTGAGAAATGGATGCTTTTAGTATCAGTTGTGTCTCAATGTCACGGGGAGTGCAACAAACAACTAACTTCAACTGGACTACCAATTCTCTGAACATGTAAACTTCATTAATAAATGAATAATTTATTTAATACAGTAATCTATATGATTGATTTCCGAAGTTCAACTAACCAGAAAACACTGCAACAGAAAAAGCAACACTTCAACGCATAATCTTTTAACCACGCAACCGACTGGAGGGAACATAAACACCGCAACTAATAAGCAGAGAAGATGCTAGGAGTGCGCGTGTCAGTTTGTACGAGTCATGCTGAATAATGGAGCATGCTAAAAAATGTCCATGCAATCCACATCCAGTCTGGTGTGTATCGTACGAAGCAGTACGTAAAATGCACTGTGTAAAGCGGTCCTTATAGGGTACAAAGAGAGTCACTTAATGTAGTTCTGTCCACAGATAATTCTTTTAAACGTCGTCCATATTGGTAGATTACAATAAACAGATACAGATATGAAAGTGTGATTTTCACTAAGATACGTAGTTACATGAGGCTATCATTTGACTGATTGAAATAATATGCAACTTTCTCAGCTGCACAGATATTATCACTTTAAATGGATATATATTTTTCAGAGCTTTTTCGAAGCCCGCAGAAAAACATATAAAAGCTGTAATATTTATTGAATTTGTTCAAACAGCAACATAGAAACAATATTGTCAATATTTAAATGTTTAAATCTTGGAGTCATTTCATGTTTACGGAAACAGTCATAGCCCAGTCCTGGTAGACATTAAACCACGTAAAAATACTCCCAGAACAAAAATTTTAGTGCTAGTCAGATTGATGGAAAATAATAGATTTTAAATATTGATTTAAAATCGTGTACGTCTTTTCAGCTGTTTGTTAATTTTTATAGTGTGTATGTTTTCGTGGACTAGACTGAGACTTCTTTATACTGGTAAAACTGGATGGTGTGAAATGACTCTTACCAGTTGAGTCCAGTTAGTGTGACGAATCTTGAAGAAGAGTTACTGAAATACAAACATAAATTGTTTCAATACAATAAATCGTATAAATCGTTATTTTGGATAACTGAAGAGTTGAAAACCATGTAGATATCAAATTTTAGCATCCAATAATAAATTTAGATTGATATCTCATTTTTTGTGCCGTTCGTTGATGGTATATAAATAATTTCTTCTTCCTCTTAACATGTTTAAATAATGCGTTTTGAAACTATTCGTTACCATTATCCTAAAAAATTCAGTTCTCGCAGATTTTGTTAAATTATTCTATTTAGAATCCCGTAATGTTAGGAAATTGTGAAATCATTCCAATAAATAAATAATAAATAAATAAATTTATTGTCAAAAAACAGTACAAACTGCGTATGACCACGTGGAGGAGAAAAAACTAATTTACTCTCCGGAAGCAAGCAAGGGACCATCCCATCAATTCCGATCAAGGGCCCTAAGGCAGAGGCGGATTCAAAAAATTCAGCAAAAGTTCCTAGATAAGATAAAAAGTTAGCTGCNAAGTTATTATCGAACTATAGATTATTCTGAGTATAGTGCTTAAAAATTGAAATAACACTAAATTCACGATTTATTGTTACAATAGACCCGCCCCTAGACAAAGCCTAGAGAACCTGTATGATAAATCCGCCTCTACCCGAAGGAAAACCGGAGAAAAACCCGGGCCAGGATGGGTTTATTTGGTCCTCTATATTTTTTATATTTGGTCCTCTATATTACTTGGTCCTCTATATTTTTTGCTGCATGATCGCTTTTGCACGTATATCACCCTTTTAAAGATCAGAAACACAAATGTAAAATCTAAAATATTCATCTTAGGCTTTAAATTTAAATTTAACAGCCTCACGTTTATACTATCTTAGACATTATTATTTAACATTCGTAATACAATTCTCTCATGATACTGTTCCTATTTTCAATCTTCATATCTTGAGTTTCTTCTGTGAATTCAGTTTTGAAGCAAACAAACTTTCTTTTATATTACAATTTTTCTCAAAATATCTTACGTTACGGAGAGATGCGCACGAGAATTTGATCCTAACTTTTATAAAACAATAGCTCGTTTGAGATTAACTTTCCTCAGATTTGTGTGCTCTTATTTTATTTCCGAGATTCTTACCATGAAGCTGATTTATCATTTTCATCGTAATTGAAAGCAGAAGCAAACTTCCCCGCCAAAGCTATTAATTTAAAATTTCATGAATATAAATTATTCAGCTTGCATTTCCCTCACACAAACAGAGAGCTACCTCGACTGTGATTATTACCTCAATGATAGTTTTAATTACATATTCATTTTGTTCTACTTTTTAGTTAACATGTATAGACGTTCCAATAATAATTTTATTTATTAAAAAAGGTGATCATAAAAATATGGGACAAAAGTGATATTTCGGAAAATAAAAAACCTTAACCTAGGAACCATTATTGTCGGAGTGATTCATAGTAATTTTCAGGAATTCAATAAATGTCATAGTTTTGTGAAATTTCAAGATATTCATTAAAACGTTCAATTATTCAGTGGTATTTAATTATTGCGAATATAATAAATATTTTAGTTTTATGAAAGTTCAGTAAAATGTTTGCGTTGTACTATTTAAATACCCCATTTGACGCTAATGACTTGGTTTTGAATTAAATTAATGACATTAACCAGTAATATTTTAAGAATGTAACTGAATCATTTTAATGATTTCGTAGGAATCGGAATGAAATTCCGACTCTCCACATTCTATTCTTTTAAATGCCAAAATTCATAAAATATTATATTATGCAGCCAATCATTAGTTAATATTATTATTTAAACTTAATATTCAATGGTTATAGATCACATAGTTGAACAATCTACCGCAGAAGTGACATGAGGAAATCATTAATTGATAAACCTCAACAAATGATGTTTATCATCGTGAAATTATACACCACGAAACTTCTATATTAATTGCGGAACACTTCTTCCTTTAATTTATGATTGTTCCACCGTAACATCGTTATGACCCTGCATAAATTCTTCCCGAGCTCTCTCTCCCTCTCCCTCTCTTTCGACGAGTAGGCATATATTTCAAAGCAAGAACTAGAAACGTATTTTGTAACGCGTCGGTCTGGCACGCCTACACTCTCTCCCACAGTTGCCTGTTGCATCTCTTCGTGAGCTCTTTCCATATCCATCGAGCACCCCTTTCCACTGAGAACCTTCCCCTACCACCCACCATAACTACCACGTTCTCGTTCCAGCTGCATGGCTATGGTTCTCCATACAGATGAGGTATATAAGTATTGCCGCTGCGGAACGTATTACATCCTGTTTCCCAGACGTCGGTGATCAAAGTCTTGTCTTGTGTTGTACACTCTCTTCGTGGGGTGGGGGGAGGGTACGGACTTCAATTCACCAAATAGTGGGATTAAAAATTTCCGTCTGATTAAAAGAGAATATGAACTAGTCACTCGATGGAACCGTCATGAATTAAAGAAGATAAAATATGATACAAAACAAACGGAAACGTAAGATATATTGATAATATCGACGTTTATTATCATAGTACGCAAAATGTAGTGAACCAACAAAAAAATATAAATATTGTGAAGTATACAAAATACCAGTAAAATGTCTAAAATAAAAGATAAAATAATGTAACAAACCTAATTAAACTTAAGTAAAACAAATTCAAGAAGAGAAAAAAAAACGATTACAAGCAAGTAAATCATTCAACTACTCGGATACGTGAACTCATTCATACACGCTGAAAATCTCCAACATGAATATAATTCGTATAAAGAGAGGTGAGCTGTAAATTTACGTTGTTAATTTATTTTGACTTAGAAATATCAGAATTATCAATATTCTATCGTTAGTATTATACCTTTTTACGTAAGTACTTGTATTTCTTATCATGTTTAATATCTCTCCCTGCTAATCTGGATATGTACATTGTAAGATCGAAAACGTCTGCGGAAAGGTAGAGATTTCGAATTCCCAAATTAAGTATGTACGTTCTTAAACGTTGTATCATATTTCAATTATTCAGAATATAATGCAGAACATACCACAAAAACATAAATTTTAAATTATATTTTTGACCTCGTATAACTCTCTAATAAACACTATGCTGGCTTACAGTCGTCACGTAAACGCCAACTGAAGTCAAAGTCAAACTATCCCACAACAGGCCCTGAAGGGTCCATGGGGTTCGCGGAGGGTAGAGCTCCGCAATTATTTGACCTCGATACTAGGAGGAGGAGATGTGGTCAGCATCTCGCTCCGACCGGTTTGACACCAGGATAGTCCCTGGTACTCTTTTTACAGCAGACTGAGTAGGCCTGGGAGTCAGTCTGGATGTTGAGGTTTGATGAAAAATCCCCACCTCATCGGGAATCGAACCCCGCCCATCCAGCCACCAACTCAGCGCTTAAGTATCGGACTTAAACGGATGTCGATTACTTCACATCTCATGTTCCCTCGACTGTTGATTATCGTTTGAGTCATTCTGCGAAACCGCCCTATCATCACCAACATTTGCTAATCGCATGGAAATGCAGTTTAGGGAAGCATGACAATTGTTTTCAAATCTTAACTTATTGCATCACCCTATCCAACGACCTGTAAGGAGAACATATGCGGGCACTAGTTCCACAGTCTGATATCATTTACTCGCGAAAATAAATGCAGAAACACCGAGATCGGCATATTAACGTCTCCAAGTCGTGAATGAGTGTCACTATGTAGAATCATCATCATGAGCGCGCATTGTTATGACAGTGATACTTGCTGGAGGATAGAGACGGTACTGTCGGCAGTTGCGAGGCTAGCATAGGGAATTAGCATGGTATGTCGAGCCTGTATGATATTAGACCGTGCTAATAAAACGTAACATTCTCATCTGTTTCATTGTCCAAAAAGCACACAAACAAAAATTTCGGGACATGATTTGGTTAAATTAAAAGTGAGAAATGTTTATTGCTATTTCTTTACCAGAAATGTTCAAAAATAGACGTTTAAAAACCCTCAAGTGATACTATGAAAATTATGTTACTCACAAGGTTAGCTTTGTAACTAGAATGAGTTCGTTACTTGCAAGGGATCTTTCCACAAGCGCAGGTCGAAAGTAGTCCTGATTTTTTATACTGCAACATATTGACTATTAGTATTTCATGTCAAAATATTAGCGACAATGGAACACTGGAAGGCAACGAAAAAATTACGAGAAACCGATTCTTTTCGCTCGCCTAAGAGCCATTTTTATGGGTCTTGTACAACCCTCAACTAAGAAGCGGACGAGCATCGATGGCCGAATCACGTGGCTGAGTTTGATTCGTCTGACTTCTAGGTATCTTCACCATTCAGGGAGACATGGAAATGCTTACGAACAATGCTTTTTTCCCCACACATTTAAGAAAAGTAAGAGAATCAGTCAAATCAAATAGTAATACAGCTAAGTACATTATTCATGTTCAAGTTTCCTTTCACTATCTTTGTTCAAGTAAAATGTTAGATCTAAAATTATATGAATATTTTCTTTAAATATTAACAGTGCCAAATGTTACATTAAAAAATGAATATAATATAAGTAACGTACAGGAGGAAATGAAAGGGAGCTTCACAATCCATTTCAACTTCTTTATTTTCATTTTGGCAGATAAAAGAGAAATAAATTATTTTCGGTACCACTAAAAACTCACCCATTTTAAATATTATTTTATGCTTGTTTGTATGGATTTCTAGTATGTCTAGTCTTTCTAGCCCATAAATTTTCTTGTAGGAAATATGTATTCATTGTACACCTGAAACATTTTCATTAAAAAAACTGAACAATTAACAAAATGTGTTTCATTTTGCTTATCTCACATATTTTGTGTGGCAATTAAATACCTCTGGCACTATGAAAAAAATTGTTTCTATGTTTTAAAAACAGAAAAAGAGAAATTTATAATTAGTATCTAACAAATGTATGAAATATTTTCATTATAACGCGATATATATTCGTATTTTGTAACAACGGGACTCAGTGTTGGAGAATACTGAGGTGATATCACAGCACGCAATGCAAAACTTATGGCAGCAGTCGACGACCTTCCACTACAGCAACTGTTTCGGCCTGTACTGGAAAGAGTTGCCTTTCCTCATGATTGTCCAAAGCGTGAGCGGAAAGAAGACGCCGAAAATTGGCAAACTAATTGACTTTTTTCAGTGTCCTCCAGTGTGCCATTGTCACTAATATTTTGTCATAACACACTAACAGTCAATATGTTGCAGTGTAAAAAAATCAGAACCACTTTCGACCTGCGCTTGTTGAAAGTTCCCTTGTTAGTGACAATATAACATACAAAAATTAGTTCATTTCTATCACTGAAGTCAATCTAATACAAATTGCTACTAGTTTCGTAAATGAGATACATTTTCCAGTCACACTGTCCAATTGGGTTTGAAAAATGATATAGTGAGGAAACAGCAGCAGTTATTTATCATCGTGAATAAATTTAGAAACAGAAAGCAATTTGTGTTATCAATCGTTTCTGTCGTTTTCTTCAGTTCCTTCATTACTCTTCCCCATAATACATATGACCATTCAACATAAAATGTAAAAGCTTAAAATGAAACATCAGAAAATATGATTTTTCATCGTCTTCGGTCACACTCCGTAAGAAAAAAAACTTTTGACATCATTAGTAATTTTTATAATACGTCCAACCCTTATAACAAATGAATAATATACAAAATCAGAAACATCGCGTTAATATTCTTTATTTAAATTTCAAATTCTTCAAAATTAATTGATAATGGTAATTTCTCTTTCAGCATTTGCACATTGGACAATCGAATCTCCATATACCAATATTTCATAAGAGAGAGCAAGTCATATACTGCTAAAACTGGCGATTTTTTTTTCACAATCAGTAAACAACCACGAGCTCTCTTTCATCTCCTCAAGATCATGGATTTGTTCTCTCATTTCCCAGATCGTTTCCGTATAAAAGTCTACCGTTTATCGCTTAAATGTAATGTATGTTTTCTAACCCATGCAGTCATATTTCATCACAAAATATTTCAAGCACACCCTCTCCAAAATGGATTACGTCGTGTTCATGGGGGAATTTAGCACGTAATTTTATCGAAATAGATTTATAGCTCACCATATGACTGCGTTAGTATATTTGATTACGATTTCCTCGGAGTTGTGAAGAATTGAAAGAGATATATAAAAATCATACACAATTTTTTCTCTATATTCATTCTATTTTACTACAAGACACATATCCTTCTTTATATCTGGACAAGAATTGAATGTGAATTTTTTTATATCTTATGTAATCATTCTTCAATAACCATCCCAACAATGACATGTTTACTCTCCTGAATTTCTCTTCAGAAAACAAGCTTCCTCACACTCAAACTCATTGATTAAGGATGGTTTTCCAAGCTCGAATCATAGAAGGTCAACTGTACAAACGAGAAGAGCAGTATCTTGTAGTTTCCAATCCCTACAAAACACGAGGGTACCTAAACCCGAGATACGATCAGGGTTTCGAATCAAGAGAACTAACTCAAATCGAGAGAACCGAGGTGTGCCGTCGTTTTTGGCTCGCCGCTAGCATGAACCCTTTCAAATCGATACCAACAGAATATTCTCGCATTCGGTTTCTTTGCGTATTGAGGGCGACTTAAGGTAGTTCTGGCGTAGGTAGAATTAAATCACTAGAATATCTTAAATTGACATAAATAGAGTAACATGTACTTATTGTGACTTCCACTTGAAAAACATTCCTCACCGGTCATTTAAATGAAATAATTGCAATTATAATCGATGGTGTAATACGTTGCGTCTTTTGGAGATAACATTTATTTACAAAATAAGAGCAACTTTTAGATCAATAAAGTGATGGAAGCTTATTTTCTTTTGAAGTAAATTTTTCGTAGTATTTTTGACAACACTTTTATCTATTGGTCACAGGACATCTGAGAAAGATAGTTCACTTTTTCCAAGGTAAGATACATAAATCACGAAATCGTTTGCTCGGTCGCCATGTTTGCACATGCTCTCATGTATTTCAAACGAGGCAAATGAGTTCCCGAATATTGTTTTTACAATATAATTAAGTGTTAAAAACAAATTAAATCATGTTTTTCTTCATTATTATTCATATTGTTGTGTTTTATAACAATTAGAATAAAAATAAAGATAACAATTGTACTTCTCAGTGATTTGGCTAACATGGAGGCTGATTCCACCCTAAGTATTCGAGGATTGATTTAAGGTTTCCCTTTGAATTTCATAAATCATGTAAAATTTGAGGTATCAAACTACCACGTGAGTCACGCGTTTCTTTTATTTAAATGGAAGTTCGAGTAACAGTAATAATGTTTTTGATAGTGACTATCAATTCACTTCATTCGACGAAAGTCTATAAATTAATATCATGAAATCAATCTTGTAGATTTATCGTGACGTTCAATAAAGGGTGTGTATATTAATATAGGACTGGACCTCAAGGAGAAGGTTCAATTAAAATAGGACAGGAACTCTTTCACTACCGTTCATCATTACTTTATACAATAAATACTTAATTTTTCAACACTTGTCATTATTTTCAGAAATTGGACTTGTTGTGTATGAAGGGATAATATTTCTGCGTATATTTTTTCCACGAAAATGATGAGTAGGGAATCAAATTCGGGTTCGATTCCCCGTTTGTCAACATTTTCGTCTCGCAATAGTTATCACATCATCTCCACGTAAATTTATTCTGAGGAAATATATGTATAACACTCCTTATCACTTAAAAACGTTTGAAATCGGTACTGAAGTGCTGTTTGCGCAGAACAATATGAAAGGGTTTAAGCCAATAAGTAAACTAATAGAACTACAGACAGAGCTTACTACACGTTACCTGTACAGATTTAATAGATAACAAATAAACTTATGTAAATGTGACATAGGAAAAGAAACGACAGATTATATATTTCGCGAATGTGAAATTTTTAGAAGAATATTTGACGCAATATATGGTAGTTACAAGAAATTGTCACAAATTTATAAAGTCGAAGGGAAATGTTTAGATATTTAATAGTTGCATAACTAAAAAACTGTATTTAAAATACATCATGATAATATGACAGATTAGCAGTATGACATAAATCATATCGAACTGAAATAAACACAGCATAGGACAGTGCAAACCCTTGTATTGAAATTTCTGGTTTTAAGTAAATATGGCAAAATGAATAAATAAATAAATAATAATAATAATAAAATGTCTTTATTTAGTGGCTAGACTAAGACCGGATGGTTCGCTCCACCGTCTGCCCATATAAGAAAAGAAAAATACAATTTATAGAGAAATAGAAAAATTTGGGAGGAGTAACTTATACGTTTAAGTTTGAGAAAGCAAAGCAAAGGCCAATCCCCTACTTTGAGAAATAAATAGAAACAAATAATTGGTTCGGATAAGCGACGTTTTGCTGAACTTTTTTTTTGCCTCTTCAGGATGCGAAACACTCGGTGTTCCTGGTGGAGATCGTGAAGCGGCCGGGGCAGACGCTGGGGCTGTACATCCGAGAGGGCAACGGTCTGGATCGCTCAGACGGAGTCTTCATTTCCCGCATCGCTCTGGAGTCTGCCGTCTACAACAGCGGCTGCCTCAAGGTGGGCGACGAGATTCTAGCCGTCAACATGGTGGACGTGACGCGCATGAGTCTGGACGACGTCGTCATCATCATGTCCATCCCTCGACGTCTAGTACTCGTCACTCGACAGCGCAAGGCGGGTAAGTATCCTCGGAAACTCATACTAATACTCGTATCGAAAGCGTGTCTGTCTGTTTGTGACCTTATCACGACTAAACCACTGAACCGATCGTGATCATATTTGTCAAGGACATAGTTTAAATGCTCAGGACGAACATAGGCTACCTTTGATTTTGTTAGATGTGTAATAAGAAAGATAGAAATGATTTTAGATTTCGATAAAATCGAGAAAAAAAGAGTTGTATTCGCTTACGCTGCCTAAACGGTTAGAGATTGATGACAACTATGAATGGCAATATTGTTTTCCTTAAAGAATTCTACGAAAAATTCCGCGACAGCATGTATCTATCTACAAAAATTTACCTAATTTAATAGATAAAACGTTATTAAAGATAGAAGTGTTAAAATACTTCAAATTAAGAGAGTAATTTAAGAAGTACGTCAGTCATCATCTCATTTAATGGATTATTTGTTTTGTGCATTTAAAAAAGATGAAAAAGTCTTTAAATTGTATAATTTCGACAAATAGTTTAGATTTTACAAGAATTTTAATGGAGAGGTACAGCCACGTCATGTCTCAGATGCGAAAATTCGACCGGCGCGGTTCCCGCGATATGGTATAGTGCATACAATCAAGTTTTGCATTATTATGTATTTGAAAAATTAGGATGATGTGCAAGTTCTTACAAACCAGTAAGTAAGAGAAATCCCAGACAAAGACGGGTAATCAGCTAGTAAACAAATAAATACATTTATGGTACAAAAAACAGTTACAAACTACGTATGACCATGTGGAGGACAATAAACTACTTTATTCTTCGGAATCAAGCAACTGATCAACCGGTCGATTCCGATCAAGGATACTAAAACAGTAGCGGATTTAATATTTCAGAAAACTCCTAAGATAAGAATAAATTAGTTACGCGTTATCATTTCAACAGAATACCAACTAATTTGTATTTAATAAACCACACACACACAAAATCCTTCACAAGTACGTAATATTACCGAACTATAGATATTGTTTATAAATCGGAATATATTGTTTATATATTTTTTTTATTGTCAAAAAACAGTACAAACTGCGTATGACCACGTGGAGGGAAAAAAACTAATTTACTCTCCGGAAGCAAGCAAGGGACCATCCCATCAATTCCGGTCAAGGGCCCTAAGGCAGAGGCGGATTCAAAAATTTAAGCAAAAGTTCCTAGATAAGATAAAAAGTTAGCTGCGAGTTATAATACTAATAGAATGTCAATATGTTTGTAATTTTAAGCAAAAAATTACATGTACAAGTTATTATCGAACTAAAGATCGTCACTTTTTAATTAACTCTAAATTCCAGATAAATTATTAAAATAGACCTCTCCTGTATGTAGAGCTTAGAGAGTCTGTATATAAAATTCACCTCTACCAGAAGGAAAGCCGGAGAAAAACCCGGGCGGGGATGGAGTCACAGAACTGATGTACGCAACCGCGCCAAATTAGGGTACAGATAAAACTAAACTTATATGAATAATAAGGAAACAATAATAGCGTGTAGGAAAATAATTTTGAAATTTAATTGTTATTTTGAAAGTACAAGAGCAATGGTGTCACAGAGTACAAGATCAATTGACGTATTTAATATTTAAAAAATAATTTAAAAAATAAACATTTAATGCGAAACAGAAATCTATTTTAACTTTCATTCAAATCAATGAATTTTTTTGTATTGTAGATTCAATGATGCATTAGGTAGCTTTTAACCATGGATTAGAAAAGATTTAATAATAAAGTTTACGCCTTCGGGAGGAGCTTATATATAACGATTCCCGAATGATACGGCCATTTTGGCAAGGAAGACTTACACTCTACGATGATGAGTATTATATACAATGGCGTGATAATGTATAAGAGATATTAACATCACTTACATCATCCGAGGTCATGTGGAAAACAATATTTATTAGGTAATTGAAACTCTCATTAACTCCTTTTGTTAAAATCTGTAAATTCTTTCACATTATAGAAACAATAGCACATTAAGAAGCTTTTAACCGCGGATGTAAAGAGATTCAATTTATTTATATCTCTTAGAGTTTTGGGAAAGGAATTGTACTAAATTATTCCTGAATAATAACAGCCTCTTTGGCAAAGAGTTGTTGATACGCCAGAACGATGAATATTTGCCTTATTACGCGTGTGTTCGTGAACTAGACTATTTCTTCTGAATAAGGGGTGGGATTTTAATAGTTCTGTCTTACTAAACACGACTACTTCATAAATGTATATGCAAGGGAGAAGGAGAATATTTAATTCTCTAAATAAAGATTTACATGAAATTCGGGGGTTAGATTTACATATAATCCGAACTATTCTCTTTTGAATTCTAAAAGTTTGAATGCTCTGAGTGGATTGGCCCCAGAAGATAAATTCCGTATCGTAAATGAGAATATACATTTGCAAAATATACGCAGCGAGAAACGTGTTGACTAAAAATGTTGGCTAAAAATCGGAATGCATAGCATATTTTGCATAGTTTGGAATTCAAATTATCAATATACAATTCCATTTGAGGTTGTCCTGATTATGAAGCCCTAAAAATTTTGTTATCTTGACTGATTTTATTTCGGTTCCGTTTAGCGAAAGGGATGTAGGAGGAAGAGATTTCATTACACTTTTGCGAAATGACATGGTTACTGTTTTATCAGTATTAACGATGAGACGATTTGAATGAAATCAAGACGAGAGGTTAGATACAGCTTTTTGCGCATTGACATGTTTACATAGTAGATTTATGTCATCAGCAAAGAGAATCATTTTGCAATCGGGCTTGGTGGATGACATATCATTTACATTCAATAAAAAGAGGATTGGGTCAAAAATTGAACCTTGAGGAACTCCGCAAATAAGTGGTTTTGTTTCTGAAAGGTAATATTGACATACTTTATTTTTAACATGGGAAATTTTAACTGGCTATTGTCTATCTTTCAAGTAGGATGTTAGCCACTGATGTGCCAATTCACGAATGCCGTATGAGTGCAGGTTTGAGAATAGAATTTTGTGATCGAATGCTTTCGAAAAATCAAGAAAAATACATGGATTATCTGCGCGGTCAAGATAATTGGTTACATCATTTAGAAAAGAAAATATGGCTCAGTGAGTTGAAAGGGATTCCAATTGAAATTCAATATACCTAAATTCTGGTCTTCTATTAAATTCTTCGCTATTCCTAAATGGGCGAAATTAAAATAGGCGCATACAGTATTTCGAAAACAGTGTGTCGCACGGAAATGTGGTTTAGGAAGCTGTACGCAAAATTTATTGTACATGAAAAATATTTATATTTAATTTTTTTTAATGTGAATTTTTCGAAAGCAGAAGTGGAGCTAAATGAAGTCGGAATGAGCTGCCCAGAAATAGGCTTCTTTTCCAAATATACTGAAACTCAATTATGAAGTTAAATTTGTATCATCAACTTTTTCGGACGTTATCGAGGGGACAAAACCATACACACACAAACATACGACACAGAACATAATTGTGAAGTGAACTCTCCTGAAGTCAAACATCTGAAGATTTTCTTTTCAGATTACTATACGTTCCTTACACTACCTACATAATTGGAAAGTAAAAATCATAAAGTGCGATGTAAACCAATTGGAAAGTAAAAATCTTAAGGTTCGATGAAAAGCAAAGGAGTTAGTTTATATTTATAAAACGATTGTGTTTGTGAAGACCGACTTACTAAAGTGCCACCCTTGTTTCATACGAAATTGTCTTGTTCCAGAATACAATAACCATAATATTAATCATTAATGTAATTTACACGTTTTACCAAGATAAATTTTCCTGCCAGAAATTCCCTACGCCAGATTCACTGACGATGACGGCCATGCCGTCGAACACGTGTTATGAAGCAAATAGAGTAATTACCTTGGCAAAACGTGGAAATTTCATTAATGTATTTACGAATGGTAACTATGACTCACCTTCTTCATATAATACTCTGGATACTGATTAAATTCCTTTTTCATGCATGTTGATTTTGCTCCCTTTTGTGTTTTTTAATAGTTTATTTCTAACTGTACGCAACCTTGGCACAGTTATCTTTGTAGCCCCATCCTGGCCAAGGTTTTACTCTGGTTTTACTCTGGTTTTCCTCCCGGTAGTGGTGAATTTTCCTTGGACGGGAATGTCATTAATACTTCTGGTTTATGAATTTCGAATTTTTACTGGACTATATCTACAATTTATTTTGAATAATTAATGGATATTTATTAAATAACTTCTTTTGTAAATATTTGGTCCTTTGCTTGTTTCCGGAGAGTAAAATAGTTGATTGCCCCCGACGTGGTCAGTTTGCAACTGCTTTTTTGACACTAAAATTTATTTAAGTGTAGAAGGTATCTGCCAAACTTTTAAAGATCTTGAATGTAATATGTTAGAGATTTATCTGACTATTATATGATCGAGGATTGATAATTTTAATGTATTAATCTTGCTTTCCCGTGAATGATAATCGGATTTATTGCGAATTATATTCAATGTACGTTTCATCGTGATTGTTTTCTGCTATGGACTTTAGAGTTTACGAGAGTATTAGGAAACGATTTATATGATGCAATTATCTTGGTTTCCCTTTCACCTTAAGTATAGAACACGCGAGAAAAGATTCGGAAAAATTCTTGATTCAATATTTGACAGCACGCATTAACCACGAATTCACCGTCAACATCAAGATACATTATTTGCTTAAGAAAAGTGTTCGTTTATTCAGTTTTTCTCATCTACATTTTTCCCTCCAAAAAAGTATATATCAATGGGAACAGAGATAAGTTAAAACATCGTAAAGCAATGACTTCTAACAACTTAACTTATCGTAAACATAAGTAAAGCGATATCCAATAAAGCGTCGAAGTATCGTTAATGTTATGATCTTCATTTGTAATACCAATATTATGGATAATTTATATAAATGGGAATTTTTATAAAAATATAAGTGATCTGAAAGGAAATGATGGCGTAGATATAACTCAACTGCTACACACAAGCAGGTGGTTTAGATCAGTCACTTACTTGTGAAGGTAGTTTCAAAGTGGAAATTGCTCTCGCAGCGATTTTAGTCATTTCCATTCCTCGACGGATAAATCATTGTCAGGTTATTGACATGTGCACTGCTCCCTAACCGTTACGATATTGATTTCTGACTTATTAACATAATAAAATGAATACATGTGTTCAGAATTATATACATTATCAATTACTTCAAATAAATATTTTTTTCAAAAAAGGAGTTGCAACCTGCGTATAACCACGTGGGAGGTAATAAACTAAGTTACTCTCCGGAAATAAGCAAGGGACCATCCCATCAATTCCGATCAAGGGTCTAATGGCAGTGGTGCATTTAAAAAGAATTATTCAATAAAATTCGTACTTTTATCCATTTATTATTTCAAGATGAATCGTAGATATAACGTGCAGTGAAAATTCAAGATCAATAAAACAAAAGTTTTAAATGACATTCCCGTCTATGACTTCCCGGAGGAACACTGGAGAAAAACCCGGGCCATGATGATATATAAATTTACAATACATTTACCCAGTGTTTCCCGGGAGATATAATATCAAACCTTCTATTGATTCATGGATTTCTTTTGTATATTTCTTTCAGCCATTTCCCACACATGCTCTTTGAGTAATATCTGACAAAACGAGTATGCCTATTTCATACGTTTCTCTTTATGTATAAACGAAGAGAGACAATTTTGTTATTAGCATATCCTAGTGAGATTGAACATGAAGGAAAATTTTAGTTTTGGGATGAACGTTGATCAAATCAAATTCCAAGTATGAATATTACACCTAACCAAAACATACTTTAAATTGAAAAAACAGAGTATTATTTAATACAAAATTTAAAATTGAGCGATTTTATAGCTTAAAATCTTTCTTGTTTTATTTCTCATTCTTTCATGTTTTATTTCTTTTTTGTGAGCTCATTCTTTCATGTTTTATTTCTTTTTTGCGAAGTGTATGTATGGGAAGTTTTTGCTTCTGATCAAAGGAACATTTACTTTTTTCAATAAATGTTTATCTTACTGGGATGCCAGTGTTCATTTCTCTTCGTTTTAATAACCCTGAATTGAAGTTATCACTCTCAAACTTCACTTCATAAACACTATTTTCTCTCATTTAAAACATTGCGTTTCGAAATTTCTAGGTTTGTAGAAGCTAAAAATTATTTTATTGATATGAGAGATAATACTGAATGCATAATTGCTCCACTGAAAAACTCATTCATTTCCTGTTAATCGTAAACGTGCTCATTGAAAAAGTTAACATTCTCTACAAATTATTGCCCTGCAGTATGATTTCGACGTGGTTGTTTGTGCGAGCTGATCACGGATTAAAGCGCAAATTATAATTATATCTCGTTGCTTTTTCCATGGAGGCTTTTTTACAAATTTACTTCCACGTACAACGACCACAAAAGCTTGTAAAATGAAACGTAAGAGCGCGATGTAATCTACTGAGTCGCGCGTGACCTTGTTGGGATACATTCAGAACACTCGAATAATGGGCATCGCGGTTCGTATAGCACAATAAAATGACTGTGCTCCCAAACATTATTGGGTGGTGTTGAAAAGTGCCCTGTTGTTTTCCCTCATTCTATCTCATTTTCATTCATTTACTCAATTTTATGTTATTTTTCTTTTGTTCATTCATGTTCTTTTCGTCTCATTTCTTTCGTCAAATTTTTCTCTCAATCTTTTTTACTTTAATTCCTCTCCCCTTCTCGTGTATTATATTTTTCACTGTCTCCTCTCTCTCTTCCACACTTGTTCTTCTTCTTTCATGTTCTTTATCGTGATTATATTTTCTTTTATGTTAACCAACTTTTATATTCTATGTTTCTATTTTCTCGTTTATTTCCTCCAAATCTCCCTTTAGCACGAAGCTTAATTAGAGAGAGAGAGAGAGAAAGAGAATGGGCGAACGACCGCGACAAGTGATCCATTGGGACACAGCGCATAGACCAGTATTGCTCGCCTCATCCCTGTGGATGGCTTCGTGCCAGCTGTTCCCGCGCGCGGTTTAGTGTAGTGCGATCGTTGGTGAGTTCGCATTCAGACTAAAAATATATAAAATTAGGGAGATAAAGTCGGAACCGCAAAGGGATTAATTGGGGTTTCGGTCCTTTACAAATTGGAACTTTCTAGAGGATTTCATTACGTTGTACAGACCAATATCGAATTTCTTTCCGTATTTTCTGCAACAGGATCACGAAAACGCACTTTTAGTTCTCATTTGTATCATGACATGGAATTCTGCAAAAACAACAACAACAAAAATAAACATTAGTTTTGTATGAATATATTGTTCACATGAAAGTTCGTATTCGCATTACTCTCTCGAATTCATGATATCAAGTCTCAACTATGTGTAACAAATGTGTGTATGTGTCTCGTTTCGGCCAGCTAAGGACCACGAATGACGAGTGCCAGTAAGGGTCAGTTTTTGAGTGAGTTTACTCATTAGTATGTGTAACAAATGGTATTATTGTTTCTGGTTAATTTCAACAGGGGAATATTTTAACTATATCCAGAGAGTAATCATACAAATTTTTGTTATAATAATAAATTAATAATAAATTTATTGTCAAAAAACAGTACAAACTGCGTATGACCACGTGGAGGGAAAAAAAACTAATTTACTCTCCGGAAGCAAGCAAGGGACCATCCCATCAATTCCGATCAAGGGCCCTAAGGCAGGGGCGGATTCAAAAATTTCAGCAAAAATTCCTAGACAAGATAAAAAGTTAGTGCAAGTTATAATACTCANTAATTTTAAGCAAAAAATTACATGTACAAGTTATTATCGAACTATAGATTATTCTGAGTATAGTGTTTAAAAATCATAAGAATTGAAATAACACTAAATTCACGATTTATTATTACAATTAACATGCCCCTAGACAAAGCCTAGAGAACCTGTATAAGACATCCGCCTCTACCCGAAGGAAAACCAGAGAAAAACCCGGGCCAGGATGGGGTTACAGAATTAATGTACACATCCGTGCCAAAGTTGAGTACACATAAAACTAAATTAATATAAATCATAAGACACAACAATCATGCAAGAAAATATCTTTGCGTAATGCAGGTGAAGTCTTTAGGGATAGGTTATATCTGCTTGATGACCATAGATCAAAAAATTATTTCTTGCAATATTTTACGCGAACTTGTACGTAAACTAAGTTTATATTTCAAACAAAATGTTTCGACTGATATTTTCAGTCATCGTAGGGTTTTTCTATTTATTTATTTTTATTTATATTCCTAAGGATGACTGAAATTAGCAGTCGAAATTAGCACCAGTGTGTTAAAATGAAAACTAAGTATACTTGAAAAATCGTGTACAATATTTTATCATAAATATGACAATAGACAAGAATATTGTCAATAATTTCCTCTTCTTGTTTAATTTTACACTTTAGAAGAATTAAATTTACTAAGACGTCACAAAACATTCCATTTTTAATAAATACAGAAGTACGTTTTATACAATGTAGCAATATCAGGAGCACAACAGCTGTGTCACCCACAACAGCGATACGTGTAGGGTTTTCTCGCATAATTGCAATGTGGCGCTTGACGTACGATTAGGCGTCGGAGCGTGATGGCACGGAAAAGTGTCGCAGAACCCTTTCCACATCACAACTGCCATCACCAGTGGCCAGCCTTTACCCAGGACAATAGGACTTCACCTCAACACCTCACCTATATTTTATTGGGTGTTATTGCCTAGCAACTGAAACGTGAAAGCCAATTTTTTATTGCAATTCATTTTTACGGGTAAAATATTTATTATTATTATTATTATGTTCTCTCATTTTACAGACAATCTCTTATTTAAATATAAATTTATTTATTATAATGGGGCAATTATTAACACAATTTTCTTCCTCGGTGTTAAAGCTTATTTCTCTTGAGACATTCCACGGTAAATGTTTTCCTATATGAGTATCAAACAATTTCTAGGTTCGTAATTATACCACAGATCTACAACGAACAATTTTCCAATTTTTTCGTCTAAATTAATTTTTTGAAGCTAAGAGTTTTACACTCTTTGAATATGGCGTAATGATAGTGTATTTTGTTATCTATTTGACATAATGGCTTATAATTATGATAAATATTTAGAATCTGTTTCATATTCGTATTGTTGCCACAAGACTCTACGTGGAGCTATTCGTAGTGCCGGAGTCTCCCCCCATCAATACGGATTCCGATGAGGATACTCCCCAGTACACGCAGTGCAAGAAGTAGTAAAAATGGCGAAGAGCACAGAAGTAGGGAATCATGGAAAATGTCGAACGAGCAAATTGGTCACTATGGACTTGAAAACTGCGTTCAAATCCGCCTCAAACATGTTTTATTACTTTTTACATATCTTAAAGAGAATTAACATCGATAAAACATTCATGAACGATATATTACATCTAAATAAATTTTTCGTCGTGTAATAAAACGCCTAACAATCATTTTTACCCATTGTATTTGTATCAAATTTGTTTTTTTTAATATTCTATGTACTTTTCTGTGATCTTTGCCTCTTATTTGATCTGAAATGTCCTTTTTAATGTCATTATTTTTATTGTTAT
Source organism: Laupala kohalensis (assembly GCA_002313205.1). Lineage (NCBI taxonomy): Eukaryota > Metazoa > Arthropoda > Insecta > Orthoptera > Trigonidiidae > Laupala > Laupala kohalensis. Next base: position 2,237,517 of record NNCF01126330.1, on the reverse strand, counting down.
TACTAAATCAACCATACCTCTTATTGTTCATAACAATATCATCATTTCAGCTCAATTGTACATTACCCGTATCTTCATCAGTTGAGTCGACCTGTCTCCATTCACACGACAGTCCTCTCACGCAGTCCAATTTGCTCCCCCTCCCTTCCCCAGCACCGTGACGTTCTAACCCCCACCCTGTCGCATTCAACTACGCATCGTTGTCACACGCACGGGTCTCAAGCGCGTCTGTCTGCCTTGTCACAAACACCTCCGCCCCACCGCTGGATGGCTTTTGGTGAAGGACTCGACACTTTGTAAAAGCGATGTCGCAAAAATTACTAGCGCATTCAGACCAAAACGACGGGCGAGCACTCACTGCTGATGTGCTTGAACTCATTACTCATAGGTGTGAGATACCATTGTTTATCGTGGCAATGATACTCAACGAAACATATTTGCGGAGGTGTCTTCCATGTTCTGAACCATCAAAACTCTATTGGTTCGGTTCCCAATGCTCAAAGGAATATCTGAGTTAATCTTACATAGAATAGAGGCAAAAGGTCGAAGCTATTATTACAAAATTTCTGATAAACATTCATCTTTAGTTCTAAAATATTTCCTCGAACATTAACCAATAAGTATCATAAAATAGTAACAACCTCTTTTGATTCTTCCTATAAACGTAAATCTGTATATTTTCCATCCCTTAGGAATATGGCCGTTCAAGTTTCATTTCAGTCAATTCAGTTACTTTTGCGTGAAACGATTTTGTTAGAACCTCAGTTAAATATGTTCTACAATATCACATGCAGCCTAACACGGAGTATAATTTAATATTCTATGCATGATTACTAACAAATAGTCGGCAGTAAGGATAAGGAATTCGTAAAAGCCATACATTTTAACCGCAAATACTAGCGAAGAGTGAAGTCTAAAAAAATTATGAGATTTGTGTGAAATAAAAAAGTCTTCATTATCCAGAAATCTGTACCATAAGTATTGATATTGTAAATGTGGGACGTAAGTTACCTCTTGGCCCTGTAGAACAACCTATATATCGGAATCTGATTCCTTGAAGAAATCAAATGATATATGAACTGAATCATTCTGAAACGAATTCATGTATAATGTAATTTTAACTCATGTACTAATGATGACAATTGATGAGTATAGGCCGTTAATTGTACTATTTTTACTCTTTGATCTATTTGTAAATTATTTATAGTATACACTATTAACCAAATTGAAACCTATAATTCTCCGTTTAGTTTGTACTCGCAAAAAAATCATAATGGATGTAGCCGGAAAAGTTTATTTTCAATATCGGAAAATTTTACAAAATACCAGTAACTCTGGTGTAGTTGGGCTGGGGAAGCTAGTTAGAAAATAATTCAAATGTAGGAGACATGTTCGGGTAAAAATAGCTCTCTCGAAAGAGATGATTCATCATGAAGGTATTGATATATTACAGGATATTCGTGACCTCTTACACAACTAAAATTCAAGTATTCTTATCAAAGTTAATGTTAGTATCTATTTTAAGTTCGTTACAATCTTAATGAAATTTGATGCAGACTTCAATAGTACTGAGAGAAACAACAGTTAAGTTTTGTTTTCTAACGCTACCAACATCCCTACTTGGTAGGGAAACACCAATTGAAAAAAATACCTATCGAATAATTTCGAAGAACACAGAATGTGACATTTTAGTACTTTGATTGGATGGATATTAATTAGATTAACATACGCCATTGCAAAGAAAGTGAATTTCTCTTTGCGAACGGACTTTGAATGGAGGGAAATCTCTAATAATTATGAGTAATGGAATCTTTGTAATTATTATAATAATAATAATAAATTTATTGTCAAAAAACAGTACAAACTGCGTATGACCACGTGGAGGGAAAAAAAACTAATTTACTCTCCGGAAGCAAGCAAGGGACCGTCCCATCAATTCCGATCAAGGGCCCTAAGGCAGAGGCGGATTCAAAAAATTCAGCAAAAATTCCTAGATAAGATAAAAAGTTAGCTGCGAGTTATAATACTAATAGAATGTCAATATGTTTGTAATTTTAAGCAAAAAATTACATGTAAGTTATTATCGAACTATAGATTATTCTGAGTATAGTGCTTAAAAATTGAAATAACACTAAATTCACGATTTATTGTTACAATAGACCCGCCCCTAGACAAAGCCTAGAGAACCTGTATGATAAATCCGCCTCTACCCGAAGGAAAACCGGAGAAAAACCCGGGCCAGGATATTAGATGCATTGTGTCACAAACGCGCACGCAAACGTTCTCGTATTGCAAAACAGGATTAACGACATGGAATTAAAGACGACTTAATATACACTAGAAAGTCACAAAGTTAGTTAATGAGATAATACAACTCGGCGCTGATCCTCGTGTGCTGATTTGGACACACAGTACTCTCTCGATATCCAAGATATCGAAGAGACTGCGCTTTTTCATCGTTATAGAGAGTAGACAAACTTTGATGTAATTCGTTTAATAATAAAATAATACCACAAACTCACACAACAAATGAATACCTTCAGGAAAAAACCAACGATGTCCAAAAAACAAAATTTTTCAGGAACTGAAAAATCAAGTTTTACTAAGTTGCTTCTTCCCAGTAGGTCCCTATCTTTGACGAGACTGAGTTGACTCTTCACTGTTTGGGAGCCACAAGTATGAAGTTCTCCTCCTAAGCTAACATATGGCGTTAGAATCTTGATTTCGAAAAAAAATGGTCAAAGTTGGTTTATTACGCTCTACTATTTTTCTACTCTAATTGATGAAATGGAAGAAGTCCATTATCCTCGTTTCCCTCCGTTTTCCCTTCCAAAGCACTGACCTGACTTTGTCCAGAAGCCGAAAAGAACTGAAGTGTCTTGTACGAGTGAAAAACTATCGTTACAAAAAGAGCTCAATATCGGTTTAGAAAAAGAATAAATACATTACTATGGCAAACCAACCTCGTTCATTTCATCCTTATAGAGAGATTATCTTTATAGGGAGAATTGTTATAAAGAGAAACTACTGTACCTTATCAGGTTATTGATGTTTGGAGATACAGATAGGACTGTTAACTGCAGGTATAAATGCTCTACGTGAAATAATGCTCATGTGTTTAAGTTATGTTACGTGCGAGAGAGGAAATATTCAAATCGATGAAAAGATAAAAAGTGTATATAAGAAATTAACCCATTCTACCGGAAGGGAATTTTTGTTGTTTATAATGTGATTTAACCTTCTTTATAATTTAGGAGCGATTTAAATTGCTTGTTTACGTTTTAAAATAGAGCTGTTATCTTATAAAGTTTGTAATATTAGTGAAAATTCCCCCCCCCCAAAAAAAAAATACATTTCGCCCTCCTTCGTAAAACTTGATCAAAATTCGAAAAAACACTCCTTTATATCTTTCATACTTCTTTGTTCCTTTGGAATCAAAATTTCAGAAAACGCTTTTCAGTGACATGTGTAACATTACATTGTCAATATCTTATATTTAATAGTTGTGCCTCCTCTTTGATAAATACGTCAGATATTCAGGAAAACGAACAGAATATCATTTTTTCACCCACTTAAAAATGAAATATAAAAAATCCAGAACACGGTGTTTTAGATTAATAAATCTTACGTACAGAGACAGATACGATAACTCAATTGCTTCGTGAAATATGGTGCATTTCGTATGCCATGTCGTTATCGCTAACGACGAAGACCCCAAAAACATGTCTACTCCATTTCACCTACAAAAATTCAAATATTGAAAAAAACTAATGACCAGTTTCTAGGTTCACAAATTAACAATGATTATATGCAAAAGCCGTTAAGATAGCTCAATTAGCTCGTTAGATATAGTAAAAAACATGCAAAACAATGAAATCACATTTATCCTTAAATAACTCCTCTAAAATTTTAATTTCGAAAAATCTTTTTAGTGAGACTCTACGGTTCAAATGCAATATTCTGTCCAAATTCGAGTTTTTCTCTTTAACCAACGAAGACAAAAAATCAAAAGTGTGTCATGAATGACAACACATCAAACCTCTCCATCGCTTTTCACTCATTAACGAATAAAACGTCAGACATTTGGGAAAAAATTTAAAAGATATTTAATTGCGCTCTATGTATACACAAAAATCGGGTTGATAACCATGTTAGATCGTGATATATAAATGATATAATATGTTAGCGTGAACGATAAAAGCATGAAATCATTTCTGCATCATTTCATCGTCAGAAGATAAACATCGAGAAACCCAAAATCTTGTTCCTAGATATTTTAATGCACAACCTTTGCTTTCATAATTGAGACCTGTGTCTTTATTAGATAGAGAAAATACGAAAATGCACATTTTACCCCATTTCACAATGAGAATAACGATGGAATAGCTAAATGCATGGGACAAAGAGAGCACAATGTATCACTGATAGATACAAAATGATTACACTATCAACTTCGTAAAATATGAAATCTGACACCGTAAATCTGATGCTTAAAAACAAAAGGATACAGCAGTAAAAATGGTTATCAACAATAATTGAAAATATGGATTATCGTATAAAAAGCATTGGACAACTGCGAAAAGTAATGAAATGAAGATATAGTGTTATACGTCGTATATAGATGACTTTCGCGTAAAAAAAATACATCCGCAAATCATATTACGTGTTAAGCGCATAGATTGTAGCCGTTTGTCTTCAGTAAGAACTAACATCTTTTACTCCCAAACCCTAATAATAATAATAATATATAATAAAATAAATAAATAAAATTTGTGAATATCGCGAGAACAATACCGACAAAAAGGAAAAGAAATGGCAAAATCTTGTTTTTCAAAATACACCAGTCAAAAGCAAAATTATATATCTGCACGTTCTCATGTACCCTAATTTTAAGTATTTTGTAAGCACTTCAGGTAAACCGCTTAAGAGAAAGTCGTATCTAAACATTTTGAGCTTTACCCTCATACACGGAGAAATGAAAACCCTAATAAAAATAGTATAAAAAATTAGTAGCATACAAATGAGAAGAAAATATGTTTCAGTAATTACATATGTTTAGAAAACTCTGGAATTTGGGTTTTGGTTACTATCCAGACTTAGTATTTTAAAACCACTTTTATGAGATATATTCCTTTTAAATTACAAATCCGTTTAACTCACATCCCCTCTTTCGCAGTCAAACAAAGCCCGCATCTTCCCCACTCTCTTGGAATCTCCACAAATCTCACTCCCACTCAGCCTTCACTCTCACACGTCCGTAACCATTGCTCACTCATTCAGGGACCACAGACGTCCCTCTCCGTTCCCTTCGTCACTAATCTTTCTTTTCCCCCCCTCACCCCTTCTCAACATCGCATGGCTGCGTCAGCCCTTTTTTTCCCCCTCACCTCTTCCTTCGCCACCCTGTTGCTACCAACGTACCCCTCCGGCGCAGCGGCGGCGGCGACATGAGCATTCATCTTTGCCTTCATCTTCCACGCCCCATTCTCTCCGCCATCCCCCAAACTCCCCCCCCCCAGCCTTCTGCTAGGACTTCCCCTCCAAAACACCCGCTGCCACCAACGAACCTCCGTCGTGTGTCACAAATATTGATCTCTGCATGCACACTTCCTGGATCGAGCTCCTTTGGGCTGGCTCTGGGGGTGGCGTTCGGGGGTGGAGGTGTCGAGGGGTGGGAGGTCGAAGAAGAAGAAGACTTGGTGAAGACGGAGGAGCACCGACCGACCACCGGCCGCTCTTCTGCTCTGTTGCGATGCTAACGCGTTCTTCTCGGAACGATGACCTCGGAAAAAAAGTGTAGGGGTGATTCTAAAGAACAAAAAATTCCGTTACATACAAAACGAATTGCTCAGGAAGAGGCTGAGAACATTTGGTAAACACAGGATGGAGAAAAGAATTATATTTAGATCGGGAAATGTTTCTCATTTAGTAGGTGCTGTCTGATAAAAAAGTACTTATTTTTTCATTTTAATTATTTTAATATATTAAATAAGAAATCTAACCCTTTCACCAAAATAAAGTATTATTATTATATTCATTCCGAAAAAATAAATGCCGCTTATTATTTAACTCTATTGAAACATTTCTCATTTACTTGTCAAGCTTCTTCTTATTTGGTACTCACTTCTGAAAATATCTTTTTACTACTGGCTCTTTATCTAAAGAATTATTCTTTTGGCTCATCTCAATATCAGCATACAACTTAATTCTGAATTTATTCAATAACGCAACTTGCAAGCATTTGGTTATAACTCTCGGTGCGCATCTCGAATATTTAGTGTTTTTACAATTTTTGTTTCTGGCATTGAATGAGACAAGACACGTTCAGGGATATACACTAAAAAATTAAATTCTGAGCGTAAAAACGTTAGTTGATGTAAGAAATTCTTTACAGCGCCCCATGATACAAATAATTTAGCTTCACGTAACATGCGTAACCAAACCACAGGAAAAAATAGTAGAGTAAAAGCTTAAATATATTGAAATTCTGGATGAATGATTTTTTTCAAACAGAAGTGAACAAAAATTTATGCTATTTCTGTATGTGCTACTGGTGTTTTATTCCTGGGTCCGAGAGTTTAGGCACTGACAGTATGTGAAAATTCGCTGCCAATCACAACCAGGGAATAGTGCTCGATGCAGCGTACATATGCAACCCGCCAACCGTGAAAGTAAGACGGGAAATGGTTGTTTCTGAAGTATACTTTCCGAGTTCAATATTATGGAACATTTGGAGTGCAACATAAAAGTATTTAAGTACATTATAAAAGCTTTTACTCTACTATTTTTTCCTGTTATTTGGTTACGCACGTTACGTTAAGCTAAACTATATATGTCATGGGGCGCTGTAAAGAATTTCTTACATCAACTAACGTTTTTACGCTCCGAATTTAATTTTTTAAATCCCTGACACCAGCACACCAAGTTAGTCAAATCACTGAGATGTATAATTTTTATTTATTTTTATTCTAATTGTTATAAAACTACACAATATTTATAATAATGATGAAGAAATATGATTTAATTTCTATCCATCAGTTAATAATATTGTATAAAGAAAATTCAAGAACTCGCTTGACTCGTTTTAAATGCATCATGGCGGTCAAACACAAACAAACATGGCGACCGAGCACTACGGTTTCGTGGTTTATGTATCTCACCTCAGATAATATCTTTCTCGGATGTCCGGTGACATATAGTGTCTTCTCTATGAGAAGCAATGTGTTTCAACATCAATTATAATTGCAATTATTTCATTTAAATGACCGGTGAGGTATGTTCTTCGAGTTGAAATTGTAACAAATACATGTTACTCTGTTTATTTATGCCTAAATCTTAGTGATTTAATTCTACGTACGTTAATACCTTAATGTAATTCAACTTGCCTATTTTGTCATTTATAAACCATATTCCTTTATATCAGTATTTTTTGCAGAAACGTATTTTGCCTAAACAGAGAAATATTCAGATAAACATAAAAGTGCCGCAATATACCCAATTACTTAAGTACTGCCATTAGCAAACATCTGCGCACAATACAAAGAAAACCCCAAGTAAACATACTCGTGCATAATTCAAGATATAAGTTCACTAATATTCTTAGATGTTGCAGAATTCAATATTCGAAATCAAAATTCATACAGGTTTTAAATATTACTTATAAATTTCAGATAGGTCAAATTATTCATGATGGAAATTTTTCGTATCTATTATTAGACTTAATGGAATATTACATTCACGTAATGCATGCGGGAATAATTTGTGCCGAAATTTAAAAGAAAACATAAATAATTGTACGGAATACTAAATTTTAATTCGCACGCAATCTTAATTCTTTGTTATACTCTCTTTACGTGTTATAATACACAAGACAAAGTAAGATCAGTACTCACAGTCAGAATTGCTTTCCTGTTTCAAATACACGTATTTGTAACGTTTTGGAAAGATTACTCCCGAAATTACTTGGAAAGGGCGGTATAAATATGTACTCGCCTCAGGCAGCAATTTATGTAATGCCCATGCCTCTCATGGAAAACATTGGTTCTTCACTCTCTGATGTCGGGCACTATAAAACATGTGCAAGGACCTGTGTGGAACGCAAATTGAATTAGAATACTACTCTAATGAACTCAAACAAAGAGAAGTAATAAAAACGGTAATTAAAAACGGACAATTAAAAATGTTCATTTAATAATAGGGAACAGCGAACTCCGACCGCTCTGTGATTCAGTTTTCAAATGTTAACTGAAATGTCTATTACAGTTTTGTAAATATTTTTAACTCTCATAATTAGTCAAAAGTATTTGAGAGTTGAGAAAGTTGGAAAATTACATAAATAATTAGAATTTTTTAGCTGTATTTAGCAACCATAAGCCTAGGATCTGACTTAACTATCTTTCGGTATCAACCTCTTTTGCCTAAGGGTTCGGAAAATTATTCTTGAACGTTTCCCTCGAAATTTTTTTAGTCGCAAGAATATACATATTTTTTAATTATCAGCATACAATTCTTTTTCTACATTTGATTTTACTTAAACTGATGTAATAATTTAGAATGAAATTCTTACAAAATAAAAATTAATAACTGAAACAATAATAACTATTATTCGTATGAAAACAATTTGAGCAAAAAAACTGCATACTTTTTTTTACTTGTTTTTTAAATTCCATTTCCCTTCTTTTCTTTTGCTCCTTTGTGTTACTTCAAATGCTTCTCTTTCGCCTGTCTGTCCTACCTGTCTCGATATGGCGCCAGCCTTCTTCTACGCTTATTCCAATTTATTTTCCTATTTTACGGGGAATAGGATTCTGTGAGTTGTGTGAGATAATAGATGGAGGGAGTGGGAAGGGTTGGGGTTGACCACAACCCCAACAATATCCCTGTCAACTTTCATACTTTGTAGGTAACTTCCCGCTGAAAGTCACCATCACTGTCTTCCATTTCTCTCATAGCGCTGACACAGCGTAAAATTCGTATTTGAAAAGCTTTACTTACATTCCATCTCATTTATTTTTATCACGCATTTAAAATGTTATCGGAAATGTCAATTGTATTATATCCTGAAAATCCTTTTTGTCATATTCATTAAAGAAACTTGGAACGACATTTCATTACTTTCAATTGATCTTGTTATATTTTTAGTCTCGCCAACTTTAAATTTATTTATGTAATTGATACAGATTAGCTATCATCATGTTTATATTTATAAAAATTACTATACTATTTGAAACAGTTTCTATATTAAACAAAACTTCCACTTTATCGATAATGATGTATTTGATCAAATTCAATTTGATAAATAATATATTCAATCGTAAATAAATCAATGAATAATATGAAAAAATTTCACTCGATGTTTTCTGTATTTTTCCAATATTTCCTCTTCTTCGTATGAGAGTCAAGGACGTTTTAAAGCGTTTACGCAATTTTTTTATTACAGGAAAAAGTTATTGTATTTCAAATTTATACATGTTCTTCCATCTTGTGAAAACTAATATTAAAAAATTAAATATCTCTTTCCGAAACCATAAACAAATCAACATATTTGCAATACTACTACCTCTCCCCCGTTATTCATGAACGGGTGCGTAGGCGCGTCAGCGGGCGTCGTCGACGTCGCGGTAGCGCGCGCAGATAAGGGCCGTTCTCGATCGGAGATACGTTTCCGATGGGGCGTTGCATGTGCGCTGCGACACGTCTCTAAGAGGCGATCGCCCGAAGCGAAAGGTCTGTACACGCCATCGAGCGCGCCTAAGCGCCATCGTTTGGAATGGACGCGTTACGGGGGTGGGAACTGGGACGCACAACAGGCCAAGGGGTAAAGCGTGCGTAGATTGAGAGACGGGAGTGCTGAAATTGTACAAATATACCGACGGGAGAGGAAGGGAGAGTTAAGATTCGTGAGATGGTATAAGGGACCTGCTAGAGTGTAGAGATTGGTGTACACGAAGTTGGGCGAAGAATTGTAGGAATAAGGAAAGCGTAAATATGATCCATGTGGCACACCATAGATTCGAGAATAAATGTAAATCATAGGAGTGACGGCCAATGAAATATACGAAACAAGCAGAAAAGAGCAGTAGTTTTATTATACTACAATAATACAAGGAGAGATGTAATTAAAAGAAATGAAAATGTAGTAAGGACAACAGAACTTGATTAAAAAGTAATTGAAAAAAAAATTGTCAAATGAATAATCACATGTAAGCAGTTGGTTCTCTCTTCCAACTTAGGTAGACATCGCTAAAGTAAGTTATCATATCTAAGTTGAATTCATTCTATTGAAGTGAGGTACCTCTCATGTATTCCACTTGGTTTTATAAGAACTTTTAACAACTCATCACTTTACCTCCGAAATTCTGAATGAAAAAATCCTGTAAATACCGACTGATTTCTCTCAAACCGTATCGAAGACGAACCATTAAATAAAATGAAGCGATGCTTTTCCTCCAGAGATAGAAGAAATCGCTGTAGAAGTGCGGAAGGATACGAAACAGGTTTCTGAGACCATCAAGAGCACTGCAGGTGATGCGAAGATCCTGAGAGAAATCGACGAAAGCAAAACGCATTGGTAGATACGATAGAAGCAAAAAATGGGGTGTAGAATAACTGGCACGAAAGCAAAATAACATTAAAAAATCAAACTTTAAGTGTAGATTTGAAAAAAATATTTACTTCTTTGGGGAAGACAACTGGGTATGGTAATCATTTAGCAACAATAAGTATGCCATAAACTTCGATAAGTCAGCATGGTTTGAGAATATTGAGAACAGAAAGGAAGTAGGCGATACTGTTGAGTGCTGTAAAATATTGCGACTATACACGAATAGGACGAGTAAAGGGTGAAACATAGTACAGAAAGGTAAAATAAAAGCAAAATAATATTATGGAGCAGAGTAAAGAGGAGAAGGAGAGACAATCGTGCCTATAATAATAATAATATTAATATAATGACTATTCCGGGACGAGGCTCAGCACATCTTCCGCCTGATCACCATTTGCATACATACAATACATATAACATACATATACAATAATATAAAATCATAAAACATACATTCATGAATAACTATAACTAAAATTGGAGGAACAAAATTCTACTTTACTCTGGGGTAGCAATCTAGGGATAATCCCGGCATTTACCTTAAGCAATCGAGGGAATCCCAGAAAAACCTCAATTAGGATGACGGCTTAGTACCGAACACAGAATATACAAAAACTTAAAAACTAAATGACACTAAATAATACAATAAATATAAAGGAGACAAGAAGAAATAACCAAACACCCGGTGAGACGATTGTGCGTTGATTGTACTTGAGCAATAGTGCGGAGAATGAATACGAATGCTTTTAAGACGATTTTAAAATGATAATCTGAATCAGATACTGGAAGAACATACCTAGGAAGTTGAGTAGCTGACACAATAACAAAGCGGTGAAGCCTATGGAAGAAGAAAACATGATGCGAAGTGCTTCTATCGATTCAAAGAGGAAAGGAAATGAGAAAATGATGGATAGGTAGCGGTGATAGCGAGGTGCGAGAACTTCAATGTATCGAACTGCGTGAATCGAACGGGTAGTAGGTCGAAGACGTACACAGGATGAAGAGAAATATAGTGGGAAGAATCAAGCTGACTTTCAAATGAAACAGACGACAGAAGAATCTCAGAAAGAGACGTAATATTGACGAGGATATCAATTTAGTAATTATTGCTAGTCATCAGAAGAAATAGTTAAGTTCATGGACTTGTAGAATAAGTTATACAGAGGACTACAGAGCAAATATAAATTTTTTTAAAGACGTACGAGGATACAGTAAAAAGTGGAACAGGAATAATTACTCCATGAGTACGGTTCTCTTAAAACTTAGATTACGTTATACCACCAATTAATAAGAAAAAATGTAAATTTGTCCTTCTCGACTTATATTAGAATACATTTATTTTTATTGTTCTTTCCATTCAACGAACTTTTTATTAAAAGTAATATTATAAAAAAACTGTTACCCAGGTTTCGAACAAGAGCTACTGATCCAAATGAATTGATATTTCAAATAATACATTATCTCATGATTCGTTTATCACGGTCTCAACAAAAAAAATAATAAATGAAACATTAGAATGGTTATTTTTTAGAGTAGATGTAACTGGAACAGTGACAGATATGTTGTTTGGATATCTTGTGATTGCCTCTCACAAGAATTCTAAAAAACCAAAATATCTGAAATAAGATTCAACGTTTATTCATGTGACACATCCAAAATTTAATTTAACAAGAATTCTTGGAGCGTTCAGAATGGATTCGTGTGGGTTCTGATCTCAGGAAAGGGATTCCGTGAAACTGTTTCATAACCTATCTACAAGAGGAATACTGCGTATTGATTTTCTTACAATGAGATCAATGTATCAAAAATAGTTTCTCAATTCGTTGTACGACTCATAAGTAAGAACGCAAAAAATAAAATAAATTAATATCTGTTCTACATTTTAGTTTGCAATAATATAGGTTTCTCAACATCTTTTCCAACATTTTCATTTACATCAAAGATTAAAAAATGTAAGTATATTGATAAAAATAAAATAAGATGTATTAATAAAAATATGATGAATATTAATTATTAGTGTAGATTATATTTTCTCAAAACTGAAACTACCATATTGTCAACAAATGCCAAAAATTTTCTATTTTTGTATCAAAGCTAGAGACAATAACATTCCTGTGGTGCATTGTTGATTATGGGGTAGTTGATGCAATTATTCCACTACCTATTTTTCCGAAAACGAATGTTTCTATTTATTTTAAAACGTTAACGTAAGGGATTGCGTGAAGAATTATCATAAATGTATGATGATAACGACGACGAATTGAGCTACTTTACTGTGTGTAACCTATCTCTGTTGTATCTCTGTACTACAGTGTCAAAGTTGCTGGTAATATTTAAATATTCTACTGGACTTTGCCGCATTTATTATTGATATTCGATAAAACCTTACGGAGAGAAGCATGAACGTCATTATCGAACTTAGTCGATAGGATTAGTAAGTATCACTTAAAATTTCCCACCCTCCACACAAAAGCAAAAAAACGCAAGCATTCACTCCAGAGTGATCGAGGGAACAAAATGCGTCACGCACTAATGGGACCAACTTACGTCAGTAAATAATGTATTGAAGCCTTTTCAATGTGAGCTGAATATATATTCAAAATTATTTCCATCGGAGACTGCCACTGAATCTCATTCTTCAAAACGACAATGAGAAGTAGATTGATTACAAATGCAAATGGCTTCCATTCGATCATTTATAGCTCTCTTAGATGTATCTCGCTAGCCCAAAATGAGTTCTTTGAAGTGGATCTCTTTCTTTTGAAGAAAAGAAAAAGTCGCAAGTTCTCTGTAAGGAGACCTCTGAGAAACAATCTGAATGGCACATTTTAGTCATTGACAGCTTCATGATATCACGGGCATTACTGGATAACTATTGATATCGGAGACGGGAAAATTTATGTGGACAGTAATCCATACTAATAAAAGTGAATTCTATATGGTATGAAAATCGGAAAAATTAATCTATGAAAATATTTGAAATTTCAAAGAATTCTTCTTATGGGTTTTTACAAGTACTATGTAAAGTATGGTTCATACTGATCAATTACAAGAGCAGAAAAATAATTAAACTTGGTTGCTAATCAGTAGATGCGAATCTTCATTCGCACGACTGTTGACTATGAAGCTTACAAATGTGTCCACCAGAGTTCAATTGTGTTACGTGAGGTTGACAATCCACTGAACGTACAATCTAAGTGACAGAATCGTAAAAACAAAAAATATATAAAGGTCTTGAAAAACATTGTTTTCAAGAACATAACCTAAAAGTGAAATTAAAACCAAAGAATTCAGAGGTCTTAACTATGCCTAAACTATATGAAATAAACCAAAGAATTCAGAGGTATTTTTATATATTGTACTGTGTATAGTAAATTTTACTTGTCTGCATTTTAAAATAATTCATAATTACGTACGTGTTAGCATACTGAAAACTGTATATTTATAGGTTTGCTTTGTGGTATTTAATTTTTGAAATTAGCAAATGTGAAAACTTATATCACGAAAATAGAGAAATATGGAAACTAACATATGAATTTAGAATATTATGCAAGAGCTCCGGGCAACACCGGACTAAATGAGCTGGTACATTATAAATTCAAGTCAAAACCCGTCTATTAAATGTATTACCACATTGAAATTCGTAAATTGTGCAAGGTGTGGTTTATAATGCATTGTAGTTGAATACCCAATAACGTGCACTGTTCGCGTGAATTTTGTGGTTTTGTGACAAATGTCCTACCTTGAATCCTCATTGACAAACATATTCGAAAAATTACATTTCACCCCAATTTAATCCCTGTAAAATCGGAATATCGAAAAATCTTTTCATGGTGAGCCTACACAAATGTCAAAAATGACAACCCAACATCTCACCTTCCCAATTCCCTCACCCAACCCAAGTCCAACGGTTAGGTGGAAAAGCAGAGCTCATGGCCTGAACCTCGGCAAAAGGCATTAAATAAATAAACACACAAAACGAATGCAAGATCTCAAAATTTCAAGTTCTCATCTTTAATAGTTTCCTCTCCACGATGATGAATCACTCAGGTCAACGCCGCTTATAAGTGAACATTAATGTAGAGCATACGAAGTGTTAAATGTATGGTAATGTACGTGATCAATATAGCATATCTCTGCGTTTATGGACAATAAGTCTCCTTTACAGACAAGTAAATATTCACATTTGTACCTTAATAAGGATTAACACTCCACAAACGGATATTTATTGAAAAAAAAATCAAAATTACGCAGTGCTCTACCTCGTTCACAAGTAATTCTACGAAAATCTGTTTTATCATTGTGTAGGGAGACGATTTACAGAGAAGGCAGCACTTTGATTCACAGTAACGGTACAAGGGTACGAGGTTGCGGTCGGAATTAGACAAGGGTCTGACACCGAAAATTTGCTGGGGTTCTCCGAGGGTGTAACAATATAGTGCAAGAGGGACCAATTCTGCCGTAGGAGGAGGATGCGAGAAGGAAATATATCTATTACGACAAACGCAGATTCGCGTGTCTTCTCATGCGATGTGCAGAGTAAATAACTAAAACGATATCAGCGTCCAAACAAGTCCGGGAAGATTCTCTAATAATTTCTTTTCTATGAAATATAAAGTTTTCATAATTATATATTCTTTAAAAATCCGTTTTCACCGTTACGAAAAATTTATAACATTTTTAAGTGTTGTAGTTTCTCGTGGAGAAAATCTGCAGACATTTTAAAATTTTCATTTATTAATCCAGTAAACATAATGGGGAAAAAATCTTTAATCTTATAAGCTGACGGATTTTTTTAAACTCGAGCAAAATCAAGAGTATGCAACTTGATCGAGCAAATAATACGCACAAAACAAGCTGAAGTTATTGTATTTTGGATGTAATCATCTATTATTGATAAATAAAGTTTAATTTTACTTTAGTAACACAGTAAAAACATTTTCGTGACCTACCTTGTTACAGGACTATCAACGGCAGGCACATGCATCATACTTTATATATAACGATACGAAAAAATATTTTTTATCAATCGGAGTCGCAATTAATATGTGTCACTATATACTTCCAATTCCGGCATATAAATGTACTCTCCACGTCGGGACGTACGGACATTATTCCATCCTGTTTCAAGAATAAGATCTTGTACTACCCATACTACAGAGCAGTTCAGACATGACGAAGTCAAATTGACAAATAAATAGCGTGTGTGTCTTCCTGTTTTGTGTGGAGGAATTTATACATTGTAAGAAATGCTCTATAAGAACAAGGAATTTGAAGGGCGACAATGGGGTGGGAGAAAGCATGAACGTTCTCGATTAATGGAGGTATAGAGGCACAGTTACAAGTAAAATAGGTAGCATGGAAGGTCGAGATTTAGGAAAGAGTAAAAAGGGTTACTCAGAGAGAGGGCGTATGAGACTTGGGGTCGTGGGAGCGATTTATTGGATACGGCGATTATTTATTGGGATTGGTGAAAAAGATACCACCTTTTCAAATGATTATGTTTTAGCAGTTAAATTAAAATGTGTATTTAAAAAATTCAACTTCCACTTTTTTCTAAGAAAAAGTAGCGAGCGGTCAAGTATGTTAAAGCCTCTCTTCAGAAGCAGACATTTAAAAATCAATAAAAACAATGAAACGTCAAGTACAAAACATATAATAAATAAAAAAACAAAGAAGGAATGAGATATAGTTTGTGAGTCTTGAAAAGCAAGCAAGAATTATAAAGATGAAATATTCATCCTCTTACTCTCCGGAAACAAGCAAAGGACCATCCCATCAGTTCCAATCAAGAGCTCAAGGGCATTGGCTTTATAATTACAATTTAATAATTATAGAAAATTAATAAAATACGCATTGTTACCAATGTATTATTCCAAAATGAATCGTAGATATAATGTGCAGTCAAAAGCAATAAATGACATTCCCGTCTACTGGAAATTCGTCACTACCCGTATGAATACCGGAGATAAACCTGGGCCTGGATGGGGTTACAGAGATAATGTATACAACCGTGTCAAGGTTGCGTATTATATTTAACGATTTTTAATATTAATTTACGATGCAATAACTGTTGTAATCTTGTAAATTGTTTCCATAAGTGCACCGTTCTCCCAGTCGTCAGAAATCCTTTAGCTTCGCTTAATATGTGCGAATGCCTTTCGCCGTGATATCTACGCGGAGCGACGAATGTGACACGGTGTGCGACGTGCAATGGTAATGTTACGAGTAACGTTTATTTCAACGACACGATGCTCCACTGCTTATCCTTTGTGGAACTGAGGAAGCGCCTCTTTTGGCGTCTTTACTGATGCGCGCAAACCCCTTCTGGTCGATACGCACGTATTGGGATTACAGTCTGCTGACCGGGCAACGGACCGAAGTAACCGGAATTTCCACGACATACTTCCCCCACCTCCCTAGATGCGTTGGCCAGCAATATGCCAGATACCTCGTCACCAATATCCAAGGCATATATTTTATTCTACACATCAGAATTACAGGGGAGTACGAGAGACTCTATCTTTGAAAATCCTCGTGAGTCATCCAGAAAGTAAAGCACCACAGAAACTGTTGAAGTCAACAAATAGCCCTTTCTTTACAAATATCCCCTCCGGTGGCTAAAGTGTTACCGTTCTTGCTCATCACCACGTCATCCCGGGTTCAATTTACATTAATGTTCCAGTTCATATAGCTGTGACTACTGAAAAGCGAGCCCTCCTTCCTCTATCCACATCCTACTAGTATCAATAACTCCCACTCCTACTAACCCCTCCATGTGGGCTAAGTTGTTGGTAAACCCAGCTTAGCGGCCCAACTCCTACCTCCTATCGCTCCATGTAAGCTTCAATACCATGCTATATTTCCAATTTACAAATACTACAATAAAAATATAAAAAACCTTTTCAAATGTTTCCATACAATGGTAGTCCCAGGAAAATATTTATATTAATTCGTACATCCTTGTAGTATATCGCATACAATAACTGTTTTGAGCTATTGCTTTCTTATAGTTGGTTTTATGTATCGTACTGAAATATGAGTACAATTAGAAGCAAAGACATCATAGGAAAATGTTTGTTAGCTGTAATACGTTTTGAAAGAACGCTTGTTAGATAAGACGGGAATGAAGTTGTTCTTGGGTCGCAGAATCAAAACTAAATTACTAAGTCCTTGGATATAATGTTAATTCCAATTTTCGATACTTAAATTTCTAATGTATCACGTGATACTCGCTTTTTTTACATATAAAATAATTTTCCCTTGAACTTCGAAAGAATTTCGACTTCTCTTGTGTTTTAAGAAAATAATGTAGAGAAGAAATTGAATGTTGTGCGTACCTGGAAGAAAGAGGTAAGTCCAATAAATTTCAAACATCCGGCCATGAGAGGAAGTGAAGACCGTTTAGAATTTAAATACATTAA
This sequence comes from Laupala kohalensis, assembly GCA_002313205.1. Lineage (NCBI taxonomy): Eukaryota > Metazoa > Arthropoda > Insecta > Orthoptera > Trigonidiidae > Laupala > Laupala kohalensis. The sequence goes on along the minus strand of NNCF01126330.1, from coordinate 2,219,490 downwards.
TACAGGGAAACTCTCAATTATATCCTATACAAATGAAGTTGTCAAAAAGTGGTTCTCACTAAGATAAGTCGTGGTACGGAGTTAATCACATGACAGTGAATTCATTTTTAGACTTTGCCTCCGCAAAGATATAATGTTTATTATTTGTGATATTCAGCACTTAATAAAGTCAAAGTCAATACAAAGATACAACAAGCATCTGACGAACGTTTCCGATTATAAGTGGGGCAAAGTATGGCAAAAACGGTCTCGTGCTGAGGCGATTTCTCCGGCGCTTCAAGAATGTCTTCATTTCTTTTGTCGGCTTCGACCAGATCTTCGAATATTCGCGGATCTGTTACGTTTCTTCATATTTAATAAATATTATATCCTTTCATTTGTCTTTTCATAGGCCATAATAAAGTAGCGCTGTTTATTAGAAAATAGTTTCACACAAAAACCAATAAAAGTATTGATATCTCTCCTAAAAAAGCTACGAATAATTTAAATGCTTTAAATGATTTACGAATTATCTTGGTAAAAAAACGCGCTTCGATATCTTTATCCATTAAGGAGATATTTGACGAGAATGTTCTTAGTGAATAATTTTCTACATTTTCGTTTGAATTAATAATAAATAAATTCATTGTCAACAAAGCAGTATAAACTGCGTATGGCCACGTGGAGGACAATCAACTAATATACTCTCCGGATGCAAGCAAGCAAAGGCAGAGGTGAATTTAACATTTCAGCAACCTCTTAAGATAAGAATAAAAAATGTCCGGCACTTGTTATAATATTAATAGAATACAAACAAATTATTATTTAGAAAAATACAAAAAAAAGTTGTTTTACTTCACATTTATTATCAAACTGTAGATTATTCGGAGTATAGTCTATAAATCATAAATATTAAAATAACACTAACTTCGAGATACAGCATTTCAATACACGACGCCCCTAGACAACACCCTAAAGAGCCTGTACAAAAAATTCACCTCTACCCGAAGGAAAATCGGGGCAAATTATATTGATATATAAAAATCCTTGATTTTCATAAATCATATACCTGTTATATGTGATAACTTTTGGTCAGATGAAAACGGCGACGAGCCGGGAATCGAACCCGGGGCTCCCGCTTTGATCGCAGGGGTGTTAACCACTACACCACCCGTTCGCCTTCTATAACTCTACACCATTTCCACCCAGACCTAAACCCCGGAAGGCCTGAGACATATCCCCAAACAGGAGACAGGTGTGGAACTCATGCTCGTCGCCGTTTTCATCTGAGTTATCACATATCGTCTGCACGTGTGGGGTACGCGGAAGAAATATATGCATCTGTTACATGGATTAAATTTTCGAAACGTAAAGTATACTCGTAGTCAATATGACCATAGACATCTCAAATGGGAAGTTTCTACGCTTTTCTTGGAGGTGTTTGTCCTGTTTTCTTCCTTTACCGTCGTTCTACGCATGAGGTTATCCGACTGAGAAAGAGACGTGGGAACAAAGTGACAGCGGCTTGTTAGGACGCAATCGAGCGACTCTCGCGACGCCCATTTCGTATCAAACGACCCGTTCTAGGGCTCACACAAGAGGTAGAGTAACCCTTGATTGCCGAATAGCTTTGACGCAAAAACCTCCATTTCAACGCAATGCTTCTTCCGCGTTCGTCTCCTTTATGACTGTTGAGAAAACGATTCGCTCCTGGTGACTTCTTCCTGAGTGAATTGCTTTGAAGATACTTTGGAGGAGGAGAAAATTTATATTTACTGTCTCGGAGTGCACAGTGGATAGAGTTTACGGACTATTCAGTAAGGTCTAAGTAGGTCCGTTCATTTACCAGTACTCGTAGACTCATATGATATGGACCGAGCGATCTTGATTACCGGTTGTTCTAAAGGTCAAACGAAGTTGTCACTCTCGCACATCGACTTGGGTGGGGGAACTCGATTCCCTTCCGAGTGCTCACTGCTGCGCACAAGTCATTGCGCACCTACCCTCCTTCCCTCCTCCAAGAGGATGTGCGAGAGAGTGGGCGATACCAAACAGTATTTTCTGTCTCATGTTATCACGGACTACCCTCAGCACAGATCGCTGAGTCTATATCATATGAGTCTATGCCAATAGTAATAAACTTCTTCTTTCTCAGTCATATGCATCCGATACTTGGATGAGGCTCTGTTTCTGCCCGTCTTCTCCGAAGTTATTATCTGAAATTTTTGTTCATAGAATTCTCAGGGTTACTGAGAAACGTGTCTGTAACGGAAGAGAACAGGGGGAGAAAAGAGAAAAGAGAGACATAGAAGATGAGAACAAAGAGAGACCAAACCGAGTAAAGAGAAAATAAATTAAAATTGATGTCGAGGAACAGGACAGGAAAATTTTTGAAAATTTTCTTTATGTCTCCTAAATTACTGATTTTTGTGTTTTGGAAATGTCATTGATTCTTGTTAAGCCTATAAGGGAACGACGATGTCAGCTAAGAAATATGGTATGATGACATACAGTTGTATACGTATGCTCTTACTGACAATCTGACGACGATGGAGAGATCGCACAAGTGAAACGAAAGATGTTACGATGTATATATTCTCTACCTGGTTTTCAAACCCATTACGTTCCGCGTATGAAATCTATACCTTATCACTTACATGGGCATCGATCGGCAAATATTCCGTATATGAATTTTATTCTATTGTTTCAGTCCTTATCAAACGTCGCATTTCTACCTACTGAAAAAAGAAATACTTTGTTCTGCGAACACCGTCTGAGACTTCACGGAATCGTTATTCCATAAACCACTATGCCAGCTCACAAGGGGTCACGAAATATGTGAAAAGAAGGAGGTGAATTATGTTCTATTCATTGAAGAGCTCCAGTACTAGATACACTAGGGAAACTTGCTGCTGGAAAACCGGCTTACGAACCGAATGCTATCGAAAGGGAAAAATACACTCCAACCATTGAGTTCACGTAATCGCCGAAGTACGGGATTCCGCTTATTGAATGTTTTCTGTTCTAAATAGACGAACAAATGATTTCGTATATATGGAACTTCCTTTTTACCGATCTCTACAAGCGTTGGATAATATTATTCGGTGATATTATATAAAAATCAATGTAAAATCAGTCGTCACTTACAAATGTATAAAAAATAACTGTGGTCAGACCTAAAACTTTACATTAGTAAGTATGTGTTCGCGAAAACAATATGATACACTTAAAGGAGTGTAGTTGACGAACTACCGTTCACAGAGATAAAATGAACTGTTATGAAGGTTATATTGTATGAAGGGTTTTTTACCAAAGTGCGTCTACGTCACTCGCCACAATTACTCATGTTCCAAATGTTACGAGAAAACTGCACCGCATTTCATCTTTAAATATGAGATCTCGTAAAATACACAATGTTTTCGTGTACATAGATACCAATGGGAATAAAAAATATGAACACAAATCGGTTTTTCGCCTTTGTAACATTGGGAAAAATAAAATTTAATTAAAAGGTGTCCTTAATTAGTGTTCGAAAATGAAAACTTCTTTCGTAATATTACTTGGATGCCAAAGAATACATTTTATTCTCCACTGTACTCGCATGAAATATATTTCAAAAAACAGGGGAATTTTCAATTTGCTGTTTTTGTACTGAAATAATTAATTTAAGTAATCCTGAGCACAAATAATGTGTTAGTCTCAGATCTCAGCAAGAAATTAATATGAATAATTCTTGACATAATAAATACAGACTGTACGGACAGAAATTAATATGAATAATTCTTTACCTAATTCAGATTATACGGGCAACTCCGCTCAGATGAAAATTACGTATATCTTTCAGCAATTTAGCAACAGTGCATTATCTTTACCACTCTTACTTTAATACAAGTTGATACAATTTTTTCCATAGACAAGACCATAATGGTTTGCATGGTGCCTAATCCAAAAATACTTATTTTGAAACGGTACAAAATGGCGGCCGACAAATGGTGTCAGGTGTGGGGATTACCAAACAATTCCCCCCATCTCCTCACGACAATAGCAATAACGACCAATGGCAGGAGTTGAAGTGTGGGATCGACAATATGAGAACGGGCCATTTCTCCCAAACAACCAGGGAGTGTAGAAGAGTGTTTGCAGGAGAACACTCGATTCAGTAAAGTAAAGAAAACCAAGTTCAGAAGAAGATGGATATAGTTACTCAATGAGATGTAAAAAGATTGAAAAGAGAGGTCGGTGTATTAAATGAGACGGAATAGAACCTCCCTGCCCGCCCTGGTTAGAATTGGATCAATAGCAGAAAACATATCTTGAAAACGTTTAAACTAAGGTTGACCAAACGTTTAATATATGTGTTCAATCAAGAATTCAGGTTTTTATCAATAGTTTGACAATTTTATTCTTATTAAAAAACAAAACTAAAAAAAGGTATTATAGGTAAGCAACATATAACACATTTTCTGAACTTAACTTAGAAAATCTGGTTCATGATGACAGTTCAAACTGTATTCGGATTTAGGTTTAATCAATGACAATTGGTTTAGCTGTTTCGCCCTTACTATAGAATGGATCTACAGTTCTTCCGTACTAAGGAAGTTAAACGGCGGAGAAGCTGGTTGCTTCCCGTTTTTATATTTTCTGATTTGACTTCCATTAGCATATTTTCGTGTATTTTAATTTTAAAAACATCACTTATAATCATATAGTATTAAATCTGACATTAAGGGGCTCGTAAAAATAAATGCTAACCATACGTAATGAATAACTTCATTTCCATCAGAGGTTTTGTGTGTGTGCGTGTGTGTGTGGGGGAAATTGTGTTACCATTTTCATAGTTCGCAGTTAGTTTGATATAATTAATATAATTCATTATTAATAATATTCTAAATTTCGGGTTAAATACATGAAGTACGATGAAATATAATTACTAGAGAAAAGAACGCATAAATAGAATATCATCAAAACTTTCTTGATGAAATGAATCTGAATCATTCTTTTTTCATATTTATGTTTGTTGGACACAGAAAACCATAAATAATGAGAAAGGTACATATAAATAGAAAATTAATAACTCATGTGACTAAAACGCTTCCACCGGTGTAGTTAAAAGTGTGAAAGAAAATTAAAATAGGAAAATTACACTTCTGAAAAGCATTGCACTTTCTTTTCAAAGCATCTTATCGCACGATCTTTGAGACCACTAATTCACATATCGATCCTCTAATAATGTACTTGTCAAGTGTCACACCAACGCAAAAGGACGTTCACAATTTGGCACGTTCACTTCCTGTAATTATTGCTCTCTCCATAATAATATGATTACATAACTTATAACTGAAAAATAAATAATAACAAGTGATACCTTTGTGATTAATAACTAATTGAAACGCACGCACACTGGGCACGAGGGGAAAAGGTAATATCGAAAACAAAATCAAAACAACATTCCTGGACAAACAAAGAATTGAAACCCGTATGGTAAAATAACCTTGCTTTTCTTTGCTTACCTAAATTTAATCTTCTCTACAGCCATCACGCAAATAACGTAAACATTTATTTCTTTTAATGAAAAACATGTCATAACCCTGTTGTAACACACCGGATTTTTTTTTCCGTAATGAGAAGACACACGAGAAACCTAATAAACGTAATATTTTAATTAACTGGCAGAAATATGAGCTTAAAAGGAAATTATGACCTTTTGAGTAAAATATCAAATCAAATCAAAATGGGTTTTATTTACATAATTCAAAAGAAATACAATATTTAAAGATTTATTATATTATATTGGCGTGGCAGAGGGTCCATGCGCCGCTAAATGACCTCTTGATTGCCGTGGGCTGTGCATACTGTACCCTAGTATTTACTCTTAACGAATTTCTAGTTGCATTGAATAAAATACAGAATTGTTGAGTGAATACACATTAGATGGAACTTCACAGGCGAAATTCGTCAGTCTACGTACATTCGTATATTCTGTCACACGTATTTGCATACTTCATTTCTAAGAGCATATTACGCAGACGTTTTCATGTGAAATCAAACATAAGTATAAATTATTATGGGGATCTATTTTATTTCGTAAGGACTGGGACTATCGGTGCTAATATGGGTTCAAGTTTAGGTTGAAGATAGTATGAGAGTGTCAGGCTCATTTGTGAAACTTTAAATAATGTTATCCATATTCATTAAAAATAGTGATTACGTCAATAATTCATTAATAATGGAGGATTAACAACTTCGAATAATTAATTAGCCAGTTTAAATTGAAACATTGTATTGTAAAAATGGTGTCCACCTGGACTAACTAAGAGTCCTCTAGTTTTTACTTTCCCGTATACATAGTATATAGAAAGTATTGTACTCGTGAAAAAAATTCGAAAATGAAATTTCTACGGAAGTATCTGATTCCGAAAAAGTAGTTTTTGGTATGACGTCCGTCCGGTCCGCCCGTCCGTCTGTGTGCATCACCTCTGACCAAATTTTTAAAAATTATTCACTTTTCGCATTTATGGTATAATGAATATTATTAAGCAGTGTAAATGGATGAAGCTGAGGAAGAGTACACGTTTGGTAAACTGAAATGAAAGATATAATGGTAAAATACATAGCAGGACTGAAAACGCACTCCAGAGAGGAAAATACACCAACTTCTACCTACAACGAAATAACATTTACGTAACACTTTTACGATATTTATAAGACAGAGAAATCGCTAAATGTCTTAAAATAATATTCTGAATATTTATTTTACCTTCAAATCTCAAATAAAATACAGAATTAGTGTATTTGAACCTGAATATAGTTCACTTCTTTTGTCATATACGTAGCATAAGAAACCAAGAATTTGATCACGAGATTATGTCACAAATATTCGTTTTGGTGTTCCCTGATTCCAAAAAAGTCGTTTTTAAAATAACGTCCAAGCCTAACAAGAAAAATTTTTCTTTCGTGCTTTTTCTTATTAGTATATAGAAAGAACTGTAAATGAAAAAAATTATCGATCGCAAAGTTTTTACGGAAATATTCATTTTTGAAGTCCCTGATTCCTAAAAAGCGATTTTGGCGCGTAGTTTTAATCCTAAGGAATCGAAAGATTTTTTTTTGTAGATTTGTCATTTTTACATGTTACTTTTAGAAGGAGAACTGAAGTATGTCTCCGTCCTTGGTTTTTCTTAGTAATACGAATCTACCAACCCTTCGAACCCAACGCAACATTTCTAACCTCACATCCGTTGATGTTGGGAATGCGAGCGTTTTCGCTGTGTAAGTTTACGTATAGGATGTTTCCTCTGCTTTTCTTGCCGGATGTTGTTAACTCCGGTAAGGTTAAGAGTGTCATATTTATATAGTGGTACATATTATTTGATACGTAAGAAGTATTTTTTTTGTATGAATACAGATGTTGTGTAAAGAAATAATTAGGCAATGTTTTTTTTTTATATTTGTCTTGCAATTTACGTAGAATGAAAAATCTTGTTTGTTTATTGTTCCTGAATCTGTTAGAATTCCATATTATATTGTTGTTTCAAATAATATAATTTCAACTGGATATTTTTAATACTTGTAGAAGTCTTAAACAAGAAAGATAAGAAGCGTTACGAAATATAGAGGATAATTAGAAGCAGACAGTATCCTCTCTATAACAGAAATTGATCATATATCCAATTAGTTTTTACTGAGGAGAAATTTGCAATATCAAATTGCAAAGAAATTTATTTCTAACTTTTTAACTAAATTGTTTAAGAATATTGAAGGTCTGCTTGCTAAGATCTTGTATTTTTCCATCGTGTCGTTTGAAAAAGAATATAAATCTTACTTAGCTAATCACCCTCAAAAACCAAAAGACGGAAATTAGAGGTGTTTATGTAAATATCAGCGAAAATATTTGTATAACAAATGTCGAGCCAAAAAAACACCCTCTCTTTAAAGGGTAATATGAAGACGACCAAAATTTAGAGAATCATGTCAAAAATAATCCTCTGTAGAATTCTTTAATGTCACTCTGAAGTGCAGACTGAGAAACATACATGAAAAAGTATGTGCAGCGGTTTTGCACTACTATTTTTGCTACTGTTTTCGTTTTATAATTTTCTTCATTCTACGGAAAGACATGACAAATTTCGTAGTTCTTTCCTATATTCAATGTGTGGCACGCGAGATAGTTGTTTATCGATTCTATTAAAAAATTATTAATGAAAATTTATTTAAAAACCATCCCTTCAGAGGCTTTATTCTTAAGAACCTGAGGAACTTCAAAATATATTTATTCAAATGTTAACCCGGCAAAGTTTAAGTTTCATTAGACGAGTTGATAGATAATAGTTCATTTAAAAATGCATAACATTCCTATTTGTATTTTATTTCCCATTTGTATTCTACCTACCCACGCTCTAACAGCTCGTGTGTCACTGTGGGAACACTATATGTAGGCACCTGTATGCTAATCTCATGTACTGTTTTGGTAGTAAATAAATAATAATAATAAATAGAAAATTCACTTATACCACCTTAAGGGTATTGTTTCAATCAAAATGTGCCGCGATCCATATCCAATCTCGCGTGCGACTTCCTTCAATCCAAGGAACCGGCGCGCCCTCGCGGTCTCTCGACAAATTAGGAACATCCCTTTGAATCCCCATAAGATGTGTACTGTGAATTTTGTAGTTGGACGTGATCTCGTGTAATGAATGTGGGATGAAGAGAGTGGCGTTGCGTTGCAGGTAAAGGAGGCGTCATCTCGCCGCATCTCCCGCCGCGCACCGAGCACAAGCCTCCGCCCGTCGTCGTCATCAAGAAGGAATTGCGCGAGGAGGAGGACGCGGAGGAAGCGGAAGAAGCGGCGGCTGCGGCGGCCATGGCGGCTGCGAGGCGACGCGGAGGCGACGGACGAGAGATGTCTTCCTCCAGGTGAGACACACTGGAACTTTTCATTTCGTCAACGAGATAGATTGATAAATAATAATAAATTTGTTGTCAAAAAACAGTACAGACTGCGTATGACCACGTGGAGGACAATAAACTAATTAACTCTCCGGAAGCAAGCAAGGGACCATCCCATCAATTCCGATCAAGGGCCCTAAGGCAGAGGCGGATTTAACATTTCAACACACTCCCGATAATAAAAATAGTTCGGTACGTGTTATAATATTAACATAATACCAACTAACTTTTGATTATTTAAGAATATTGAAGGTCTGCTAAATTAAGAATATTGAAGGTTTTCTTGCTAGGATCTTGCGTTTTTTTTTGATAGGATTATTTTTATAATAGAAAAAGAATACAAATCTTACTTAGCTAATTACCCCTCAAAACCAAAAGAAGGAATTAGTAAATTATAGGTGTTTTTGTGTAAATACTAGCGAAAGTATTTCTAAAATAAAACACAGAAAAGTCATTTTACAAGTACGTATTATTATCAAACTATAAATTGATTGCCTTAGATGCAGGAGATGTGACTGTACTCATTCTTCTCGACTTCAGCAAAGCTTTCAACACAGAGGACTTTGATATTTTAGAAGCTAAACTTTCTGTCTTCTTTCCACTCTCCAAACCGTGCATCAAATGGCTGAACTCCTACTTACGAGGACGTACTCAATGTGTCACTCACAATGGAAAGTTTTCTACTTGGTTGCCTCTGATCAGCGGAGTGCCCCAAGGCGGTATTCCATCACCTTTACTCTTTTCCTTATTCATCAACGACCTTCCGTTTTCCGTACTCTCATCACACTACCACATCTACGTCGATGACTTCCAATTGTACTCTTCCTGCGCTCCACTAAGCATCAACTAAGCATCAACATACATTTACTTAATGATGAACTTGAAAGAATCCGACTGTGATCAATAAGCAATAATATATTAACCCCAGAAAATGCCAGGCAATAATATTCGGGAATAAAAAATCACTTGGTCGGTGTAGATCCATGCTTCATTCAGACCTTTGTATTGGTGATGTGAAAATTCCCTTTTCTCCAAACGTAAAAATCTTCGTATTATAATGGACGAAACACTATCATGGACAGACCATATCACGTATATTTGCAAAAAAATCTTATAATACTCTGCTCTCTCTCAATCATGTTAGACACACACTCACCGAACCCATAAAACAAATCCTCACACAGTCATTACTCATTCCTCATCTTGACTACTGTGACATCATTTACCAAGATATTCCTTCCACTCTCGCAGACAGACTTCAAAAGATTCAGAATACCTGCATTCGCTTTATTTTCGGACTGAAACGATACGATCACTTGAGCGACTACTAACTGAAAGCAGGTTGGATGAAACTGAAAGACCGACGGAAATTCCATTCTTTCCTTTTTCTTCATAAAATACTTCAGACTAAAACCCCAACCTATCTCCATTCCTTTTTCCAACTTCTTTCCGATGGACATAACCTAAATACTTGTTCTTATTCCAAATTAGTTCTTTTAATTCCCAGACACAAAACTCAAATTTTCTCGCTTCTCTATCGAGGCGGCCAAACTGTGGAACAATCTTGATAATAATGTAAGGAATATTTCAACAAAATACTCGTTCTCCAATACATTGCGATCCTCTTTGCACTCGGAGTCGCATTAACACAAGGACCACTGTATGAATGGAAATGGATGAATGGGTGGATGGATGAGTTATTCTTTCCTTCTTATATCTCTTCCTTTTTTTATTTTTCTTAGTCTATTTTTTTATCGAATAGTTAATGTCACATATAGTTATTTTTCCATGTAAATGTATTCACAAAGAGGTTAAGTGTAAGAGAAGGCATTTGCCTTAACTTCACCTCCAAATAAAGATGCTTATTATTATTTATGATAAATCGTAACTATTAAATAACACTGAATTCGATATTTATTATTTCAATAGGAGCAGTCCCTAGGCAGGAGCCGAGCAAGTCTGTATAAAAGAATTCGCCTCCACCCGAAGGAAAACCGGAGAAAAACCAGGACTTCGTGACTTCCCCCCCCCCTCCCGATAGTTTTGTCCTTTGAGGAATCACCCGTGTTATTAATAGTGAAAAAAAAGACATTTATGATAGAGGAAGTATTGATTATGTTTTCAGTTTTGTACTTGCATTTGCGTGGATCTTTTGAAATGCACTTCCGTGTAGAATAACATTGCGCTGCATATAAAAATCTTTTACCATACGGGATGAAATGCAATGGAAAGGATAATAATAATAAATAATAAATTTATTGTCAGAAAACAGTACAAACTGCGTATGACCACGTGGAGGACAATAAACTAATTTACTCTCCGGAAGCAAGCAAGGGACCATCCCATCAATTCCGATCACGGGCCCTAAGGCAGAGGCGGATTCAAAAATTTCAGCAAAAGTACTAAAAATTTCAGCAAAAGATAAGTAGTGACAAGTAATATAAATCCCGGTGATGTTAACTAGCAACAGGGTTTAGATATTTTAAATCAAATGAAAAAAATATTAACTAATTGAGCGTACTCCTTTATGTATTTTACAAAGTCAAGACCAATTCCTGGATGGGAGGGGGGCGATGGTGCGATGTTGGGAATTGGATCCCCTACTTGGTTCCGCCACTGATACAAAGTCGTATTTACGTCTATCAGCTTTATCTTACTCGGTCACAAAATTTAACGACTTTAAATAGAAATATTCCTATACATATCTCATTCGCACATTTCAAAGGAGCACACCTAATTAACAAATGTCAGTAGTTGATCGTGACTAACATCAGACTTTTTTATTTCCAGATCAGTGGCTAGGGCGCTTTACAGAACGGTTAATTACAATAAAATTCAATATATTGTATGTATCAAACTACAATGGTCATATAATTAATGTCATTAGGGAGGTCGTCCCCTCTGGGCTCCTCCAACTCAATTTAGCAGTTTGGCATGTGACTTTATTTAGTTCGTGCTATTTGAAATATGTTTAATAGGACCATTTCTCTTCCTTATTTATGCGATTTTATGTATATACATGCCAAGGGACACGATCATAAATCAAGCAGGCTTCTGGGAGACGCTTCGACGGTTTTGTTTACTATAAAATGCAAACTATGGTCTACTGTCCACCGGTGTCGTGTATCTTAACTCCTTTTATCCCAAGCTACCCTTTTATCCATCTTTTTTTTCTTTAATTTTTTAAGACATGTTTAAATCATATGGCATTATATGAAAATCATCAGTCATCTCTGATTATTCTATGTTCAGTTGGTTCTTGTAATACTTTAGTTTATGTACTCTGTCAACTGATTTCTTGGTGTCACCCGTCCATAAACCGGGGGAAATGAGCGTAGTGCACTACGTACATTTTCATCCTATCTTTGATGTCCCATATTCCGTTTACACATTTCCAAAACCTCATCCCATCTTGGCAGGTGATAAGTCTTTCATCCATCAATTTAATTATTTCAATTCATTTATACCATATAACTGCAAAATCTTTACATCAGTCATGTTTCATTTATGTCTCCAGGTCGCGCCTAGGCCTAGGCCTCACTGGGCTGGGATCGACACACGACCTTGGCCTGGACAGTAACGGCGACGCCACCGCCAACGGCCTGGGACTGGCCGACTTGTACTACAACTCCCGGCCTGATCCGCACCACCACCATCACACGGATCGCGGGCCACCCGCTGTGGCGTGGTCGTACCAACCGCCTCCGCCCCCTGTCATCACAGAGCAACCCAAACCTTCGTCCACGCCGCAACATTTCCAGCCTTACGAGCGAGGCTATCCTAAGACGCTCGAATCACTAGCGGAAAAGGTGAGCACAGTTTGTTTTTTTTAAGCTGGTGCTGGGTAGAGTTCTTAATTCAAGAAAGAATCGTCAGTCATGTCCACTACTTTAGAGTACGCAATTTCTCATAACAGTTATATTAATTGCGCAGAAATTCATATAGCCCCTTCGACGCCAGCTCTTCTTAGCGGAGCAGGGAGGAGGAAGATATGACACAATCATGTGACAAGCATAGCTGATTGACACCATAATGAGAAACTGCGCGTAGTATTTTCGGGAAATATGAGAAATTTTACTTTATATTTCCACCTCTGGCGATTCTCTCTTGATTGAGGTCTCTAGTGTTTGGCAGTATGCTAATTGGTGGAGGGGGCTTTGATCGCTTTGAGCTTCTGACTGACAAATCTACAGGACTTTGTATGTGATGAAGGTGGTTGCGAATGTGGGGTTAATTTTTCTACTATTTTGTGTTAACGTTTCGAAGTTTTGCATACAACTTTTAGTGATTTGTGAACAGCTTCCAGAAATGCTAGTAACTGCTACCCAAGCTTTGAATGATTTAAATTAAAACTAAATTATACTAATTTCGGGACGTTGATTTAATTGCGGATAAATCTTTGAACGGATCTTCACTGCAACTACTTTTACAATTTCAGGTAGAGCTTCAACTCTCATACCGTCATGTCATGTTTTATCGAGTAACTCATTGATAAGGTACTTTCTTATCCGGTTGAAGTTGACGACTCGCTACTTACTACTGAACTTCTCTTCTGGCCTGGAGTCGCCACAGCAGGCGGAATCGAACACATATACATTTTCATCGGGAAATTTCCTCCTGTATTAAATTACCTTATATGGCACTAAAAACCGTCCCCAGAAGCACTAAACTGTGTAGATTCCTTCAGTTAGGGAAGAATTTCCGCGGGTCCGCCAAAATAAACATTCTCGGCTGTATTGACAGCTTTAATCAATGCCAATAGTGAGTAGCGCCTCACTGTGGCGGACCCAGAACTTCATTTTGGGACGTATTTAGATCTCCGAGAGGTGCGGGAGAATAGGAAAATTTGAAATGTTTGATGCAAAATGATAAATTTTTGAAGAAAATGACTATTCTGTAAGAATATGTTTTATTATCCATTGCGAATAATAGATTTACGTATCAAACACGATTTTTTAAGGATATTCAAGAAAATTTTCTAATTTTTCGGGGGCGGGGGCGTTCCGAATTCCCCCCCCCCCCCAACCATAAATCCCTAAATGTTCAAATCTGTGTAGATTATGCTTCGTTTGAAACGTGTTGAATCTCACTTCACTTCGTCCATTTCGTTTCGCAGATCTGAAATGCCACATAGACTGACTAGATAACGTATTTCCTCCAGAGTCTTTTGTCATCATTTCTTTCAAACTTCTTACTGTACGATACTCAACGAATACTATCATACACTGTAATAAGTGTATTCAAGCAAACAAATACTACACAGATTAATACAACTAAATGCAATGTAATATCGGCGTAGGAAAATGTTCTGCTCAACCTTCCTTATTGCAGATTCATACTTGACGAAATTCATTGAATTGACTCTTTTGCTTCGGGAAGGCTTACAAGTATTTCGGAGAACACGTGAACATATTTTAGTTTATTTTTTGTACTGTTGTAACAAATACTGTAATATAGTTGTACTCTACATGAATACTTAAGATTAATTCCAAATATCATTATTTATTCATGTAAACAAATATATACTTGTACAATACATGCATGCCTATGTTCATTATCAAATATACTTGTTTATATGTTTAAACAATATACTTGTACAATGACCATATAAATCAAAAGCTTAAGCAACTAAACACTTCAGCTTTTTACATCCATTTTCTGAAAACTTTTGTTCTCAGATACCCATGCATGTTTGTTTTTTCTGCGTGATCGATCACTTTCATATCTCACAGATGGGAACCACAACTAGTTTCCGAACATGTATAACATTATCATAGACACGCTGCATTCTTTGTCTGACACAAAGAAGGCGTTCAGTACTCAAATAAATAGATGTAGTACAGTCCACTTTACTAATAATAGAATCAATACGAAAAAAATTAATGTAGAAACAGAACTGTCACGTAGCAATATATAATATAATAAGGGGTTGAGGCCAAACCATTATTCCATTCGGCACTCCACGCACAAAACCCCATACAGTAATACTCACGTCCATCAGATTGCACGCAAATTCACAGACAATCATTAAACTTTTAAACAAAATGTTCGAAAATTCGATTCTTCTTTTTTTGATCGTTTAGGATCCCAACGTCTAAGAGTGAAAGTGACGATTCCGACGGAACTCCCTAGCTAGAGCTTGATAGTTGAGAGTCGCAGTAGTGCAGAGTAGCGGTCGTAGGACACACGAACCCCAAATTTTGACGAGAGGCCGGGCACGGGGGGCGCCGCCGTCCGTGCCCAGAGCCTGAGAGCGCGCCCTGGCGGCCCGCAGGTGCACTCCTTCTACGCGGGGCCCTCGCCCGGCACGCCCGGCTCCCGTCGCATGTCCGCCGGACCTTCGCCGGCCTCCTTCGGCCGACCCATCCCCAAGGGCTACGGCCCCGGGCGGCGCGGCATGCCTCGCTCCGGCAGCGACCAACATCTACCTCGCGTCGAGTACGACTACGGCGCCGGATCCACGCCTTCGCATACCATCCTCCGCTCCAGCCTCAAGTACGGGTCGCGCTACCGCGAGGTCTCCTCGCAGCAGCCGCGCGGGACGCTGGGGGGCGCCGGAGGGGCGGTGGCGGCGGCGACGCTCGCACGTAGACATCGTCCATCGCTGGATTACGCGTCCGACACTGAGGCGACGTGCGGGACGTCGCCGCGGGCGTCCTACTATTACTACCACCACCGCACGTCGAGTGCTGCGGCGGCGGCAGCAGCGGCGGCGGCGGCCGCAGCGGCGCAACGAACACCCACGCTGGGCAGAGTGCCGCACATCGGTGCCGGACTGGGGTCCGCGCCCGGCGCCAGTCTGCGTTCCAACTCGCTTCCTAGGTGAGTGGAAGAACATCTCAAGCCGCAGCATTATTGTATACAGAGTGATTAAGAACTCTCGGTATGAGCATGAAGGGGTGATAAAGCGGAATGCAAAAATAAGTTTGACTTTGCGGTGTATATAAGTGAAGTATAGTGATCATCCAGAGAGAGCTTCGATATCTTTACAAATTGAGTCCAGAAAATCTCATTTTGTATGTTTCGCGCGACCGTGTAATACATGTAGGCGAAAGATTTTGTGCTCTCGATAACAATTCACAAATGAATAGATAGGTTAATTATTTATATACTATACACCCTTGCGTTTGAAAAAGAAGTCCATTTCTCTTTTTTGGACAGTTACTATAATTTACATGATGCCTCTTGCCTTTATAACCATATCTTTTTACGCAAGTTGTATTTCGTAACTAACAGCCTTTTAAATGGAACTGCTTTCCTTTTTTGCTTATAGCAACTTTTCAGTCATTACGTAAGTTAAACATTTGAAGCCCAATGGTTTTCGTACAACTTCATAATTCTTTCTCTTTTTTCCATACTGTCATTTTGATGATAGAGAATCCGAGAAAAATTTAAACAATTGAACGACTCCCGTTGATTTTTTATTCTTGTACACATTTTTTATTTTTATTGGTGCATTGTAATGAAGAAACTTTACATTTCTCATTTCATCTTATTAGACTCTCGTATTCTGGGTCTTTAGTCCCGAATAATTTCCAAGGGAACCCACTAACTTCGTTTGAAATTTAAAAAATATAATCTTGGTTCTCTAGTGATAAAATTCCGAGGAGAATTTTAACAACAATTTTTTTTATAATCGCAACTCTTCATATATCATACATTACTGCAATAAATTAGAGAAGGAAAACGAAACATAAGAAAATGTGACATGAATGTGTTGATAAAGAAACGACATTTTTCTTTCGCAGAGACCACCGGGGACGCAGCCAGCAGAGTCGACACCACGTGGTTCGTTTCGAGCGCGAGTCTCGGGGAGGTGTGGTCCCTGGCGTGGCTGCTCCGAGTCTCTTGGACCAAGAGGACAGTGATGGCGCCGTCTCGGCACCGGAATTACCTGTCACAAGGAGGGAACGGGGTAAGTGCGAGCCACGCGTTCCCTCTCTGGACTCAGGGTGTGAAGAAACAAGACGAGTTTTTTTACTTTGTAATCCAGAAAAAAAAATCGAGAGAGGTGGGGTATTCCAAAATGGCATTTGATAATACTGTCACATAAGTTATATTAAAAATAGTGAAACCTGCTCGTAGATTCAATATCTCTTTAATGTTAACAATTCATGCTAAATTAAGAAACTAAATATACTTCAATAGTGCCAAAAATAGTAACAACATACTACAGTGTTTTGTAAAGTGTCTGCCTCTTTCTGGATTGTTAGAATAAATATAACGTGATTTGAAGTAATTTAGGATACACTCATTGTTCATCAATAAATATAAAATAGATCCACCATAACTCCGAAATGTCTGGAGCAATTTCAACCAATTTTGGTACACAGATAACTGATTATAAGGTTACAAACACTGTGGGGGTAAGACAACCCTAACATCCTTAGGGGAGGGGTGGGAAGGGGGTACATGAAAATATGATCGAAAACGACCGACATTGAATACATGATTTTGAGGGCGTCTGAGAGGACTGAAGCCGCACCCACTGCTGCTTAAATCCAAAAATAGCCCCCATGGGTGAAAATATTCCCTTATCACCCCGTAGATAGGGTGGGAAGTTAAAATAAGGAAAAATCCCGATATTAATTTTTAACCGTAGTTTCTGTAGCCGCTGTATTAAATAGTGACACCCTCCCCGTAGCAGATAGCACACTCCTACCACTCCATGGGTAGGGGGTGGGGATAGGATGGCAAGTAAAAATATCGAATACGACCGATATTGGTGTTGAATGTATCATTCTTGGGACCACTGTAAAGAATATTGTCATTGCCAATGTCACTTAAGTCTACGATCGTTCCCATGAAAAAAATACACCCTTTGTATAGGAGTGGGAAGGGTATGGAATGTATAATTAGCCAGTAATGAGCGAAGTTAGTTTTGAGACCATTGTCTTCGGGGCAGCTGAAACGCACAATGACACTTCCGATGACACATCCGCCCCCATACACCCCTAGGGTAAGGGTTGACAAGTATAAATTGTCGTAAATTACATACATCAGTGATGAATCCAATATTTTCGGCGTCATTGAGATAGTGGCACTTCTGTTAACGTTTAAGTCTAAATGCAGAACCCATGACAATAAGACACCCCTTGCACCCTAAATCAGAGGTGAGAAGAGTGACAGGAAAAAATAAATGCAAAGGATGGATTTGTATAGGATCTATGTTTTTCAGATTTTCTGAATTAAATAAATGCTATCAATGTAGTCAGGTCTTGTTTCAGATCACATTGGGGTACAGTACCCTTTAAGGTCAGGTGAAAAGGTTAAGACATGTAAAAACCATAGAAAACCAGTGATATTGGTGTCCAATCCATAGTTTTCGGAGATTCTCAGATAAATAATCATATTCTTGATGCTGTTATGTCCAAGGTCAGGCTACATGGGGTGCATGACACAACTAGAGGTGGGGTTGGTAAGGACGTGGCACATTAAAAAATGTTTAAAACAACCAATATTAATAAATTTATTGTCAAAAAACAGTACAAACTGCGTATGACCACGTGGAGGACAATAAACTAATTTACTCTCCGGAAGCAAGCAAGCGACCATCCCATCAATTCCGATCAAGGGCCCTAAGGCAGAGGCGGATTCAAAAAATTCAGCAAAAATTCCTAGATAAGATAAAAAGTTAGCTGCGAGTTATAATACTAATAGAATGTCAATATGTTTGTAATTTTAAGCAAAAAATTACATGTAAGTTATTATCGAACTATAGATTATTCTGAGTATAGTGCTTAAAAATTGAAATAACACTAAATTCACGATTTATTGTTACAATAGACCCGCCCCTAGACAAAGCCTAGAGAACCTGTATGATAAATCCGCCTCTACCCGAAGGAAAACCGGAGAAAAACCCGGGCCAGGATGGGGCTACAGAATTTATGTACACAACCGTGCCAAAGTTGAGTACACATAAAACTAAATTAATATGAGCCATAAGACAACACATTCTGCAAGAAAATAGTTTTTGAAATTGTTATAAGTTGTTTAAAAAGTACTACAGCAATGGCGTGATAAAGCACAAGACGAATTTAACTTTTGTTAAAATCAATAAATTCTTTTACAGTGTAGAAGCACTGGTGCAGGAGGTAGTTTTTAACCGCGGATTTGAAGATATTCAATTTCATAATATCTTTTATATTCTTGGGCAGGGAATTATATAGAACGATTCCCGAATGGTATGGTCCCTTTTGGCAAAGAGTGGTTGACACTCTAGGGCGATGAATATTACTACTATTGCGTGTATAGTGTTCGTGAACGAGACTGTTTCGTATAAAGCAAGGGTGGCACTTCAGTAATTCGGTCTTAACAAACACGACCGTTTCATAAATATAAATGCAGGGAAGTGTTAAGATATTTAATTCCTTGAATAAAGGTTTACAAGAGTTTCGGGGGTGAGATTTACAAATTATCCGAACTATCCTCTTCTGAATTCTGAAAGTTTGAATACTCTGACCGGAATTACCCCAGAAGGTAATGCCGTAACGTAAATGGGAGTAAACGTTTGCAAAATATACGCAACGGGAAATACGTGGACTAACTGCGTTAACTAAGATTCGGAATGCGTAACACAATTTGCTTAATTGGGAATTAAGATTGTCAATGTGACAATTCCATTTGAGGTTGTCTTGAATATGGAGACCTAAGAATTTTGTATTTGTAACAGTTTTTAATTGTGTTCCGTTTAAAGAAAGAGAAACCTGGGGTAAAGATTTTGTGATACTATTGTGAAATGACATAGACACTGTTTTGTCAGTGTTTACAATGAGACGATTTGCATGGAACCAAGTCGAAAGGTTAGACAAAACTTTTTGAGCATTGGCGTGTTTACATAGTAAATTAGTGTCATCAGCAAAAAGAACCATTTTGCAATCTGATGTGGATGATGACATGTCGTTCACATACAATAAAAAGAGTATAGGGCCGAGAATTGATCCTTGGGGTACTCCGCAAGTAAGTGGCTTTGTTTCTGAAAGACAACGCTCAAGTATTTTATTTTTAGTATAGGATATTTCTACTTGTTGATATCTATCTTTTAAATAAGAAGTTAGCCATTGATGTGGAAGTCCACGAATGCCTAAAGAATGCAATTTGGTAAGGAGAATTCCGTGATCGATGACATCGAATGCTTTGGATAAGTCAAGAAAAACACCCTGAGGATTTTCTCCACTGTCTAGAGATGTGGTAACATCGTTTAAGAAGGAAAATATGGCGCTTGTAGTGGAAAAGGATTTCCTAAAACCGTGTTGATCGTCAGAGAGAATGTTATATTTTGATAAAAAATCTAGAAGACGCTTATAGAACAATTTTTCTAGGATTTTTGAGAAAGTGGGTAGTAGAGATATTGGTCGGTAATTTCCAATATTAAGTTTGTTTCCTTTCTTGTGTAAAGGTTTCACTTTAGCTCTCTTAAATATATTGGGAAACACCCCTTCCGATAAAGAACTATTAAAAATATTTACGAGTGGATTTAATATAGCGTGGGACGAAGATTTAACAATAAACTCAGGTATATCATCTATGCCTCGTGAAAATTTGTTTTTTAAGGAGCTGATGATTCCCATGACTTCGCTGGCGTTAGTTTCGGAAGTGAACATAGAATTGGGTATGTGGGTGGATATAATTGGAGGACATTGATCTGGATATATTGAGTTCGTTATTTTACCAACTTCTGAGGAGAATTAAACAAACTTGCGATGTCCTGAGGATTTGATACGATTTTGCCATCGTTTGTATGTACACTAATCGAAAACGTCTGATATTAGTTTTGATTGATTAATTTCAGGGGATGTTTGGATAAATTGTGACACGATGTCGTTTAAATACAAATCAGCACTGATGGGGAGGGCTAAGATATCCCTAACACTCTGAGGGGTGTAGAAGGTTGTTAAGCTATTGAGAGAGGGTCTCTATGGTAAAAATTTCAATAGTTAATAAAGGAACAAACAGTTTCAATATTATTTTGAAGGGAGAACATTTTTGTCATTTTTTTCTCTATGGACAAGATAAACATCACTTGGACATAATTGGTAGTGGTTTCTTCAAAAAAAAAAAGTTAATATACACATAATTAACACTAAATATCCATAAATAACATTTTTATTAAGTCTAGTCGATTAGTAGGATTAAATTCTACTCTTGTACTTACAAACAATTTTGGCAAAGGTTATATCTTTTTGCATGAGGAATCACATAACCCTGAACAATAACATGTCTGTTTCCCAGAAATTAGTCAGGAAATTTATTTCTATAACAGAAATATTACTATATGCTAAAATGAAAAAATAATGAGTCAACATTCAGTGTTTATAACAATCTTGTTTCTTTACACTATTATGAAATTAATACTCTAAAAGGATGTGCTGCACTTACCTTTCATGAATGGTTTTGATCCATCAAAAACCATCATGAATACTTCTTCTAATTATTATATTTTTCACTTCTATCTTTATGAACACATTTCTTACATTGTTTTGATGTTATGTAAATATGAGAAGAGGGAAAATATGTACATTACGAGCATACAATGAACATTTCCTTATTAACACAAAATGAGATGAAAAAATTAAATATTTATATTCACTAGATTCCCCTACATTAAAATTTGCTTACATAAATATTGTAAATGAACCATATATAATAATTGAAATTCAACTGTAATGGATACTCCAAAATACTGCATATGTGTTATATATTTTCCCTCATATCTGCACCAGTGATACTCTGCATGAAGCACATGCACTATATGTGGAATATTGTTTGCCTGAAAGCATTGGTAAATGACACTCATTGAAATATTTTATTTTCATTCTTCATAATTTTATAGTTTTCTCCCAGTTAATTTGAAGTTTAATATGACCCCAGCAATAACCATCTCTGCAGATCTTTGATTGTAAGAATTCATGATTTTGTACTTTTTACTCACTTACTAAATAACCTTCATTGATATGCTAATTATGATAATGAACTCCTATTTCTATTAAATGCTTCAATTTTGCTTTTCTCCAAAGCATGGTTCTTCAAAACTATTGAATGTATATTTCAGTCCATTATGTCTAACCCCTTATCTCTAGAAAATTATTCTTAAAACTGTACAAGCAACACTGTTTCTGTATAGAACAATTACATTTCTTATCCACCTACTTTCTTCAAAGCTGGGGAATTTGTAACAGCTCAGGAAAAAATTCCTGATTCATACCCTCCAAGAAGAGTGTCAACAATAGACCACTATCAAGTGATGGAGTTATAAATTGAGTAGCACTGAATGCAACAAGAATTTCACAACGAGAATATATTCAGTTTTAAATGTTGTTATACTACAGGTCGCATCCCGTCCTCACCAAGTGTCTTCACAGCTGATGAATACCGAGCTTGGCTGCAACGCACACCTTCCACAAGTGCTATTTACGAGAGGATCAGAGCAAGCCGTGATGCTCTACAGACTCAACGAGCACAGAGGTTCACTTACAGTGCTGAAAATCTTCTGGAACGTGCTCGAGATGTGGGCTCAAGGGTATTTTGAAACACAAATATTATGCTTCTGCTTATATTGTCTTGTGCTGTTGCACAATTTCTTGAATAATAACAGATAATAAATAATGCTCAGGATGTGAACAATACAGTGAAAAATATATAAAAACAAGTTATGTGGCCCAATAAGTGCAATTATTATCACAATTAATTTCACTCTTATTAAAAGATGTAAAAATAACACAAATTTAAATAATTTATTGCATGTAATTTTTATTATTTGTTATTCACATAATTGCATTAAAAGATTCAACACTGAATGGATTGCCACACGTTATTCAGTGCTTTCTACTAATGTACATAAGAAAATTCAATGCTATAAAGCTTGCTAGAGCTGATTACTTATTAGCATCACATCCTGTTGTAATGATCAATGCACATGCAAACAACTAGAAATTTTGTAGAAGTTTAGAATTGCTTAAAAGCAGTGTTTCAAAAACAAAGTAACATAATTTGTTATTTGCCATTAAATCACCAGGAAAAGCCGTACTATTCATATCGGCCACATCTCACGGGCACGTTGGACAGACATCAGTATCGATCAGGATCAGTCACTGGAGGGCTTAGTGGCAGCGCAACTACGAGTCGGGCCACATCTATGCGTCGCATGCGCCATCTTCTGGATCTGGAATCACGTCACATCCCAAATCCTTCACCTACACGCACACAAGATCCTCGCTCTCGCTTGCTTGACATTAATCCTGCAGGTGGATGTCAATTTCAAATGCATTGATGTCATGATAAAATTTCTGGACAGTTTACATTTATGTTATTTGAATATAATGTATAATATTCTTTCAGAGTTCCTGAAATACAAAATGGATAAACCAACAAGCTCTATAGGAGAGCCAGGTTCAGCTGTGGAGCCAGGTGTGAGTGGTCTTCTTTGGGTTCATCTACTCGCTGGCCGTGGACTGAGAGCCACAACTTCCTCTTCAGCAGCTACTACTCCTTCCACACCATCGGGACCACCATTAGGTAAAGACTGCTTGAACACAAAAGTTTTCCAAAATTTCTCAGCAAGAATTAAAATCTAGGAACACAAACATTTCTCTGTTTTTTTTCCAAGTTAAAAATTGATAAAAAATTAAATTACTAAAGAGTTCATTAATGTCATATAAATATTTCCTGAAAAAGTATTTAAGTTGCTAATATGTCATCTTTTTTCTTGTAGGGAGCATGGGAAGTACAGGTCTTAGAGATCTATACTGTGTTTTGGAATGCGATCGTGTGCACAAAGCACGAACTGTTGTTAGAACAGGAGATCTTGTCTTCGATTGGGATGAAACATTTGAATTGGACCTAGTGGACAACCGTGAACTAGACTTACTAATTTATTCATGGGATCCACAGTATCGTCATAAGCTCTGTTATAAGGTGACATAATGGTTTATCTTTGTAAGAGTACAGTAAAATAGTATATGATGAAGTGTTACAACAGTATTCTTTTTGTTTTGTTTTTTGTTTTAGGGTTCTGTTCACTTAGCAACTCTTCTACGAGAATCACCCATTCATCAATTAGCTTTGAAAATAGAGCCAAGAGGCACTTTATACCTAAGGCTGCGTCACACAGACCCACATCAAACATTTAAAAGAAGAGGAACTACAAGTCTACTATTAGGGCGTTCTAGTAAAGCATTATCTGGTGCCACAGGATTTTTATTTGGAACAGATCTAGATACTGTTGTGGCTCGAGAGTGTCTTACAGGTGGTGTTCCTGGTGGTGTAGCAACGAGTGTGACTTTGGCCACTCAAGCTTCCTCCTCGGTACCCATTATAGTGAGAAGATGCGTTGAAGAAGTAGAAAGACGAGGCCTCGATATTATAGGTAAATAAATATTTTTGTTCTCCTGACTCCAAAAACTATCTGAATGGCCTAGTCCTTGTGGACAGGGTTCTATCCTGAGTGCTAAGTACTGGGTTCAAAAACCATCTAAAGCAAAGTTATTTTCATCATGAGCTTAATTCCCAATCCTTTTCCTTGCTGAAACAGTGCATGGGTGCAAGGAGGAACACACAACAATATTATTTGAAACCTGCTTTTAGATAGAATATCACTTGTAGGATACAATCAAAGTGAAGATACCGATCAAATATACCTCACTCAAAATCCTTTGGAGGAGATAAGAGCAGGAGATAACCTCATGAATCAAGGGCCACAATAAAGTTAATTCATGATTGATGGTAATAAAGCAATTACACTCACTAATTACAAAGGAAGGGAGGGTTCTAATGACCTCATTGTTGGTGAGCCATAAAATCCAAGTAAAAAAATTATTACTAAGAAAATTTGTTTAAAAGAGTCTTTGAAAAGTAATTTGTATTCAATGAAGTGAAGGTAAAATACATCAAGTTTAAGGGCTGGGATATTCACACCCATTTCTGTTGATATGAGTCGCAGAAGATGCAAAAGAGGAATCTTTCAGTAGTGACTTCAACAATTTTGTGAAAGAAAATACAATTCCCCATGATTAAATGTAGTAGAACCTTATTTATCCAGATAAACTGGGACTGGCGGTGATTTGGGTAATCTTTTTGACTCAAGAAATAAACAAAAAAAATGTACTGAAGAGTGAACACTAGGCATGTATTCTATATGCAAATTAAGTAACAAAAATAGTTTCTACACTCACAGGAATTCACATAGATTGTGTGTCTAAGGTATTTATCCAAATGTAGTTCCCACATTTTTTCTTTGAAAAGTCACTCAAAAATCAATGGGGACTATATTTGGAGTTTAAGATGGGAAAGTTGTTCATTCAAAGTTTCATGGGTGAAAATGAGTTAAGCAAACACAAATCGTATAAGTAACGTAACATAAAAACGACAATTGATAGAGTGATTCGACGCTCATTCAAGGTGGAAACTGAAATGGTCCATGTTGTCTGGATATTAACGATTGCTGTCACTGTGACACACAATTCTGTCAAGAGACAGGAATCTTTTTGACACAACGAAAGGAGCTTCAGCTCAAACTTCACACTGCCAGTTCTAAATTATGCTCAGGCACATGGAAATAAAGCAGAGGCTAGAGAATTCAAAGTACAGTCAAAGTCAATGTGGATCTGGCAATGTAAGAAAGTGAAGTTTAACCGCACCAGTTAGCTTTCATTTTAAAATCCCCATAATTATATTTACCAAACCAACCATTTCACATTTCATTTTGAATGAGCATTTCCCTTCCGTAAGACTTTGATTTTACTCAATTTCATTTTTCTTTCTCACTTGTGCCTCTTGAAAGAAGCAGGGACTATTTTTATTTTTTTTT
>NNCF01126330.1:2032235-2193735 GCA_002313205.1 Laupala kohalensis | reverse complement strand
GGGGGGGGGGGGGGTGATATATTGGGACAAATACAGTAACTGAACAATGTAGATTGTCCATGGATACATGATCTCCCAGCTATCACAACTAAATGCAGGAGGGTACATGTAATATTTAACCTTTTATTATCAATAGTAACATTTAATCCAATACATTGAAATAAGTAAATAATGCAATTTACAATTTTTATTATATAGATTACTCACAAACTACCACTTTCAAAACTTTTCATAAACTAGAGCACAATTGTAAATAAAAGAACTATATTTTGATAATAAAAGTTAGTTGGGGAATTTTAAGATGAAGATAAACAAGGTTCTGAACAAATCACTTCAGAACAATTTCTTCTTCAAAGTTTGGTTCTCAAGGGATGGCTGAGCAGTACAATACCTTTTTATGTTAAAATGTGAGAAACTAGATGTACATCTATTCACAATCTCTATGTCTGTCAAGAACTCTAAGAAATCAAAGACTTTTTATGTGATCTAATAATAAAGATAAAATCTGTTAGAGCACTTAATTATTTTCTTCAACAACCAGAATGGATATTCTTCAGACCATACTGGAACAATACTTATAAGTTTCAAAAACTTTTTGGCATATTCACTACACTTCAGCTCCTCTGTGATGGACTTCAATTCTGAAAATCTTTGATAATCCATTCCCGCATATGTTTATTGAACTGTAAGGAAGTATGCTTCCATTCTCTGATTCATCCTCCTTTAAAAATCACATCTACTTTTAATTTGATGAAACATGATACAAAACAAGCTCTAATGCAGCCTTCTGTAGTTTTGAAAAACTACAACTCAAATGATTTCTTGGCGCAGATACATTACAGAGTAATTTGTTTGTCTTTTTAATTTCTCAAATTTGTGCAGTTTTCTGCTTTATGCCTGTCCACCACCAAGTGTACTCAAGGCATTGATTTTTTTAAGGAAGTTCCCATTTTTAGTGCCATTCAAAACTAATTTAATAACTATTCTCTACTACAAATTTCTTCCTATGACCTGCATACTAAAATCAGAAGCTGACATAATCTGTGCTTTCAACACGACATTTAAAGCAAAAGTGGAATTTCTCAGTTTCATTTTATATTTTTTCCACAGTCTCTTACATAGCATACCAAGACAAGAAGTATAAAATAGACCTGCAGGGTGATTCAGAATTCATATTACACTGTAATAGGTGTTGTAGAAGGGACTCAGAACAGCAATATTTGGAAATAAACCCATGTCCGGAAATGCACCGTTTGGAAGATAATCGACTCTCAAATAACGTCAAAGGATACACTGCACGTGCATCAACTAACTCGTACCTGCGTGAACTACAACATTTGCTCGAAGTGGCGACCACAAGTTTCGTTGCATAAAGTGTACCTGCGAACAATGTTCACATACACACGGTCCATAAGAGTGTCCTGAATGACGTCCGCTGCAGCCATTACACGGGCAAGGAGATCGTCCTGTGACTCCACAGAGGTCTCGTAAACAATAATCTTCATGTAGTCCCACAGGAGGTGTTAAATCTGGCGATCGTGGTGGCCAACGAATCGGTCCTCCCGACCCATGCACCTGTCTCCGAATGTTTGGTGAAGGTGCTGACGGACGTCGCGTGAAAAGTGGGCTGGCGCGCCATCATGCTGGAACCACATCGTCCGACGGATATGCAATGGCACATCCTCCAAATGCTGCACCAGTACGTCTTGCAGGAAGATCAAGTAGCTGTGACGGTGCGGTAGAATACACGGGCCGATCAGATGACCATGGATAGTACCAGCCCACACATTAATACCGAAACGATGGGTATGTGTGGCATGAGGGTTTTCCTCATCCCAAAGTGGCTGTTACGACGGTTGAGCACACCTACGTTTGTGAAATGCGCTTCATCTGTGAAAAGAATGATCAGAGGAAAGTGTGGAACGTCGACACCACGCTGTTGGAACCACTCGCAGTAATCGGCATGTGGCGCAAAATCTGTTGGCGAATACCTGTACCCTCTGGAGGTGGTATGGGTGAAGTTGCTGTTCATGGAGAACTCGCCAGACGCTGCTCTAGGATACATCCACGGCACCTGCGATGTTGCGGGTACTCGTTGACGGATTCTGGTCGACCAGTTGGAGGACTTCCTCTTCCACGTCAACAGTGCGACGCGTCCGGTCACGACCACAATCGGTTCTATTAGCCTTGAAGATGCCGGTTTACCGAAGCCGTTGTTTCAATCTTGTAAAAATGGCATGTGATGGACGGGCACGACCCGTGATACAGGCGTTGTGCTAATTGACCATTTCGTCCACTTTCACCGTGGATGAGTAACATGTCGGTGTACTCGGAAAACGTGTACTCCGTCATTTTGTAATGCTCCGTCTTTCTCGATCGCTCAGTGGCAACTGATGTACACGCGCAACAATTCATTGGATTGTTCTCTGATGACACGTGACATTACGTCACCCAAAACATCACGTGACACCGTCCTCTGTCAATGTGTATTGCCTTCCATCGTTCAAAGTCGTTTACCTTCCAAATGGCGCATTTCCGGACATGGGTTTATTACCAAATATCGCTGTTCTGAGTCCCCTCTACAACACCTATAACTGTGTAATATGAGTTCTGAATCATTCTGTATATATCATAACTTTTTCCGAATTCTGTCCTTTATTAAATTCACCAAACACTTTGTATGAACAAAAATTCCAAATCTGTAAGGCTAATTTTCCCCTATCATTTCTTTTTCTTTACTTACAATTAGTATACTTCTGATCCCATGCGACTTCTATAAAATAATAAAAGTCTCACATACTACCTTCGAAAACTCATCATCATCTAATTTATCCTTTTCCATTAGTACATTGAACAAATGATGAAATTAGTTCATTTTCATTTCACTATTGTATCTGTTACATGAAGGTATTGTCACCATTATCTGGTGGTTCTCTACTATTTCATGTTCTACTAAACGGAGGAAGTGCTACTTGATAAAAAATAGTGCTCAACACACTAAGTTACAATGGTACTATCAACATGTTCTTTTCACATCACTTGAATATAACAAATTCTAGCAAAATGCATACAAGAAACTGCCCCTTACTTGTTCTGAGTACTTAAGTTGAGAATGTCCTATTTACAAACAACTTTTACTTCATTGAAAGCAAATAAAATAAATACTGTTTTTCACATAATAAAAATTATAATACACTTTTCAATATCAAATAAAATGATCCTGGGTAAAATCAGATGTATATTTTTTCTGAATACAAATGAGATAAAATATTACACAACATTTCGATCTTTTATGTGGATCACCATCAGGCATTGGCCTTGCATCTTAAGACATCATGAGATCTTGTCAGTATGATAAAGGTCGCTTTATTTGATATTAATAATATATGCAGATGAAAAATATGACTAATGAGACACTTTTGATTATTGTATTAACTATCTTAACTCTTCTTTCCATTAATATTTATGAAATCGTTGTATTTAATTAAGTCCTTAAGTCCAAATAATTACTGAAGTCCAACCCCTGTTTTACAAGAAACTCTCTTACTCATCAACATCACACTTGAAATAAAGCCAAAATTCAATTTCCTAGCTTTTCCACCACCTTTTGCCAAAACAGACCACATCAGTACGTTTAGTTCCCTTCTGAAAGATATGAAAAACATCACTAGATGTCTTCAAATCCACTGTTAAAAGATCTCTACTGCACCATCGCTTCAATAATACTAAACGATTTTACTTAAATTGGTTACTATTAGATTCAATTTTCTCATTGAATATCTATTAAAATTCTATTTAATTTAAGTAATTTAATTCCATCATACTTTACTACACCTTTGTTGTATAACTTATATGCATTCTTTTTATTGTTCTTATTATTCAAAATTGTAATATTTTATTAGTACTCTACCTTGACATGACCATTATCTTAGTAGCCCCAGTTAATCTCTGGTTTTCTTTTGAACCCAGAATTGATGGGTCACTTGCTTGCTCCTATAGAGTTAAATAGCTTATAATAATCTAGAAGGTATCTATGACTAACTTGAAGTGATTTTTTGCTATCCAGTTGGAGTTGCATTGATGGTTGCAAACTCATTGTTTCAGCTGCCATATTGCAGCCGAAACATTAAGTTTCCAATCCTTGATGAGGCTCCAAACATCGTAATTAACTTATTGTCCTCCACATGGTCATATGCATTTTTAACTGAGGTTCTTCAATAAAATATTTATTAATATATTCATTTATTCATTCAAGCCAACTAAATTTTTTTATCACACATGCAATCTTCTAAGTCTTCACTGCTTATATCTTTATAATTCTATATAATAATGTTTTCCCTGAATATAAAGATGAATATTTGGTATCTTGTTTGTTGATCCATAATACAAATCTATTCCCTGTAGAAGGATATTTATAAAACTTGGTGAAATCGTGTGAAACAGCGTTACATTAGGTGCAATTTAGCATATTTTGCAGATAAAAGAAACGGATCTTAAACAAAGCTTACGACAGCTTAAAACAGCACAAGTTAAATAGCAGCAATTATGACACATGTAGCAATTATCACTCTTTTAACAATTCTTCATTAATCAATTTTATAGCTAGTTATTAAATTGTCAAAAGTTTAGGCATTCTTTAACCATTTCCAAGAAATACATATGAGATACGATGGATAAACAATGGTCTGCAGTGAGAAAAGCCAAGAGGGATTAATTGGGGTGGGGTGTGCTAACTCTGCCAATTTTACTTTCTAATCCTCTAACTTTCCCACTCTCTACAAATTCTTCAATTGATTCAGTAATCCCCAGTGGTTCCAATTCAGTACTCCCTCACCTAAGTTGTTTGGTTACATGATTGATTTTATCCTCCAACCCCTTCAGTTAGTTCCTCCTAGCTACACCTAAGATGGTCAGGAGTATTTAAAGGGGTTGAGAATTGAGGGGATAAGTCCATCCATTATTGAAATAGAAGAAAACAATGGCATTGCTTACAATGAAACACACTGTGTAAATCACTTTTATTTTTTGAGCAAAAACCTACTCTGTCCATGAGAAAAGTAAGAAAAATTGAAACTCTTCATTGAATAACAGAAAAGGGTAAGTCCAGAAGGAAAAAAGTATCTCCCATAAACTTTAAGAATGAGGACTTTTCTCTTTTATACCTCAGCTCCTTCATTTTAGATATACAATAGTAACTTATAGAATAATAATAAAATTATGAGGACTGATTTCACATTCTTACTATTATTCTTTATCAAAAGAACATTTTCATACTTAAGAGTCCATATGTTATGTAGACAACAATTATTTATTATAAATTTCTTTTTAGGTCTCTATAGACTCTGTGGGTCTGCTACAAAGAAACGAATACTTCGAGAGGCATTTGAACGTAATGCTCGGACAGTAGATTTATCCCCAGACAATGTTCCAGACATCAACGTCATAACTGGTATAGTACATATATCTAAATTAATCAATAAAATAATAAACTTTAAATCATATGTTTATTTGTTTATCTTAAATGGTTGCCATTTTTCATAATACTGACATCTTTGTTACAGGGGTCCTAAAAGATTATTTACGAGAACTTCCAGAGCCTCTATTCACTAAATGTCTCTATCAAATGATGATTGATGCTTTGAGTGTATGCTTACCTGATGATCCTGAAGGAAATGCTAAATTAATGTTTTCTATCCTTGACTGTTTACCTCGAGTAAACAGAGTAAGTGATTTCCTTTGAAAACATCCTTCTTAAAATTTATTCAAAGATTAAATAGTAATAAATTATTCTGCATTTACAAATTAATTTAAGTATTTATTTTTTGTTGCAGTGTACTCTAATTTTTCTTATGGACCATCTAGCACTAGTTGTCTCGCAATCAGAACGAAATAAAATGTCCCCTCAGAATTTAGCTATCTGCTTTGGTCCAGTTTTAATGCTACAATCTGAAGAGAGCAAACCACTTGATTTCAATCAACCAATCAATGTTTTAAGATATTTGCTGGAAATATGGCCAAATAAGTCAGGTAAAGTGTGAATGATATAGCAATCATCAAACCTTCAAATTAATTTTCAGAATCATTAAAATTAATCATTCGAGTGGGCATGAAAGATATTTTTCCTTGTTAGGCCACATCATTATTCTTTGGGCCAAAATTAGGGACAATGATAGTTCACCATCAAACATTCTAAAATTTAAGTATCAAAAGGTATCAGTTTTTCAAATGTACATTCTCACAGGCACATAGATGAGTCCAAGGTATCCAGATTATCCACTAAAAGATGAAACAGAACATGCCATTTCCTTTAAGATCATAAATGCATGTTAAATAGATATTAAATGGTAGATATCTTTATGAATTTGAATATGAAGAACATGCAGCTTTTACCCACTTTTATTTCTACCAAGAGTAACAATTTGGGTAGAATGGAAAAAAAATATTTTCAGACACTCTAATGTTTAATTTCTTGATCAACTTGAAGAGTAGAGTAGAGTTATCAGTGTGCGAGCGACCCAGGACCATCAGTAATTCTTTCCACAGACAGTTCGGGAGGTCTTTGCACCTTCCCCCCACCTGTTGGCATCCTCTCAGCAGCCGCCTCTACTGCCATCGCGCCTGCCTCCAGGTCTGAAACCACCTCCAGTCACCTGTACAGTGCCGGGTGCACCTCTGTGGTCCCTCGGTCGTGGGGGTCGGGGTACGGCCTCGAGAGGACGGAAGACTCCCGAGTCCTCTCTTCCAGTAGGTCCTCAGCAGCAAGTAGTGGTGGTCTCATCTCCCGACTCTCCAACAAGTGAAGAGTCTTCACCATCGCCCTCACCAGAGTCTGAGGTGAAGAAACCTTTGCCTCCCCAGCGTACGGGGACCTTGCGGAAAGGTGTCAGCTCTGCAACGGCATTGTTGCCTGACACTATGGATGACGGTGGCAGTAGCAGTGGGCCAGTGTCTCCGCAACAACAGCATTCACAACAAGTTCAGACACCCACGTCATCCACAACAACTGAAGATTCTAGAAAAGAAGCTGGCCGAGAAGCAGATGAGGAATGTAGTGATGAGGTAAAAGAGGAAGATGCAGATGATGAGGATGGTGGTGTAGGAATGGAAGACGACGTTCACACCACCACTACAGAAGAAGAGGAATAATAAAGTAGAGGGGAAAAATATTAGCATCATAATGCATTTACTTAAAAAAAAGTATTCTACAAAGTAAATAATATTGGGGTAATGAAAATCACACAAAATTCATTTTTAATTAGATAGGAAATTTCATTTTTGTTGACAGGACCATAATTTTACTAAAAATTTGTAAATATTTTTATCATAGTTTATTGATACAATATGCTTGTGTTAAATAATGTTTTACTATGAAATATTAGAAGCAGGTATTGATAAACTGAGAAAAAAATCTAGACAGTGAAAGTGAACTTGTTTCCTATGGAAATTATAACGTTAAGTTCCATTATGAATTATTGTTCTTGTTCTTTTAGATACCAAAATTACTTTTCACTGGAAATATGTATCTAGAAATCCTAATGTCAATAACAACCTGTGCTCACTAACTTCAGTATACAATGGCGAATTCCATGTGCCGTTTAACCTTGTGTGTATATATACATATATATCAAAACATTACTGCAAAAGCCAAAATAAATTGCAATGTCCTACAAATTTTTCACATGAATTTGGCTAGAATATTGAAGTTAATACATATATTTGAATATATCTTCAATGAGTTAAATTGTTGTATAATAATAGTAATCAAAACGAGCTGGGTCTACAGCTAAATAGATTGAATATATAACCCTCTTTCATATGCTACTACAAATGTCCTATTCATCATTATAGGACATGCTCTTATCAGTTGGATGTTTTGATGTGAATGTGTGTTGATGTTGTATGTAAGAAATGTGAAGGCATATTGCTCTGTTATAATATTTACATATATAAAATGTATAAAATATAGTCTGTCAAACTAGAAAGTGGCTTTCAATATTTTGCTTTTAACACTCCTCTCATAGAAAGTTCAATGAATTTAGAGCTTTAATGGTACATGGTGCTTTTCAATAGAGAAATGCATGAGTGTGTCACTGTTATAGAAACTGTTGAAAAATACAATGGTATAATGAATTAAATTCCACATGTGCTGCATTTAAATATTCTTCGTTATTTCAGAAGATGAGTCATTTGCTATAAATGCAATTCTTGCATAATGACTACTGACTGACCATGATTCAGTATGTATTAAAAAAATCTGTTAAGTAATTGGATTTCCTGTCGAGTAATCAACTTAAGTAACTTCACCCAACAATAACACCATAAGTCCAAGATCATGTTCTTATTTCATCAAATGTTCAAATTACTTTCTTTTCTTTCAAATATTCATAAGAGAAGTAGTATTCAAAAACCACATTATATCAATGATCTGGGTGTAAAAATAATTAGTATGTTGTTCAGCTTCTTTTAAATCAACAGAAAACTTCTATTGAGTTATGAAGAGAAATTTTTATGCAATGCTGAGAAGAGAAATATATCTGAAAATGAAATATTTTAAAAGCTCTCAAGATTAAAATAAAAACTAAGTAGGGGTTTCAAATTTTATTGGAAATACTTATCTGAGCCTCTTTCTAGTTTGAAACCCTTTGTCAAGGTTTTGTAAGGTGCTGGCTAAGTGTTCTAGTCCTCAAATGAAATCTGTTTTTCTTTTCATATATTTAATTCATTTAGATTTTGCTTTAAATGAAAAGAAATCTGATGTTTCATATATTCTTGTAAGTTTACTTTATTTCATTAATTTGATTACCTTTTAACAATACATTTCTTACTAAAGGAAAGAAAATTAAAATCATTTTCAGATTGAAAACTGACTATTCAATTTCTTTGATGCTTTTTGTACACTCAAAAGTTTTATGTAATTCTAAATAGAATTCCTATAGTTAAAGACTGATCTAAATTAATGAGAGGACAGAACAAAAATGCATTGAATTTGCACAAGTTAGAGTTAAAATTGTTGAGAGATATAATTATACTATACATTTAAGACTTAAACCAAACAAGTCAACCTATGCACAAAATACCTCATCCTAGCCTCTTGTATTCATTAAAATAGAATCACAAAGTTTAACCTAGAACGTCCGATGAAATAAACGAAAAATGGAATAAGGGGAGCATCTCTGTATTAGTTTCAAACATTGTTCATCCAAACACCGGTTTAAGAAGATAAATATTTGTTTGATATTTACCATTGAAACTGTTATGGTGTAGTTATACTGATGAAAGGTAAACCAAGTGTTTGTGTGACATGATGTGCCTTGTGTTAGAAACAGACTGGAGTGCAACCACTATGATCAACAAAGGCAAAAAAATGTTCAGTGACTTACACGTTCTAATACTGCATACGTTTCTCAGTATTATGTAAACTATTTCTAAAATAACTTTTCCTCGAATGTTCAAACTTGTCAGTTTTTGAACATTGGAAAGTAAAAATATTGATAGTTGCAAAACACATCAGTGAGAACACAATCTGAATGCTTATTGTGAATGAACGAAATGAATGTGCCTGCTATCACTCATGTGGAAGATGAAAAATAAACATCACAAAACAGCAGCAGAAAAAATTTTTTTCAAAGGAACTCTCTTGAAGCAGATATAACTGTTGGCCTCATGAACTGGACTTCTGAAAGACAGATTTTTTTGTGTTTGTTTCTAAGCAATAAGAATGTGGACATGGAATTCTTGGCCAAACACATCACATTGGAGTGTTAGTGGACAACTTGTTGGGTGAAATGAGTTGTGCTGATCTTATTTAAGATATGCTCATGCTGCCTGTTATTTGAGATATCATTTTAGGTTAATAGAGGATAAAGAAAAAAATCTTTTCTTCTTCTCAGATTTCAAAATTCAATTTTCTAATTTCAATACAACAAAAATGATCAAAATTATAAAAGCAATAAGGTTAATAAATTTGAATAGTATGTGATATCTTCACATTTTTCCGAAGTCTTTATTAAGTTCTACAAAGTATATTTCTTTGATAAATAATTTTTTGATTTTTATCAATCTTCTAAAAATAATAAGAATAGAGCAGTGCTCTATATAAGTGGCATATGCTGGTGTCAATTGTGTATAATATCATTTACCAAGCAAGAGAAATTCAATATATTGAGATCAGCACACTCATTTTTCTTTCTGCTGATAACACAGTTGGAAAGGTAAATATTTGTGTTAAATCAGTAGTTTTGGAAGAGCATTGAAAGACTGTGAAAGGAAAGTTAATCAGATTGATACAAGTGTTTTTGCCAGGTACATATGCAACATCACTGCCATACATTAAGAAAGATATTGTTCTCAGTCCAGCATTATATGATACCATCAGAAACACTTCCAAGCTAGAGCTCAGTGAGCATTATTTCACGGAATGGCTTGTGAAAAAAATGTACAACTCAACTAGACATTCCAATAAACAATATTTTACAGGAAATGAAGTGAATAAACAATAAAATATTTTTCTCATTACAATATAACGTAAGGTTTTTTTATTTCTATTCTAATTCTTAAAACTCAGTACATTGACTGTTGCAATAATACATTAAGATAGCAGTTATTTACTGACATTTGAACAATTAAAGCTAATGGAAAAAATCACACAATCATTTTCTTGATATAATCTAGTTAAGACATTCAGAT
Organism: Laupala kohalensis; assembly: GCA_002313205.1. Taxonomy (NCBI): domain Eukaryota; kingdom Metazoa; phylum Arthropoda; class Insecta; order Orthoptera; family Trigonidiidae; genus Laupala; species Laupala kohalensis. The sequence continues at coordinate 2,183,049 of NNCF01126330.1, read as the reverse complement.
CCATTCAGAGACATAAATAAGTCTCACAGATATTCTTACTTGCTGACTTTTAAACATTTAAGGAATCGCTCCTACACAAAGTATTCCAAGAAAGTATAACTAGAAATCCAAATTGTACCTAGGAATGTGTAAAATTAGCGTAAATATCAATATCTATAATATACTATCTATTGATGAAATATACATTACTCATGGACGATTTAGAAAAACATGTCTCAGATTCAACCAAATTTATTTTCAAAAATATAAGGAAAATACATAATAAGCACAAGCCATTGTTTGAAATATGTTCATTTTACTCCCTCCCATGCTAAACTTCCATAATATGTAGAGGTTCCTGTGCATAAATGTTGAAAGAGCAAAGTCGTAAAAAGTATGTTTGAATGTAATGTGTACATTAAACACAGTATTAGGAAATTAATAGATCATTTAGAACAAGAAGTACATACAGGTTATTATAAATTTTGTTGATGATCAAGTGTTGTGTACATTGTTTCTGCAATATTCCATCATTTATGGTATTCTCTGCTCTCTTGGATACATAATTGTTGATATTAGGGCTGCATCAATGATAATGTCAGGATTGGGGCAAGTTACATACAATGGTGCTAAAGCAGCAAACATAGGTCAGTCAGAAATTTTTTTTGTAGTTTTTATTCCAAAATATTTGTTTCCCTGAATGAAATTCACAGAGAAAAATCTAGAAAATAATTGAATGAGATTAAATACTTTCAATTCTTGTCAAAATACAATTTAAAAATTCTGTAAAATAACATTTAGCAAGATACAAAATTTTAAATAAAAATTTACTTCCAACCTTCATTCATACGATGAATGATGTCACAGAAAATCTTAAAGCCCTTTTAATTCCACTGTTTGATGAAAGGTGAATTTCTAATCAGAAGAGTTGGCACAAACATTAACTTCAAACTAGACTCTCCTCCTAATTATAAATAAATACATCAGTATACATCCTTCTTGATTATTTGTGTTTTTACAAATAAAATAGATTATTTCCTTTAGCATTTTAACATAACATACTAATCAAATGTTCAAGACCAATTGAGCATGAGCAGTGTATTTTTGTTACTATAACAAAATAGCACAATGCTTTTTATATTACATTGACCATTTGTGTAAATGTAAATTTACTTGAATGGTTTTAATGGCTGGTGCAAAAATTAGTTAATTTCAACACTGCCGGCTACAGAAGCTTTAAAGCAGAAGGTCACAAAGTAATAAAATGTTATGTATACAAGTCAAGTAGTGCAAAACATTTTTAAACTGGTTTGGGCTTGCTTACAATTCTAGAACAGTAGAAATGTTTGAAATATTGCTGATATTGTAGTTCAAATGACCAAATATTATTCCACTATGAGAATTTATACTACGGTCGTTTCATGAACATGTTTATTTTGAACAATGGGCTTACATGGTGATTAAAAATACTAATAATATTGAATAGAATATTTTGAGTTACAATTTTTCACATAATGTCATTATGGTAGTAAACAACAACTTTTCATTCCATGGCATCATCAAGGTTATTGTACAAAAACAAGTTAAATACAAAATTATATTTTATGTATCAAGAAAAAAAAAATTCTTTAACTAGTAAGTTCTTCCACTTCAGTGAAAATTTTTACAAAAGGCCATAGCAATGAAATAACAATTACAATATAATATTTACCTTCTTCATGTCACTAAAATGGAAATCTCAATGAAAACTAGTAACATTGAATTGTTAATACATCAAAAATGATTTTGAATACAACTTATCCTTATACACATAAAAATAAAATAAAATCTTAATGAGCCATTTTGTAGCCAAGAATTTGAAATATTGAAAAGAGTTAAATAAAGGTACATAATGATAAGATAAATGAAAGGACAGAAGAAACTTGTTACATTAATAATAAATTTTTAGTTATTATATCAGAAAAAATATAGTGCTCAATTTTGAATTACCTTTCAATATGATTAATCGATTTAACTAAGTTCCATTTAACTGTTGGGCTATACAACCTATCTCAGTTATTTTATAGTGGAAACTTTTAACACCAATGTACACTTCAAAATACTCTTTTTATATTGATTTTATACTACTAATTTTTTTAGAAACTACTCCAATATCATGCAATTTATTGTACATACCAGACTTTCTGTACAATATTTCTACAAATTGTAAGGGAATGTTCTAAAATTGTTTCCAAAAAGTACTTTTTAATTATCATACATCACAGTTAACAAAAAACATACGTGTGTTTTCAAGATATTTTTCATGGAAACTATTTTGCACTATATAACTGTGGTCGTAATGCATTATTTTTTTACTATATACAGAATTCCCAAAACAATATAAGTTTCCTCTTTAAATTTAATTACTAGGATCCTAAATTTGCTTCATTAAATGATCTAAAAATGTTTGAGTAAAAGCATACAAATAATTTGTACAAAACCTAAGAGAAAATTATGAGAAAAAAGTGAATGGATGAACAAATGAGAGAGGAATGTAGGGTGAATGTTAAGTAGCTATTATTCTCAAAAAAGAGCTTTAGGTGTGCGTATTTTACCTTGATTTTTAATTGTTTTTTTTCTTTTCTGGATGTGTTGCTGATGAATGCACAGCAGTCTATGTACATTACACAAATGATATGAACTACGGTAGTGCTTGTTACTAATAATAATAATTGTAATATGTAAGAAGGTAATGCGCAAACTGTATGACTTGTGACTGAATAAGTTAACAGTAAAGGAAATTTTCCTACCATCAGTGTCAACAAAGCTTACATTAACATTCTGTGCACATATCATGGTTATAATATAAATTGTATAATTATTTAAAGCAAACAAATATGGTAGCTGTGATTTTCAAAGACATTTAGTTCACACCAGATTTTTTCTTTTAGTAATCTATTGTTAACAAATAAAAATGTTATTAGTCTGAGATTGGTTTGCTATGACTTTTTTCTACATTGTGGTTCTTTATACCTTCCCTCACTATAGCAGAAAAAATAAATAAATTATGGAAGATTTAATTTTCTGTTAATAGTGCTAAAAAGTTCTCTCTTATAATTTTGAAGGTATAAATTAAAACTTTTGACATTTTATATTAATGAACCAAAACAGAGAACTTCAAAAAGTTATTCATTCATTATTTCATTCCTCATCAAACAAAACATAATTAATGGATGATAAACATAGGAATCAGTGTCCTATTTTAAAATGAGACATTACAACTGAAAATTCTGTAACTGTATAATGAAGGTTTTCATATTTTTTTAAAATGTTAAAAAATCTGGCAAACCAGTCCCAGGAAGAGGAATACCCTCTTCACGAACAACTATTGAGCCATGATGAACAGCCAAAACTTCTCAGATCCTTGACCAATCCTTTTTCAATACAATATCAATTTCAACCTAATCTCCTTCCTTTGTCAGCAATACTTACATTGATTCAAAGCAAATCAATAGTTAAAGGATTTGAATGATTGTACAAGAATTAATAAATTTAAAAATTATAAGGATATCAATCTGTACTAAGGATTGCAAACAAAAATTAGCAATCTCTCTTTCTGCAAATACATGGCTCATTATAAAAAATATGCTACATACATAATATATACATATTATATATTTAAAACATCGCTATGGTCTGCGCCATTTTTCTACTTTCTTATGTGTCCTTGGAAAAGATATTCTCTCAGTTGTAAATGTCCCTATGAAAAGATGTTTCCAATAGAAGTGGCTAATATTGTTGTATAGGAAAATGTCTCTAGTTATTGTACAGAATGTGATGAGACATAGTTGTTATAACATAATCACATTTGAAACAAACTGAAAGGGCTGTTGAAATAAGAAAGAAATAGATTGTAAAGAATACTGATATGTCAATATATATCCTTATAGAATGTACATTACTGCCATAGCATTCCTATATGAAATAATTCCATAAAGTATTATTTGAGACATAAATTGATAAAAAAATACTGCATTTAAAGAAACCTATCCTTTTATGAAAATAATTTCCATTTTATTTGAAATGCCTACTCTCCTCAGAATTCACTGTACTTTGGTCCAGTAAAGCAACTCCATTTCAATCTAAACTAACTCCTCTTTTCATATGCGTTGTGCTGTATACATTCATAAAATATTGACTTTATTCATCTGTCAACACAAAAGTCTTCCTGAATGAACTAAGGTTGATTAAACACATTTACATTAAACAGTCTTCATTTATTAAATTTGTATCCGCATGTGATTTAAATCCGACCGCCCCTAGAAGTAGAAAAGGAGTCGCGAAACCTACAGTGCCTGATAATTATTGTTCCTAGCCAATCAAAATTGCTATCACGATTGCAAAACCTTGACGGATCAGGGAAAAATGTTTTGACGTTTAGATATACTCGAATAGAACCAACTCCAAAACTCATTATAATATTAGTTTAACGTAACAATTAAATTAGTAGGTGAACGCAGTTACGTACAGAAGCTAACTAGAGACTAGGACTGCTGAAGGCTCTCGTTAATTCGTCCTTTCAACCTGTTTGGCATGCAGGTAGATTAGTTCATTCACTCTTCACGTTTCTCTGCACTTGAAAAATAACAACAAAGTGCCAACTTCATCCTCCTGTATCCGATGATCCATAGTCCGCACAATAATGTGCGCTGGCTGTTCGTTTGTTTTCCAGGCTTTTCACTGCATAATCTGTTCCCGATTATTGAAACAAAGTGACCGCGAGAAAAGAGGGAACATGTCTTCCAAAAGACGCATTGAATGCTGTTGGCAAAACAAAAATATAGTTATTAAGGATGAAGTTGATGACGTGATGCATGAATACATGGCAATGCGTGCGGAGTTTTTTAATGCGTCCTGCATGCCTGATGAGGAAATAAGTCGAGTTTATCGAAATTCAAGACATCTACCACGGCGTAAGTTTCAACTAAGAAAAATATAAATCTATTTTGCAGTGAATTCACAGCGTCGTGCTACTTTCTAGACTATTAATATGCGGATGTCGTCCACATTATTACTGTTAATGTACATGAAACTTTCTTAATTCGGACTGGTGAAATGACAACAAAACTTTGAGGCATGTTTTAAGGCTAATAAGTGAACTGTTTTAAGTCATTAGGGGTCACAAAAATTGTGCATGGTGCTCCCTCCTCTTGCTTATTTGATACAGCTATTTCATACGAGAACCGATGTTAGTGCTTTAAAAAATATTTTGGCATAACTCGCATTTTTTACAATGAAATTTGTGCCCGAGGTATAAGTGTTGACTAAAAACATTACGAAGGAATCGTCTGAACACTTCATAATTGATTCCATTCTTTAAAGAAGTGCAAATTTATCGTATTACCAAATAATTCTGACAAATCCTGCAAGTATTTCTGCTTCTGTTGATCTACTTAACGATTTTCCGCTTATAATTTTAATTTCAACAGTAGGTGTAAAAATATCTATAACATGTTAAGCATTACAATTTAAGAAAAATACTTTCAGTTTCTAGAAGCAATATTAAAAATCGTTGCTAAGATTGGAAAACCACTAGAAAATACTGGCCAGAAAAATTTCTCTTCCACATTGATCAATTGTATTAGTAAAACTATTTTTCACGGGTCACAAGATCCGATTGTATAATATTATTTTCGATAGTTCGAGATTCTAGAAAAATCCTAATTCTTGTTTTCCGTAGTTTTTGCCGAAAGGAAAAGGTTTGAAATAAAAATTAATAGAAGTTTGGCTAACCGTGCAAACATTAGTTAACTTAGCATCATTCAGGGCAAAAAACGATTACAAGATGACATAAATGTAATTGTTTCAAGTAATTTTACAATTCTATGTCTGATGGAAGAAGTAACATATGATTTAGAAAATGTGTACATCTAATATTAAACTTATTATTATTCGATAAATATTTACTGTTGAACGCAGAAATGGGGTTCATCATTGCCTGTTTTAACATAATTTGTAAAAGTAAGGTAAAGCAATAAAGCAATTACTGAGTAGGTTTTTCTAACTTATCTGAATACGTATAGGAAGAAATTTCAGTACTTTACAAGCTCACCAGAAATCTTCTTGCTGTGTTAACTTTCTAAGTGCCCATCGCTTAGTATGAAGCTTGATATATTTGTTCAATAGTATGTAGGAGTGTACTGCCCATGCAAATTTTCCCGCCACATGTGTCATTCGTTAGGACACAGATATATCACTTCTCTTCTTAAGTTTTCTTCTAATAAATAGTGAAATCTTGGATATTACTGAAATGACGTATCAATTGATGCCATACTCTTCGAATATTAGAATTACTTAAGTATCTGCGAGAGTCAAATTTTAGGAAACTTAACATTTTAACATGGATAATTGTGTACTAAACAGGAGTAGTTGTGTTCGAGCTCAGAGTGCGTGTGATGGGGTTTCACGATAACAAAATAATCCAACCTGAGGTACGTAATTTTGTATAAAAAACTATACTTTCACAAATTTTCTTAATATATTTAAGGTTTTTATGACAATTCAACCACATTTTGACGATATTTAAGACCGAACATAATTTTTTTTTGCTATGAAAATCTTTGCTAATATCACTCCGCGAGAAATGTGCGTGTTGCGGTCGGCTAGCAACTGATGCCGTAGCCATAGACACCAAAGCCGCCACCAATCAACAACAAACAAGGTGAATATATATTCTGGTCAATTTCTCATTACTGGATGCTTGAAGCATGATCCAACCTCTGTGTTTTCACACAGTATGTGTTTGTCATATGTTTTTTCTAGTTATTTATGACATTTCAACGTAATTACGCTTGAATTTGCGTTGTTAGATGTGGAACCACTCTGCGTTTTGTTAGCAAGATGGCGATGTTATTTTAATTACGGTGATACTAGTCGAGTAACTTTCGTACGCAACGGTTTAATTCGTTGTGAAAAATAATAATTCAGTGCTATGACAGTGTTATTGGTATTCTGTAGTTATATGGATTTGGAAACCCTAGTATCGACAAAATGAGAACGATCGCCTACTTGCTTCATGCTACACCTTCATTTATCTTCTGAACAAAGTTACTAGTTTATTTTGGAACGTTCGTGCCATTCGTAGAGCACTTTGGTGCTTCTAGTAATTAAAATGTCATTGTCATGTCTTTTAAATTTTCTGTTATTGATTACTTCAACTATCTCTTGAGATAACTCTTGTATCACTTGAATGATCATTCTTTGCACATTGTTATTGGTAATACTTCCAACCTCTGTTTATATAGTCTTTAATTAAATACTTTTGCCAATAATCTGTATTATAGTGACCTAATTTTCTAGTGAATGCATAAATATTGCCTTTAGTTACTCTGTTTAGCAGCACCATTTGCTTTGATACATTGATGACACCTTGGTATTGGTTATTGAATCGCATGGTAAAATTTTTATTACAGCTTCACAAAGTAAAGTTCATTTTGTCTGTAACACTTTGTATTTTACTCACACTGGGTAATCTTTTTTATTTCCCTTTCATTCAAATGCTTGCTGCTAAATAGAATTTAATGTCTTTATGTAAACTTACGTTCTTCTTTTTGCATTGAAAATTTGTTATGATTGTGCTTGAATTGATTGTAAAATTTTTGTTGTAATAAAAATATGTCCTGCATCTTTCAGAATCAGATTATTATTATTATTATTATTATTACTTTTCAGAATGATAATTGTAAAATTCTTTATTTTTTAAAATTATGGTTTCAATTACCATGTGAAGGCATTATAAAAATTATGTTAATAGTTATTTTCATTTGTTTGGAGTAGTGTGGATCAAATTTGAACTTACAGAATTAAAATTTAAGAAGAAACCTTGACATTAATTTAAGAAGTGACAGATATGTCTTAATATGTTTATTTTCTGCTCTATTATGAAAGGAGTGTTTTTAATTGCTAAGTATTAAATAATTAATCTATCGCCATTCATGATATTCATTCTCCATCTCATTTCAAGAAAACAATTTTCTTCTTATGCAGAAATACACCTTGCAGATAGAAGTTTATTTTCAATTCAAATTTTCTATAAAATCAGTCAGGAGATATGTATACAAATTAGTTTCTTAGAATGGATATAACAACCTCTTGCTTGATGGAATTTTTATGTTAAATTTGAATTATTTAGAAAGTTTTATAGTGTAAAGTGAACTATAAAAAGAAAAGAAAATCTTTATCAATAGAGATTCTTGACCCTGTGTTGGAATAAGGATATGATTTCTTGAGTTTAGGTTATAAATTCATCATCCATCAGATCACCAGTGTTTGGACTTTTATTAAGTCTTCATTAGGGCTATACATACATCTTATTAATACAAAAAAAGTTACCAGTTTTCTCATTAATTCTGAGAACACATTGCATCAGTTTTCATCTCAAAAAAGTTAGTTTTACCATAGATAAAAATAACCCTTTCCCATCAAGTAAAAGTGTTTATGTTGAAGTGTATCAGCTATGCATTTTAAATTATGAAGTCTTATTTATACTTAATTTCCATTATATGACTTAGATATTAATGTTTATAAAATCAATTTTTTGTTAGTGTGTCTTCTATCCCTCGATTGACCATGTTAGTAGTTTGTACTGTAATTTTGTGATTTTAAAATACAGCATGACTTTCTTTCAAGTAGGTTCAAATGCTTATCTGAGAAAGAAATATTGCCACCCATAATCTGTTTGTCATTCAGGTTATCAATAAATCCAGTCTCACTGACTTATCAATTATATCCATTCAGAATTTCCTTTTTTGTTCTTTTTTGCAAGATAAGGATTTTACTTCTGCTAAAACAAAATATCCTATGAAAAACATCCTAGTTCTCAAATTTCCTATTACTCCTCCAGCCAGTTTTGTGGAAAACTCTCCACTCACATATTTGGCCCTGAAATTAAATCTCATTTTATAAAATTTTGTAAATTATTGGTTCCTTGTATCACTTTTAATCCAATTAAAGAATATAATTTTCTTTATCCAATGTACTCTATTCATTTGCTGAAATTTCATGATATTTTTTTACAAAATAAGTTATTTGTACGAAGCTATCTGAAAAGTAAGCTTTGAAAGAAGGAAAGCTGTCGTACTATAAGTGTGAATTTTTTAATGTACTCGCCCTGTTTCTGGGATGGTAGTACGCGTGCGCTATGAGGGGATCGACGCATTGTTGAGGAGGGGGGAATGGGACGAGGAGAAGCGAACTGTCATATGGTGTTCAGGCATCGAGACCCTTAGATATATAGATATTGAATTTAATAGCTCTCTGGAGCCTAAAATATTCGAGTAATTTTACTTTATACGTTCCGCGAAACTTAAATTTTTCTTGGTTTTGATTAATATGTATAGATAAGATTCGTACTGTATATGTGAATCTTATTTTAGTTGCGTGTCATTTCATTTTTTTAATACTTTCATTTATGTATTTAAATTATTTCTGAAAAATATTTATGCCAATCTAATTGAAATTAGATTTCATTATCTCGCTTGTTTTACTGGCTTCGTGTGTATTATAGTAAGTGCAATTTTATTTAACAGTTCGTGTCTGAATTAAAACTGCTTACCTGTCATTTTTTTCCGTATGCTTGGTTTATTTATTTTTATATGCTTTCTGCGTCTTTTTCGCGAGATCATAGCGCATGATTTATGTAAATATTTTAGGGTCATTCATGTATGAAGACATTGCGCATCTTTTAGTTGGGCGAAAAGTGTAGTATTACGTGAGTCCTGTCTCCTATCCTTCCACGTGCGTTTCCCGTCACTAGTGGCTGCAGTGTTTTCTCTGAATCCTCTGTTCACCGGTGTCTCTCATCGCTGGGTGGACCACAAAGAGTAATATTCGATTAGTCCACATATTACTTGTCAACGCTAGACGTTTACTCAGTTATTCCACTGATAATATTTCTAAACTAAATTGCATACATAAAATAATTTTACACAATTTCGACTTGGAAAAAACGTTTTATCTGTAGTATTTTAAATTTTCTTTCGTTTTGTTTATTGAACATAACACGAAAATTGCCCGAGTATTAATGAGTGATTACGAAATACTGGAAACTGAAACAATTCCTGCGACATTTTTTGCTAATATTTAGTAAGTGACCACTTTACTGACACGCCTAGTGCACTGTTCTACTACGAGGTGCTCTGGGAGCAGAATAACCAAAGGCGTAAAATCAGTAGGATCGAAACGGAATAAGATACTTACTAGATGCGTAAAGAAAGAAATAGCCTGCTAACGTGTTTCTCGCTCATTAAGTAGCTGGGAACCAGGAGAGAGAATCGAAGAAGGAAGAATAGAGACCCAATCTTAGAAACAAGAGCACTCGTTTTTTTTGTCAATCTGGACGACCGTTTTTAGTACCAACACTTGGATATACGATACAAATTACACACCATTAAATACTTCCTATCGTGAATGAAAATCAAAATATATTGGGGATTATTGATTATGTTTTATAACAAATGATGTACGCTCGGGTTACCAAGTGCTATGCTTAGTAGAAAAGTTGTATGTTTTTCTCATTGTTTTACTCAATATGGCCATATCGCAACAGTTGGAAGTCGACTTAGTTTGTTAGGAAATGCGTGTTTCTGGCGATTGTTACAGGAACCACGTAAAAATATATCAATATTTATGTAAAAATAGACTTAAATGTCATAATTTTGTAAATAAACAGTTCCCATGTATCCTTACTCGAATGAAATTCAAATAGTTGTATTTTATAATTTTGTTGAATAAAATATGCATGAAAAATTTCGCAAATCAAAAACTAATTCGGCTGTATTTGAACAAATGTCAAAAGTGCTCAAATTGGGCGTTTCATGTCAAATATTTACATTATTATTGTTGTAAGAATAGTTTCATATTATGGTATTACTATAACCTCACATCGTGTGAGGTTATATTATTACCATATGTTCAGAAAAACTCACTTTTTTACAGTTTTATTTCTCCAGGAAGGAAATGGTCTTTGACTGGTTTCCTTCCTTTTTATATCTTCCAAATAACTACGTTGTTTTTATTTTCCCTGTATACATAGGAAATCAGCGTGTATTGTAAACACGCGATATTGGGCTAGATACTGATCTGTAATTATTTTTTTTTTCGTCAATTGAATCCAAAGCTAATTTTCTTATGACACGTTTTCTTTTCTTTTTGTGAAATGGGATGGAACGAAGAGCAATACAGTGACCGTGTTAATTACGATAAGATGGCTAACTTTGTCTTATTCTACCATTGTTAGGGCTCTAATAAACTCGATGTCGGCGAGCCGTAAAACCAATTTAAAAAATTTACAGTATAACAAAGTTGCTTTATCAAAATTTACGTTCATTTACCTATAATGCAATCCGTAGAATAGAGAGAAGTCCACACTTGGACTCTAATTCGCGGACAGAATGGTTGGTTTTATAGATACAAATTCTTGACTGACCGGTGAGTTAGTGTAAAATAATTATCCTAGAAAGCTGACTCAAAACTAGACTAGGGATCGCTTGTATATTCGTGTATCCATTTTTGTACAGACATTGACTTATGTATTAGTTACTTTGTTTCTTGCCATCTTTATGAAGAAGGGTTTTGCTATTTATGCGCCTCCGCCTTACCAATTTGAAATTATGCATGTCTGAAAAGGCCCGTTTTTGTCAAACTAGCAATAAACAATTAACTCGTCATCTCTTAAGATTTAACTCTTTATACGACGTTCATATCACAGCTTTCAGTAAATTGTCCCCGATAACATTTTCTTTAGTATTCTCGCCGTGACAGACGACTGCCCTACGTCCCGTGTGCGTGTTTCGCCTTCTCCGAGTACCTGCCTTTCCGTGCCAGTCGCAATGCTTCGCTCTACCTCTCCCTGCTACAGTGTGGGACGGAAGTTGGAAACGTGGTTAAAAGCATCTATAGCATTTTAAAGTTGTTGTAAACTTCGATTTCGGTCGAATCGTACCTGTTGCTAATGCAACTAATATTACTCATAAAATGATTTTTCACTTATATCCATTAACATTTTCTACATCAATTTAATTTTGAGTTTTAGTATTTACATGTCAGTACTCAAAGCTGCTGCCTTTGGAAACAAAACCCAAAGTAATTCGGCTGGGCATCGAGTTGAACTGAGCTTAGATGCTGCATCGTTTCATGTGACTTCAACTCTATGCCCGAGCGGAGGCTGGTGAATACTCTTGACCATATATTCTCAATATGTGACAACTGAAGAACATGTTGGCCAAGTCAAGATTCAAACACCTTATGCGTCGTGGAAGGACCACACATCACGGGTAAAATACGGCCAGACCTTATCTTGTTAAAATTAACAGTAGCGCGTCAATTCTCCTTAAGACCCGTGCTAACAACTGAACTGAACGGACAATCTGCAGACGACGTCGAACCGTCCATGCGAACTATTGTCCTGCAAACAAGCCTGACTCTGTGCTTGACGTCGCTGTACGATCTATTAATGCATCGCGGACAATATGTCTGACCTCTGGAACACTGTTTGTCGTTACGTATGATCCACCTTGATTCCGATCCACCTTGATTCCATATTCTTGAAAAGTCATGGGATGCGGGACAGTATCCCTGAATTATGAATGCTGTCCTGGTAGGTCACAGTCAGGTTCTGTTGCGTACCTCATGACGTGCACTCAACGTTCGAATGTGACTCTGACCGAAGAACCGTCTGCACTACCAGATATTACTCCGATATGACTCACGTGGATGCTCCGAATTGCTTAGCATTTCCGGGTTGTATCTTTTGAGAAAATTTGAAGTTTGAAGCGTACCGCCTACAGATTGTAGCATTTTTTACCGGTCAGCAGTGTTTTTGTTGTGAAGCTTATTGTGCATTGCCGACAGTTTCCAAAAGTTTAATCTCGGTTTTCGATGTGCCCCCCCCCCCTCGTATATGCCTCTGTCACTTTTAGGTTGCTGCATTATATCTTCCTATTCAGAACCGCCCCAAGCAAATCAAAATTTCAGGTCCCCTCATGTACCTGTTTGTATGCTTAGAATCAAGTGGGTGTTTTACATAATCTCCATTTTAGTAAATACACGTGATGCTTGTGCTTAGGTTATTCTCTAATGTCCAGACCTGAACATATGCGAATAATTAGAGATGAAATGTATTACATTGCTTTCCTACTTAAGAAAAATGTGCAAACCTTTGATTATATGAGAAAGTGTTATAATAATATAACTATACACGTGAATCATAAGAACCCAGCAATTAGTACATCTATAGTGAAGAAATATCAAATAAGTATCAGGCATCATAATGTTGACAAAAAAGCATACAGTAGTGCTCTGTTGCACTACGAATGTTATTTCGTACGAGTGTATGTTTAGAAGGCAATGTTTCATAAATTTTATTTTTATTGATGAATCTGTGGTCATGATAAGTTAACTTAAATTCTACGAGAATAATGCTTCAGGCTCTTTTTACTTCAACTATTGCTCTTGTATTTCTTTTCTCACATATATCCCAGGCATGGTGTGCCTATATACCTCGAGTTAGTGTACAGTGTTGTATCGCATACTCCAGGGTTCAAAGGAAGGTCGTGTTCTTTAACTATTCGAAAAAGGTGTGCAGTGTGCCTTGCTTGTAAGAGTACACCTTCTTCTAGTCATAAAAACAATCTTATTACTGAAGAGGACCAGAAATCGTAGGGAAATGTATCTCAATTAATATTTTCGTGTATTTGATAGGCATACATTCAAGACTTGTTGAGGACCATACTTGTAACGTTTTTGCGTTCTGGACCATTAAAATAATGTTGACCTCTGAACATCAATTTACAGAGAAGTAGAAAAAGCATGATACTGAAGCAAGTAATCGACATTTAACTGGATATGGATACTAAAATAAATTGGATAGTAAATAAAATGGATAACTATCAGTTAGTTAAATATTTACAAAAGAACCCGGTGTGAGTGATGAAAGGAGGAAAATTAATGTGTAAATTAATTACTAGATTGTTGACTATATTTACAATGCATATGTCTCATTAACCTAACAGATTTTTGTTGGCAATTTACATATTTTAAAAGTATTCGCCGAATAATAAATTCTATAACTTGCGCCTGCATAATTTACTATTTCCGCACTTGAAATTTGGTAAAAAGGAATGAAGAGAAATTTGACCGTCGCCTCAAACTTCCCGCCTTGAGCCAGGAGATCCCACCAGTAAACACGACCCTTCCTTCATTTCAAACAAATTTAAGATTTCTCTAGTCATGTTTGTTTTCATGTCCTAAATACTTATTTTGGGATTGGTTGAATTTCCTTCCAAGCTTAGTAGTATCACTGGTTACAAAAATATCTGAACAAGGAGTCTCAAGATTTATTTTAAATTATTTTTAAATATTCTTTCTCCATCTTCTTCCTGGAAGTAGCATAGTGTTTCTTTTCTGGATAGATCGATCTGATTCGTCCATAATTAAGAAAGAAAAAGCATGTCACGTACAATAATTACACGTCATGCAAAAAAGAGGGTGAGTAAAAAGGAAATTACTGACGCATAAATGATCGGAAAGAAATTACATCGTTTTATTTTTCATTCTCATGGAAGTAATCTTACATTTCCTCGATTTGTAATATTGTACACTGAAGTATTAATATTTGTTTAGTAAGAAAACACATAAATTTCGAGTCGAAGACGTCAACGCGTACGCGTGTAACGTCGATTCAACGTAGGAGAACGGCATCTTCACACGACGTTCTTGAAAATGTTAAATTATCATTTTTATGGATATTATCTATCGTCTTATCATATACGCCCTTTGCCTAAGAACGTTGCTTTACAATCTCAAGTCTTTCAAAGTCCGATTACGGCGTGATTAGAACCAGGATCCTTTCCATTTAAAGACAAGTACGCTAGCATTGAGCTACTGCAACGTGGTGATAAATGATAATATTTTATCCTTTTGTATTACTCTGTCTTACTATTGGTACCATGAATAGTAAGCAAGTAAATTAGTAATATCCGTAAACAAGTAATAGATAGGATGTTCTCGGCAAAATTAATTCTTGCGAAAATTGCTCCCAATTAGAGTTCCAACTTCCACTACCAGATGGCAGTGAAAGACGGAACGTCGTCGAAATTGCGAATGTGGTTCCGACCATCCAAAGAGAAATGGGCCACAATTAACGGGAGCGGAGACCCCATGCGCTATTATAATAATTATTATTTATAGTCGTATAACGACGATTTTCCGACGGCTTATTCCGGGAAATACGACGTCGGGAAGGCGTCGTTTATTCGACGTCGAAAGTCGGCTCAACGTTGGCGATTTCTGCGTGAGCATTTATACTTCTATAAATCATCGGTTAATGACTAAGCGAGAATTATTGATTAGCAATCTTTTCATACAATAACTACGATATGGTTCAATGTTAGGCTATTAGATTTGAGTAAACGATTTTTAATGTGTGTTTTGTAATATTTCGCGCCCCTTATCCACCATCGTTAATTATTAGGAAACTAAATATAAATGAACGTATCCGAATTTTATGTATTTAACGTTGTAGAAAAAATGGGGGGAAACTAGTGAAGTGTGTGATATTTTATATCCATTGTGGCCCTTTTGCAGGTCCTATAATCCCATATTGACATTTGTATCTGAACTAATTCCTTTTCATGCTGATTTGCTATTGAAGTAGCACCACTTGACTTATTTGTTACTGATGGTTCGAATCTTGTATAATGTTGATCTAAGGTAGATCACGTAAATTTATGCTCATCATTAAGTTTATAATTTTCTTATGCAGAGCAAATGCGAATGAATCGTAGCATCAATTGTCTTATTGGAATGCTCGGAATGTAAATCTTCTGGAAAACGGAGAATAGCTACTTACGCGAAGAAATATATCTGGGTCGAATTTTGCTCAAATCATCATCAGTTTTTTAGGGCGCTAAGCATGCGTACGTTTTGATAAATTATATTTTCCTTCTATTTAGTTGAATGTAGCGATATGGATTATGTGGTTGAGAAATCAATGCTATTAGCTGAAATTAAGACCTTCCTTAATCCCCTGGAGATTAATGATACATTTGAGTTCTTTTCAACGTTTAGCGTATAACACGTCATTTCATTTAGTCATGTTGAGAGAGTATGTTGCAACGTATTTGCTAATTTCTCACATCCGTGATTATTTCTATTTACACTTGTTCGATAAAGCAGATATCAGTTTGTCAGAAATATCTGTTTTGGGTATTCTTCATGCCGAAAAAGAGGTTTCTAGCTGTCCGTCTCTGTACAGCGATTCTAGTTAAAAGGATGATCCAATTTCATTCATATTTATTTTGTGTACTATTTTGTTTTTCGTAATATTTTGTATTACGTGTGCTCTTGAATTTCGTAATAGTATAGTTCATATGAAGAACTAAGTAGATTTGGAAAATTTCTTAAAACATTTTTTTTTTCGTTGTGTAAATAGTATGTATTACATCCGCATGAAAGGTATTTCGATTGAAAGTTCGTTGTAGATACCGGAAAATAATTTCTTTCTGCCGCACTTTCGCTTTTACTTACTGTTTTAAGAGTCTTGAAAACTTTGATATTGTATGTGTACCGAGCAGAGAGAGAATACTACTTCAGGAAACTCAAAAGAAATATATAATAATGATAAAATGGATAAAAGTAAAGAAAACCTACGCCAGAAATGAAATTAAATGATAGTGAATCCACAATCAAATTTAGAAACGCATAGTACAATATTTATGAGACTAAGATACGCTGGCGGCGATTGGGAATCAAAAGTTGGTGGGGGGATTGACAATTTTTATTTACATGACATTATCTGCATGTTTCCACTAAATATGTTTTAAATAATTAAACAAAACAAAGAAAAGACAATTTATGATTACCACATCAAGGATGATGTAATATTTTTATAATTCCCAGTTTTAGACGGTTAAAATGAAATGTTTTCTTTCCCTAATCGCCGCCACTGTAGAGATGTCACATACATCTTGAATTAGCATTCAAGAAATTTGTTGTAAAATTCCAAGTATACCTGTTATCTAGTTGCGCTAAATAAAAGTCACTTTCGCCAATACGTAAAGTGTGATTTGTCATCGCCACGTGATTTTGACAAATTATGTTATCTGAGGACTTAACTTCGTAGATCTGCCATTTATTTTATTCCTTGATGTAGAAGGATAATAGAGATCTTCGTTTCATTTGTGATCTTGGAGATAACTCCATATCCGCTGCCACTGAGAATGTTTTCTCCGCAGAAGCTTAAGAATCTGATTTCTGAGGTTTTGGATTTTTGTGTCATACGGTGCGAGTATAATGCTTTCTGAGGGAGAGATGCTTCACTATCTGCGTTTATGGATGACACGATGATAAACCGTGATTCAAGAATAGAGTTCAGAAATATTGAGTTTCTTTTTAAATAAACTGAGTATTTGTGTTTTCAATAAAAAGTATGTTATTAAGATGTCTAGTCGTGTTGACTTTTTAGAGACGACTATTGATTTTGTAAACAATTTGCATCATTCCATTTGATAACGATTTTTTTCTGTAACTGTTCTGTGAGTATCATATAACTTTCATGTTCTAGTGTTATTTCATTTATCAAATTTGTTGATGCTTTATTTAAACATGATTATTTTAAAAAACAATATCACAAATATTTATCAAAGTTAGTTTTACAATATAGAAGGGTTTTTAAACGTGCTCTTTTAATTTTACTGTATATTACTGCGGATAAAGCTGTGTAGGTGTTGTAGATGCGAAAAGTTTTGATCACGTTTTGTGAGAAATATCCCTTTTGGGGGTCCCTAATACAGAAAACTGGTTTATATTTTTGTAGTTTTTAGATTTTATATCATAGTAGTATCTATTTGTTGTCAAAGTGCTCGAGAATATTTATAATTTTTATCTAAAGTGTCGATCTTCCCATGAAAATCTGCGTAAATTTCTCAAAACCTGCTCCGATTTTTAAAATTTTGTGTTCATGATGTAAACGAAGCATATAACAGACACGTAAATGCTATTTCACTGAAATTTGGTTTACACATAAAATCATTTCTCTCTTCTGCGCAATCATATTAGATTAGGGTCCTGAAAACCAATTATCAACATAAATACTCTAATGGGATTTGGGAAACCGAAATGTTACGAATATGAGAACGAAAAAATTAATAGAACCAAAAACTGGCACCTGATTCGAATATACATGTACGCAATGATGTTTGATGATGTTACATCACGCCTGTGTTTAATTATACACTTACGTGAAGTAGCTGTATTCTAAGATATATACCATGGATTTACACCTCTAATTATTTTTAGACAAATCTGTAGTAGTTTAATTTCTAAAATAATATTCTGAAGAGATACATCATCATGGGATAAGTAATTGTCGCTTGAAGAAAATGTCCGTTTTTTCTGCATTTTACTGTTCATTTCCATGAGCAATTGCCGGCCACACGCGGGTCAACACGTTTTGGGACTGTTTGCAACACCAATCTGGATATGCTTCTGACCATCTTTCGTGCTATTATGTTATGATATATTTTTAATTATATAATATTTATGATCTATGCATTGCTTTATTTGGAAGTACGAGAATGTTTGGGATACAGCACGATCGGCGTCGAGTGACTTTGTTGATATGGATCTCGAGACAGTGAAGAAAATGTTTATAATATCGTGGGGTGGCTGTTCCCCTAATCGATCGTGAGGGTCGAGCCGAGTCCAATCCCGAGAAAAAAATAACAAAATTCCCATCTCCTTGGTCGAGAGAACCCTGGTCTCTTTCTCATCTCGCTAACATCGGGAACAAGTAAATCTACCTAGCCAACTGGCGAGAGGTGAGAAAGGTACCAATCGTACTACTACTTATAATAATAATATCATAACAAGCCAGACATAATATTAATAGACAAATCTAAAAGAAAAACTTTTATTATTGATGTAGCTGTTCCTTCCACTAACAATTTAAAAAAGACAGAACAAACAAAAATTCAAAAATATCAGGCACTGGAGACACAAATTCAAGAGAGTTGGAAACAAAATGAAGTATTAATTATTCCCCTAATAATTTCAGCAACTGGAGTCATTTCCAAAATACTGAAAGGGCATCGTGCAAAATTGCCATTTACCAGAAATGTACTGCCAGAAATGCAAAAATCCGTTATATACAAACACGTCACTTAGCAAGGAAATGTCTTAGTCTCGACTAAGACCAAATTCTACTTCCGGCGTGGCGTTTAAGCCCGCCCCAACTACCTGTTCGAACAAAGAAAAACCAAAAACACAACAAAAATAATAATGATGTGTAGCATAACTAGATGATATGTGATACGTTAAGGAAATCACAAACCGTGAGTGGCGCAGCTTAGGCCTATTTTAATTTATTATACAACAATCCCAAAATGAAATGCTTGGTACAAGATGTAGTTACATCAGACTTATGTTAGCATCTCCCAAAAATGAGAAAATGAGCCAGTGGTTGTAGATATAGATTCATGGAAAGTGCTATGCTAATAGTCTCAGGTAGTTATTGACTCTTTAAGAATGATGAAGGACGATTTAAAATATAAAATAAGTATAAAGGTATTCCGAACTACGATATGCATGTTTGCTCGTTCTATATTATTAGTTATATTTTCTATTTAAATTATAAACGCACACAACAGGTGACGAGTGGTAACTTTTAGACTACTGAACATTTTAGTGAAAGATACTTCAATTCAAGGGGATGAATGTGGCTTGGCGAACCTTCATTCCCCTCAGTATTTATCCCACCCTATATTGCAAGCACCTGCGTAGGAGAAGATCATCAATGCACATGAGGGGCTTCGCAGTATGGCGCGTGCTTGTTATTGTGAACGTTTCTTGCTACAGAGATCAAAGAGGGACAGGTATAAAATCGAGGGAGTGAATCACTGGCACCAGCCACGCAATCGCACAGAAATTACCTCTGGCAAGGTCGGGGGCGACGCATTGTGTTGCCACGTGCCGCACCCCCTCGTCGGGATTACGTCATGACATCCGACTGTTCACGGGAGGGGTTACTCTCGGGCAAGCGTGGCTGTACCAGGCTTTCAATTTCTAAAATGTTATGTTTTATAAAAGAAAGCCATTTCTATGCGTGTGTGTCCTTCAAGGTTCCCGAAATAAATTTTGTCTAGCGTGACTTTCTATAGACATCAGCGATTATTGGCACAAGAAAGTGCATTCCATTAATTTTCCGAAATCCGAAGTAGGCCTAGAATTACTGGCGAAGTTGTGCTGGGAACTATAAATTTACTGATAAAGCCATAGTCATTACTATTCCATTTACTAGCCCACCACATAATAAGAAGATAATTTCCGGCAATTGAATTACTTCAATTATTAAATTTCCCCGCGTTTTACATATGGGGTAGTGTTTTAAAAGTTCCTTTTTCATCGGTGTATTTTGTATATTTTTGAGTGGTTGAAATGTAACTTAAGCATGAACATTCACTTACTACTCTTAGTAAATGAATGATTCAGCCAAATTATATAGTTTTAAACCTGCAGGGAATCGGTCTTTCCTTTTTGAATTGTTGCAAATTAGTAATACAAAATCTCTACATATATGTGTGAGTTATAAATGTGTAAAACAACAGTTCCATTACAGTAATAAAAATTTTGTACTCTTGCAGAAGTATTGATGCTGACTGAATAGATATTATTTTTTGAATCCGCCTCTGCCTTAGGGCCCTTGATCGGAATTGATGGGATGGTCCCTTGCTTGCTTCCGGAGAGTAAATTAGTTTTTTTTCCCTCCACGTGGTCATACGCAGTTTGTACTGTTTTTTGACAATAAATTTATTTATTTATTTATTTATTTATTAATTTAGCCTTTTATTACAAAACAATACATTCTGTCATATTCTTTTCTCATTGGTTTGCAACAGATGCACTGGTTGCCTACACCTAAGGATAGACATGTAGACATTTGGTATTGTTATCAAAAAAGTTTTGAAAATTAATTGTAAGGAAGAAAACATTTGTGATTTTCTTAATACTTCCTACTGAAGACATTGAACCGTCAACTTTTGTGGTTTACAACACCAAAAAGTATTATTTATCTACTATTTAAAATCATAAAGTTCATGTTCAGTTATGAGACACCATCATGTATTGTCTAAAAGCAGCTTAGGTACTCTTGTGCCTTTCATACCACCTTGTTTCTTCAGAGCTGGGCATTACAAAATGTTATTAAGTAAAGTGCTTGAAGTAGGTAGGACCTAGAATTTTTGGAGAAAAATGAGTTGCAATTGGTAATGCTAGTTTGTAATGGACATATTTTCTAATGTATTATTCTCTAAGAAAATGATTCATTTATCAGAAGAGAGAGGGAAGAAAGAAATCTCTCACCACCACCCCTCCCTGAGTATTTGTGGTGTTCATTTTTAATAAAGGCTACTTATTATTATGAAGTGCTGTAAGGTTTAAGTTCGGTCTTAGGAGAAAATTAAAATATTGCTCCTTATATCTATATTTTATCAAGTATTATGAAATAACGTTTGTGAAGTAAGTTTCATAAGATGAAGTTCCAACTATTGTATATAACAGTCTCAAGATATTACTTATTGCACCTAAGAAATTACTTAATTTAGGGAACCTGTTTGTTTTATTTGAATTCCATTGTGTATTTTTACTAAAATAATTTGTTACATTACGAGAAGAAACAAAATTGAAAACCTATTCTTCACTTGCTTCCTATTTCTCTCAGTTCTGAACATTTCATTAATAGTGCATGGGTTGTACATGAAATTGATGTGCTACGTGAACAACAACAAAAATTCCTTCTGGCCTGGATGTACTGATGTACTGGCAAGGAATAGAAAGTGAAATGAGAAATAAAAGATTAAGGAAACAGGGGAAGGTCAGAGGGTTTGGCGTACCTGGAATAAGTTGTCATGGGAACATATCTGTCCTAATTGGAAGAAACTGAGGGGGAAACAAGGTATTGAATAGGAGCAGGGTATTCATCTCTTGCATATCTGCCTGCAGTCCCCATCCTACTACTTGTTCTCTGTGACTCATAGCAGGGGCATTCAGGTGCACCTGATCCCACAGCATTCTCAACAGTCATCTGGCAGGTGGAATCTTTGAGCAGAAGTTAGTCGTTCAGTGAGAATTGTTAGATAATTATTTCAAATCCATTAATAGATCTTATTGTGCTTTAGGTATTGATTTACGATCATGTTAATTAAAGATGAGTGTAATGATTACTGAAAGGAGCCAATGTATGTTCTTAGGATGTGACAATATTTTGTGCACTTCTAAGCTAAGTATTAGTTATATGGTTTCAGTCACAAAACGAGGAAAATTCTTTCTGTTGTACATCGGCTGAATTTCCAAATTTAGTCACATTTATTAATTTCTGTAAAAATAATCTCACCGTAAATTATATAAAAATGCATATCACGAATTCTACTATTATTAAGATCCGCTATATAATCTAAATAAATAAATAATTTAAGACTTATAAGATTTATTCGAACTGTTGTGTTCCTTGAAGTACAAATAAATGTTATTTGTCCATAATAAGGTAGTAAATCTTAAATTATTTATTTATATGTATCACATATTTCAAATTTTGCTCTTTCATTTATTTTCTCTACGTTAATGATAATAAAGTCAATGTAGCCTATTAAATTTATTTTAGAAATTTATTTAAAAAATGGAATTGAAAGTATTAAAAAATGTTAAGTGTTTGACTAAAGTATTATTAATTAATTTGCCAATGTGAGAGATCAATTTAATTACATCAAGAATCTTTGTTGTGTGTGACTCGTATCAAGATGAAGTCCTGAACCCAGAGGGTGAAAATGATCCTCTGTATTGAATTTGACATGTTGTTGTGTTGCAGACGGGTCGAGAGGTAGTGGTGGGCCAGTTGCCATGACTACGGCACAGCCACCTTTCAACATGGCTGCTGCCACCACGGCAACGACAGCTTCAGTAGCCGCTGCAGTCCCTACGCCATCTTCGGACATCCACCAACAGGTAGGGGGGGGTGGAGGGGGAGGTGGAGGAGGAAACAACCAACAGCAGCCGCAGAACCAGCCCCCGCAGCCACAGGGTCCGACGCAATTGAGCCAGGGTGCTCAGGGGCAGAATCAGGGGCAAGCAGCAG
The DNA here is from genome assembly GCA_002313205.1 of Laupala kohalensis. Lineage (NCBI taxonomy): Eukaryota > Metazoa > Arthropoda > Insecta > Orthoptera > Trigonidiidae > Laupala > Laupala kohalensis. The sequence continues at coordinate 2,159,909 of NNCF01126330.1, read as the reverse complement.
CCGCAGTAGCAGCAGCAGCAGTGGCAGCTGCTGCAGTTCAGCAGCAAGCTCAGGCTCAGGGCCTCAATCCAAGTACAAGTGTGACGGTGGTGGGCAGTGCATCCCAGGTAGCAGCAGTTGCAGCTGTAGCAGCCGCAGCAGCAGCAGTTAACTCAGTGTCCATCACTGCTGTGCCTCTTTCTGCCCTTCAACAGGTGGGGATGCTACTTCAACCTTGTGGCAGCCTAATTTTGCAAGTTCTCACCTGGAGCTTTTGCATGACTTCACTTAACACTTGTATGTAGTAGATAAGTTTGCTTTTCAGCATAATCTTGTTTTGGGCTTCATTTGTATGTTTGATTATTATTTTTGTTTCAGTTATATTTGAGATTTTTTTGTTCATCAGATCTTTTTATTATTATTATTTTAAAGCATTATTATTTACACTTTTTAAGTTACAGATAATATTAATAATATCTTCTTGGACGCTGTATCTTCAAACAGGTCTATTTGAAGTACACTTATGAATTATTTATGTGTATTTAATAGAAAATGATTATCAAAAAGTGCTTTAACCCCTCCATTTTCAATTTATTTCCAGATATTGCAGCTTCTGTTCAATCATTTGGTTTTAGCATTCACTGAATGATTGTTATGCTAATATTTTTAATATTTACAGAAATATAGCTTTATTATACATTCACATTATTATTTATAATCATCACAATTTCTTTGCTAGCTTAAGACAATTTTTTCCTCTGCAGTTCTTTAGTAGTGTTATTTCCAACCACTGCAATTACATGCACAAGTTTCTTTTATATTTTTTCTGTTTAGTAGTATTTTACATGTAATTTGAGATTTTTGCTCAATTATTATTATATTAATTTAGAAGAATAAGTAAGTATTTAACTGTTATTTTGTAATATATGTAAGAGTACCTGCAAGAGACTTTCTTGTCTCTTTTGGCAAAAAAAGATCATGCACTGTTATGAGAATTAGCTTTTTTTGTGTTGAACTAATATCTTCCTTCTATTGTTATTGTCAGATATTAGATTGAATGTTGTAAGCTGAGTTGAGTATTGATTTTTTGTTATGTACATAAGTGCTGTGTTCAAAGTTTGCTGATAAGGGAGATAAAGTGCTTTTAACTTGCAGCTGATGTATTGCTCATAGTCCCAGAACTAAAACCCTAAGCTGTTTGCATATAATCTGCACATCTGGCATGATGCAGCTGGTCATATAAATTCACTCTTGTCTCTTAGGTTGTGTTGTTGTTTGAAGTAGTAAGCATTAGTTACACTATGAAAATTGAATTAATTTTGATTTTTTTTATAGAAAAACAAAAACAATTCAATTGATTATTTAATATTTTCTTCCCTTCTTCTTCATTCATTAATTTTTAAAAATATGTAGTTTAATCTCCTTACCTGATGTCAAAAATTATTAATCTACCTCCATTCTTCTTTTCTTTAATTTTTTATCTAATCATTATATTAGAATTAATGATTAGAATAAATTATGGTATACCTCTATTTTTTTTATCCATTCTGTTAAAAGTAATAGATAGTAATGTTATTTAGTTCCCCTTGATCTCTACTTTGTAATTTACCTAGATTACTATTTTATTTCTGTATTTAATTGTGCCAGTTTTATGAATAATTTTTAGTTTTGTGCTCTACAGTTTTGTAAAGTAGAACATTAATCATGACCTTAAATGTTCAAAGATTAAATTATTTTTTGGGTCATAGTTTTATTTATCAGTGTGAAAATAAATTAAAAAATATATTGGCCAACTATAGGGAAAAATTCTCTCTGAACAAACATCAGATACTTACAGAAAAAAAAAACTTAAGTTAAATGAAATTTATACAAACTCAAAAATCGATGTTCATATTTTGATTATTTACATCAATGTAGAGGTTGACTGAAAATTCTAAACATGTATCTTCAATTCTTATATTACAATAACTGTACAAGAAACTTTTACGTTTTGAGGTATCATTAGGAAACAGTTTTCTTTAAAAAATTCATCCTTCTTGACTCCTGGGAATTGAATATGTATCACTTGAAGGAAATAAAGTCCCTAGCAGCTTAAGACACAATTCTCATTGGGAGAGAATATGCTACCCTTATGGCATTTTCAGCTTTTTCAATTAGCTTTGTGATAATTAATTTCAGAATATGTAACCTTAAACTGGAAGAAAAATGCTGATACTCAAAATAAAGGTCGATACTAGAAGTAAAGTAACTGTCAGCAAAATGCTTTTCAACATTAATTTATCTTGATATAGAATTTTATAATGGTTATGGAAAATAAATAAATATGTGAGAAAGACTTAACTTTCCAATGTTACTTCTGGTATTATATTAGCAGTTGTGTTCACAGATGGATACATAATATTTGTCATGTTTCTTTTCTTTCTTATTGGTACTGCTCTCAGCACTTCAGCACTGTTGTATTTGTAGCCTTTGTTGGGAGGTATGTACTATATTATATTAGGGATTAATGTTTCATGAACTGTTTTCTTATTCTATTAGGAGATAAATTTACAGAGATTAAATTCTCAATATTACTCCTAAAATTAACAAATTATTATTCAATTGGCCTGTATATTTCGTGATGCAGAACGGTGCTGTTGAATGTCCTCTGGACAGCCCTGGTGAGTCTTCGAACGGAGGAACATCCAACGGCAGTTCAGCAGCGCAAGTAACTGCACAAGTGGTCGTGAGCAGTGGTGGTGAACCTACAGTGGCGACAACTGATAACACTGATCAAACAAACGGGACAGCCGGCCAGGCCGCAGGAACTACTGCTATTGTTGGCTCTCCTCACTATATCACAGTAACAGGTACTACAATACTCAAACAATTTTTATAGTAAATTTGTAAACAATTTCCCTACTCAATGTTTGTTGACATCAAGGTTGTTCTATACCATGTCAACACAACCGATGAATGTTGCTTGACCACTTCAAATATTTTTTATTTGTGGTGTACTCACAACTACATGTCATAACTGTTCAAATCTCATTGAGAAAAAAAAAGCCATTTCAATTTTTGAGTAATGTAATTTTTGTTATGTGGCATGACCAGCTTCTGTCAAATACAGACGTTTGGGCTGGTCACAATATCTCTGGACGAATTATTCTCAACACTTCAATTTAAATTCATTTAATTCCGTTTGAACTGAGCTGCATTTTGTGTTCTACAATAATTTTACCTATCTCAGTTTCTTCTTCTAGATGTTACTCTGATTTCAGCAGGTTACAAGACAAAATTTCAATTTTTAGAAATTTTTCTTTATCTTATAAGGAAATCTATATTAAAATTAAAATTTTTCTTACTTATTGACATGTTTTTAGAGAGTTAATTCAAAGAGTTTTAAGAATGATATAGCAATATTTCAAATCTTACCATGTTTCAAAAATGGTGTTTTCTTTTTAAAAAAAGCCTGTTCTTCGTGTAAAATATCTCTGATGGGTAAGGTCTTAAAAATCTGAAACATGGAAATTTACAGTTCAGAAATTTAGTTATTAAAGGTAGCAATATGTTCAAAAAGATAGTAATAGAACGAGCAGGAGTTTATTTTATGCATAAATTTATTGTCCAAGAAGCTTATTTACCTCTCTCTAAATTGTGAGAAAACTATCACATTCTCTGAATTTCTGTAAGACTTACGAGTCATGATGTACAAGTGAGATCATATGCAAATTAGGACCTGAACTTCTAATGAGGTCTCGCATTGCCTTCCTGGACCTGACATCAAGATCAGTTATCACGGGGTGGACTCAATGTTTGTACTTACATCCACCTGCACCTACTCCTTTACCACATAGTAACCACTCAGTATTGGTGTGATATTTAGAGAGGCAAGTTCTAACTCAGTCATGTTTTCGGAAAGCAATTATTTGAATGAAAATTTTTAATAGTGAGATGCAATATTCTGATACCTAAGAAGAGTATGATAAATTTGTATGTGGTGATGTTTCTACAAGTCTCATTTCTATTGACTCAATAACTGATGAAGAGCAAACCACCTTAAAATTACAGCTGAGAGAAGTTAAGAATTCAAATTTAATGTGCTAATATCATTAAAAAATATTTGTCAAATATTTATTTGGATTTTCATGATATGATCCACTATGTGTGTGTAAAAAAACTATCAAAAAGGACCTGAGAAAAATTTGGCAAATTTCTTTACCCCAACAAAAATTTTGTACTTTATCACTCTTTTTTTAAACCTTAGGTTATTAATTAAAAGCGATGGTTACCTTTCTATTAGTTATATTTAATTGTGGAACTACTTCAACCTTGTTCTAATGCCACCTTTCTTGAACATATGCTACTTTTAATTCATTAATATGGTTAAATTATTTTATTCGAGGTGACTACAGTTTATACAGACTTCATAATGATTTTTGGCTATTTTTGAGCAATTGTCAATCACAAAGCAGTTTGATATTAGTCATGAAATTTTTACTACAAGTCTTTAACCTGTAGGACTATAAATTCTTCAAGTTTCAGATTTTTAACACTTTCCCCATCAGTGATAATTAACACGAAAAACACACTTTCTTTGAAACAGGCCATAAGTCTTAAAACTTATTTAATTAACTCTCAATAGGCATGTCAATAAGTAAGAAAGGACTCTAATGACCTAGACATTGGTGAACCCTAAAGCCCTAATTTAGAAAAAGTAAGAAAAATTTCAACTGTAATATAGATTTTCTTTCAAGATTAAATTTTTTTTCTAAAATTGGAATTTCATCTCATAACCTGTTGAAATTCAGAGTCTAGTATCTAACTCATGAAACTGAGATAAGTAAAATTATTGTACGACACAAAATGCTTTGTCTAGAATAATGTTACAAAGATATTATGACAAGTCACTTTAAAAAAAAAATACATAACTAAAAATCTACAAAATAAAAGCAACATGGTTTTAAACAGTAATGATATGTAGTTATGTGTATGACAAAAATAAAAAATATTAGAAATGGTCAAGCAACAAATTAATTATTCATTGGTTGAGTTGAAATGGAATGTCCCTCCAGTAAGTTAATGTATTTGTACTCGGTTCAGTGTATCATCTGACATGAAAAATTGGAAAATTCAGGGAATTTAGAACCTTTGAAACCAAAGGGGAGAAGTCAGAGAAATTGTTCCATAAATTAGAGAAAAACAAATGTGGTAGGCTATGAGAATTTATCGTAAGTTAAATTAAAAATTTTTGGTTTTTCTCCTTACAATACATTGTATTTTCACTTTAATATTATGAAATGATACAATACTAATGAACTCGTTAAATGAGTTTACTGAAAATACAAAAAAGATGTGATAGCAACATTCTGGCTTTACCGGAAAAAAATATTTTTAATGAAATTTTCATGTATTTTGAATCTATTGTAAATATAATCTTTGTTTCAATAGATATGATCAAAGATACCATTCTTCATTTTCTTACAAACCTCAATCAATGGAGTAGAATGATTTTTCACACATTTTGCGTCAGTAAAAATGGACTATAATTGATATGTAAGCCAATTTTGAAGTTTCGCAAGCACCTTCTGATATTGATTTTTGTTAATGAATCTATTTTTCTAGCAGTTGTTTTATGACACCAAAGTAACAAGAATCCTTTGAAACGTATCATGAACTGCATAAGTGTAGTGTAGTTCCATCTAGTCTACAACCACTGATTTGTCCTCTAACTGCCTCAGTGTCGTTAGTAGAGCAATGATAGTAGAGCTAAAGGCTACTTTCATCAGTCTTTAATCCAATACCAAGTTTTGTTTTATTTATATGTCTGATAAGTGTGCTAATGACAATGTTTTACTATTGAAGAATGTTTTTTGAATTATTGAAAATTTCCTTTTATGAGATTTCACCTGCTGTAATCTTTGTTTCTCAATTGTATAAGTAATTTTTACTCGCCTGTTAATGTTGTGTGATAGTAATATGGAAAAATTAATCCATTGGTCAGGGAAAGTTAGGGAATTGTGAGAATCACTGGCCACCCTGACACAAATAAATAATATTTGATACATTTTCCAATATCACTAGTAATTAAACATTCTCACTAAAAATAAGTCTCTACTGATATTGATATTTTAAAAAAAAATAGATGTCAACAAAACTACATAGCTTGGGAGTACGATGAAAGCGCTTATATATCTTTGATCAAATTTTGTAATAATTTTTGAAAATAAATAGTACATTAACTTAATGCAAAGAATCCATACAGGTAATGTTTCTGGAGATATCAAAAATGTACTTTTTTTTTTTGTGACAACTTAAGAGTTGAAAAATAGAAATACAGAAATGCTAATACTTTTTAGTTTCATTAAATGTGAATTGCTCATGAAAGTCGAAATAGGTGTATTCTTGTTTCTATTGTTAGAAGCTGACATCTGTTGAGCTTCTGAAGTGCAAAAGGTGGAAGGTTCTAAGTGTTTTGGGGTGTTTGTTCAATTAGAGAGGAATAGAAAGAAGCCAATAATGTATTTTCCTTTTTTAAAATGTATATTTCTACTAGCTGCTAAAAGTTGTGTTTTAGGTCCAAAAAAGAAAGCAAAAATACAATGCCAATACATTAAGGAGCTACAAAGGGTGTAAAAAAATGATTTTCTTTTATGATTAAAAATTTTATATTACTTACTCATTTATTCTCACTGAAATATTCATAGTTCAGTAGATCAGTAACAAGTTGACATAGCAATCTGACAATAAATTTGTGAAAATGACGACAAGCCAGGAATCGAACCCAAGACACCTGTATTGATCGCAGAGGTGTTAACCACTACACCACCCATTCACTTTCTACAACTATACCATTTCCACCCAGACCTAATCCCCAGAAGACTCAAGACACATCCCATTACAGGAGATAAGTGAACCACTAGACTACCGTGGGCACTTATAATACTAAAAAAAACACTACTTATCTACTTTCCACCATATCTTAATCAAAGGAGTTTTTAATTTTATTTATTTTGGGATTTGGCATTACAATATGAAATCTCGACAGTCTTCATCATTCAGGTGAAGATATAATTAAGAGAATGTGGTGTTGGACGAGGTTAAGGAACTTGCAGTTTCTTCCTAGTACCTTTAGAGAATACAAATTTCATTTGACATTGTGCAAAATAATTCTTTTAACATTTGCTGGGTTTTTACAACAGGTTTTCTCTTCTAAGGCACTAGAACATTCTTTTGTAGAACGTTTGGGACTGCTCTACCACAGCCTTCCATTGCTTTTTGTCAATTACTTTAATGGTGTAATTCTTGATTTTCATATTCCTGTTATCTTTCAGCACATCATATCTCTGCCTAATTTTTGGTCTTTCTTTCTCTTTGGTGGTTAAAGGGAACCAGTTGAAGATTTTCTTCATGACTATCATTGTCCATCCTGTGTAGATGCCCAAAGCAGCTGAGTCTCACAAGGGAACTTTCAACAAGCGCAGTTTGAAAGTTTTTTTAATACTGAAACATATTGACTGTAAGGGTATCCTGTCAAAATATTAGCGACGATGGCACATTGGAAGGCACTGAAAAAAGTTACAAGAAACTGATTCTTTTCGCTTGCCTAAGGGCCATTTTTATGGGTCTTGTACAACCCTCAACTAAGAAGTGGATGAGCATTGACGGCTGAATCACGTGGCTGAGCTTTGATTCGTCTGACTTCTAGGTATCTTCACCATTCAGGGAGACATGGAAATGCTTACGAACAATGCTTTTTTTCCCGCACATTTAAGAAAAGTAAGAGAATCAGTCAAATCAAATAGTAATACAGCTAAGTACATTATTCATGTTCAAGTTTCCTTTCACTATCTTTGTTCAAGTAAAATGTTAGATCTAAAATTATATGAATATTTTCTTTAAATATTAACAGTGCCAAATGTTACATTAAAAAATGAATATAATATAAGTAACGTACAGGAGGAAATGAAAGGGAGCTTCACAATCCATTTCAACTTCTTTATTTTCATTTTGGCAGATAAAAGAGAAATAAATTATTTTCGGTACCACTAAAAACTCACCCATTTTAAATATTATTTTATGCTTGTTTGTATGGATTTCTAGTATGTCTAGTCTTTCTAGCCCATAAATTTTTCTTGTAGGAAATATGTATTCATTGTACACCTGAAACATTTTCATTAAAAAAAAACTGAACAATTAACAAAATGTGTTTCATTTTGCTTATCTCACATTTTTTGTGTGGCAATTAAATACCTCTGGCACTATGAAAAAAATTGTTTCCATGTTTTAAAAACAGAAAAAGAGAAATTTATAATTAGTATCTAACAAATGTATGAAATATTTTCATTATAACGCGATATATATTCGTATTTTGTAACAACGGGATTGTGTTGGAGAATACTGAGGTGATATCACAGCACGCAATGTGAAACTTATGGCAGCAGTCGACGACCTTCCACTACAGCAACTGTTTCGGCCTGTACTGGAAAGTGTTGCCTTTCCTCATGATTGTCCAAAGCGTGAGCGGAAAGAAGATGCCGAAAATTGGCAAACTAATTGACTTTTTTCAGTGTCTTCCAGTGTGCCATCGTCACTAATATTTTGTCATAACATACTAACAGTCAATATGTTGCAGTATAAAAAAAATCAGAACCACTTTCGACTTGCGCTTGTTGAAAGTTCCCTTGTCAGTACCTTTATATAATTTATTATGTTTATTGATTTAATGATTTCATATATTTCTCTATTACTTCTGATTCTCCAGGTTCCATCTTCTAATTTTATTGGGCCCTATATCCTTCGCAAAATTTTCTTCTCAAATATTATTAGCATTTGGATTTCATTTGCTTTTACAGTCCATGTTTTGGCTGTGTGTGTAAGTACTGGTCTTATTACCGCTGTATATAGTTCTAATTTGACACTTTTGGTGAAGTATTTTTCTTTTAAATGATGGGGAGTTGGCCCAACATCAACCCTCCTTAATCATTTATCGGGGCTTGGAACCGACAATGACCCTGGAGAGCTACTCGATCCACCCTCCAGTCACAGGTGGAGTTTTACAATAGGTTTTACTTAATTTAAATTAAATTGTTTAACCCATTAACACCCAAATTTCTTTTTTTATCCTTAATTCACATTATATCTCTACAATTAGTCATCAAAGGTAGTAGGATGATAAAAATGAAAACAATGCGTCATTTTCACATTTCATTTATCAACAATATGCCAGCCGATCTATAAATAGATCACTGGGCATATGGGGCATATGATACATTATGCAATATGTAAAACACAAAATTTTGTTTTGCAATACACTAATTATAAGTAATGCTCAGTAATTGTTTTTTAAAAAAACCTTGTGTTTAATACACGGAAGAAATATATGCATAATCAACCTCAACATGTAGGTACATGTGAAACTGGTACTTAAGTGCATACCGCACAGTGTGCCACCTGATTCACTCATCTCCAGAAAAGGGGAAGGTCTTCCGGGGGTTAGGTCTGCATGAAAATAGTGTACAGTTGTGGAAGGCAAATGGGTGGAATAGTGGTTAATACCCCTGCGATCAGGTTCCAGGTTCGATTCCCAGCTTGTCGTTGTTTTTATCTGACCAAAAGTTACCACACATGCTCTCCATGTATAGTTACATGGAAGAAATATATGCATACACATAATATTTCTACCCATTTGGAATTGACAATAATGTTATGTTTAAACAAAACTCCAAAAACAGTTCTACAAAAAATATGAATTGCTCTGGAAGCTCTCCTAATGGAAAAACCTGGGGATGTGTCTATTTACAGCTTTACTGTGATATACTACATGTCATAGGTTAAGGGATGAAGAAATTATCATATTAAATATCAAAATTTTGATTATGATAATCCAAATATGAGAATCTCAAAATATACATTTTGAAAATTTTCAAATAGTGGGAATAGTTTCAAATCTGGGAAAATTTCTATGTTGTGATAGAGGTGGGTTCAGTGTTAAAACAATAAAGGAACATACTGTATTTACCCAAATATAGTCCCCTCCTCATTTTAGGAGGCAAAATGTAGAAGAAAAAAAATTAAGTTGAGTAAAATCAGTCTTTCTGAAGGGATATGCTCATCCATGTGAAATAGTTGGCTTTGGTATGTATAATCATAAGACTTTAAAATGAAAAGCGAACTGGTGTAGTTCAACTTATCCTCTTGACATTGCCAGATCCCCATGGACTTCGGCTCTACTTCGAATTCTCATGCTGCTGCTTTATTTCCATGTGTCTCAGTATGATTTGTAAAACACTGTTTGAAGTTAGCGTCAAAGCATCTTCGATCACCCCACTTTCGTCGCGTCGAAGGTGGTCCCCGTCTCTCGACAAAATCGTGTGCCACGGTCGGCACGGTGAAGGTAATCGGACACTCCCGGACGATATGGACCTGTACGTTTTCCACTTCGAATGAACGTCAAATTCAGCCATGATCGATCGATGTTCTTTGTGTTACGTTACGTGAACGGCTTGTGTTCTCTTAACACGTTTTCACCCACAAAATTTGTGTTAACAGTTTTTCAGTCTTTAACTCCAAATATAATCCCCCCTCGGATTTTTGGGCAATTTTTTCGAAAAAAAGTGGGGACTATATTCGGGTAAGTTTCTTATCTATCACGGTTGTTATCTTTGCTGTGTACTGAGTGTGGCACTAGAATTTTTCTCTTAATTCCTGACAAACACTATTATATTAAATGTTAACCATCACCATTCAGTGATGATACTATAGGAAGAGTGTCTCCTTACTGATATAAATATGAAAAGGAAAATTTCAAAATATAGTAAAATAATTGAGGTAATATTACCCGACATATTCTATATATTGTAGTATATTGTACTCAATGAGCATGTACTTGTGTTAACTAAATGAAACTTATTGCACATGTATGGTTACCTATAATAACTGTATTTACCCAAATATTGTTCCCTCCCCCTTTTTTTCTGATAAAATAGTCAAAAACTCTGTGGGGAGGCTATATTTGGAGTTTAGGTCTGGAAAACTGCTCATTCAAGGTTTCATGGGTGGAAAACAGTTAAGCGAACACAAACCATATAGGTAATGTAATGCAACAAACACAAATAGAAGTAACTTTTATGCAGAGAAAACTGGTGAACAATATCGTGCTGGACAATCACCACTTTGATCATCGATCGATGATGGCACGATTTCACGCTCATTAAATTGGAAAACTGAACTGGTCCAAGTCGACAAGGAATGATTGACTTCTGTCACTGTGCCAACCGTGCTGTACGATACTGTCGAGAGTTGGGCGATCGAAGTTACTTTGACGCTTACTTCAAACTGCAAGTTCTAAATTATGCTGAGACACATGGCAGCGGCATGAGAATTCTAAGTAGAACCATAGTTCGTGTGGATCTGGCGTTTTTAAGAGGAGAAGTTGAAATGCACCAGTGAGCTTTCATTTTATAATCCTTATGATTATACTTACCTGAGCCAACTATTTCACATGTAATTTTGAATTATTGTTTCCCTTCAAGAAGATTTGATTTTACTTCATTTAATTTTTTTTCCTACTTTTTGCCTCCTAAAATAAGTGCCTCTCTATTTTCGGGTGAGTGCAGTAAGGAAATGATCAGAGTAAGGAAGGAGTTCAGGATAAAAAACAGATATCACAGAAAACAATTTCCACATTCCGTTTTGTAGGAGTACATGCGAAATGCACACATGAATAGTAAAGTCATTCCTAATAAATTTGTGTAGGTATATTAATTTGATAATTTAAAGTCAGTTTTCACCAATATGAATTGTGAAGTCATTCACTTGTTATTATTTGATATTGTAAATACTCAATGAATTTTCTGTGTGTGGACATTAATGTAAATTTAAATGTGTATGATTTCTGTTTTTTGTAAACACTTATTATAAATATTTACGTTAATCTCTTATTTTAGTATTAAGTTTAATAATTTATGTTCACCTGAAGACCAAATACAAGGGTTGGAATGTTTAGTATCTATGAATTTATAACAATAGATATTGTGAATTGTCAACTTGAAGATAAAAAAAAAATACATAAGATTGTATTATTTACCCCCATCTCAAATTATTATTAAGTTGAAGTATATAACAAAAAGCGCGGGAGAGGACTGGATGTATTCTGTTTTTTAAATAGTTTTCCTAATTAACTTTTGAGTCTGACCCCTGTTTTATGTATTACTATTCCACAATCAATCTTGCGTATTTGAGGTAAAGTTTAATAAAGATAAGGTATAAAGTTTTGGATGTAGGTATCCTGAGCTTGGATGTATGATCCTGGATGTTGTGATACAGTAAAATATGTCTGAAACAGGAATATAATTAGATGGCACATTGATTAGTGATAGTGGAAATGACTAAATTACGTTATCAATTTTTAAAAATCATTATAATAATTAGATATGTAAAAGAGTGTTACCAAATTGTGTAACTAAATTGTCATCTGTGGGCTCGTTTAGAACTACATTTTTATTGCTACAATCCATTCATTATCTTGAGACATTCATTGTCCAGAGCTGTTATATGTACCAAATCTTCAAAGCAGAAAATAGAGCGACAGTGTGACATTGTCGCAGAAAGAAAGTGAGGGATGTAGATTGCTTATAAAATATCTGCCTGCACCTGCAGAAAGTTTTTCATCTTAGCACCAACCTTTGCAGAAAAATGAAAAATATTGGCTTTGGGGTACCATATTATTTTGTGTTGTGCCATAGATAAAATTTATTGGAGAAATTCTACATGTAAACAATGCCACAAAAAATCTCTCTTGTGAAAACAGCATATACTTAATAACAAAAGGCTTGGAAAAGTGTTGTATCCCTAATTAAATATTTACCCGATGTTACCAACTACTTTCTCCTGTATTCACATTGTTTTTTTACTGCATTAAGATATTGTATACTTTATAATATGCTTACATAATCCTAAACATGCATTTCTTCCATGTACGTACTGGGGAGAAGGTATGTGATAACTAAGGCTGGATGAAAACAGTGATGAGTTGAGAATCAAACTGATACATCACCCATTTGTCATCCACAATTACACATTGATATCAAGAACACATCCCCATACAAGGAGTAATAAAACCCAAACAGCTCGCATGTTGTGTACACTTAAGTTCCAGTTTCACACTTAATCTGGTTATAAGACAAGATGAAAACTGTATACAGAACGGGCAGTGTAGCAGTCAAAGAGCCCCTGTGATCAGTGCAGGTGATCCTGGATTAGATTCCCAGTATATGTCCATTTACATCTGGCCTTAGTTCTACATTATCAATAACACTGACAGCAACATAAAATTACATTAAAGTCTATGATAGTGGGTTACATCATTGTAAGATATGATGTGAAATGACCCTGTATATAAGAATAGTGGGTAGATTTTTTCAATTTAAGTTTTAGAGATTTTACAAGTATCAATTTCCATTTCTATGTTGTACAATTCTACTTTAAACAAAATTAATAGCATTGTTGGATAGGAAAAAACGTGACAATTTGTTTGTTTGTTTGACAATTTGTTTGTTTGTTTGTTTGTTTGTTTGTTTGTTTGTTTGTTTGTTTGTTTGTTTGTTTTTTTTCTTTCAAGTTTCCATCTTCTACATTTACTTCTTGAAGCAAGTTTTACTGTTTTACTGTATTAATTTTAAAATTTATACACGAGTGTACCTAAAGTTCCAGAGCAAGATGTTTTATTTATTGCATGTCAATGAAATGTCTAATTGACTTGTCAAAATATATTTGAAGTCATGATATAAATATATCCTGTTTTTGTAGAATTGCTTCTACATTTCATTACTGTCTGTATGTTTTCAGTTTCTAGTTCTGCAGTATGTATTTCAAAATTACTATGTTATTGAAAGCTTAATGACAAAAATGAAGGAACTCTTGTTTGCTGTGTGTTCTTAGTACATTGTGTGTGTAATGTTGGCAGAACAGTGTAGTTGCTTTTGTTTGATTGTTTTCTTCTTTTTTTGTATTTTTATTATTATTCAAAGTCTATGCATGTCTATCTGTATTATTAAAAGAAATAGCACAAACTTGCAAACACTCGTTTCTTTCTCTTTTCTTAATTTGATTGAATTTTCCCAAAGTACTGAAAAAATCTTCTAAATGATATCTATTCAGAAATGCAAGATTTGTTTTTGTTTTCCTTTGGTATTTTGAAAAAATTCTTGGTTGTTTAATATTGACTTTTTTAAAAATTCTTATTCTTGTCTTTCTATAATCCTTGGATACTTTGTTATTAACCCAAAATATAGGTACAGTTGAATCTCTTTGTAGTATTTTTATTTGAAATATTGTTTACACCTTCGCCAAATGCATTTAATTTTCCAGTTGATGTGGAATTTTAAGAAGTGTAAACTTGTCAGAATAAGAACAGTGCTGACTGAATTGACTTGAATTTAAGAAACTTTACAGGAGCTTTAACTGTACTTTCTTCCCACGTAATAGACTAACCTCTTGTTTCATGCTTCCGGCACTAGAAGGAAACGGCTCTCGGTCTTACACGTCCCTTACTCCTGTTAACCCTACTGTAGGTAAGGAGAGAATTTCTTTTCATTCTGTGACATTTTGTTCTCTTAAATCTGTGTGCACTTGCCATGTTATGGGTTTGATGAATTCTGAAACTTTGTTCTATTGAAACATGTAGTATTCTATTTCTTCATCCTGTCTTTGTTTTCTGTTTTGTCCTTTGTATAGATGACTAGGTTTATTGTATTTTAGTTTATCATTTCACTTGACATCATGTCTTGTAAAATTGTTTTTACCCTTAGTTGAGTTAATCAATTGTACATACTTATTAGATGATTTTAAATTATCTATCTAACAATTAATAAATCATAATACTTATTAGATGATTTTAAATTATCTATCTAACAATTAATAAATCATAATTAAAATAATTGTTAACAAAGTAGAACAGAATTATTAATTAGATTAAACAATATAACTTATTCACCAACAAAAATCAAATTGGGTAAAATCAGTACATGAGCAATCATGCTCTTTAAGTTCAAATAATTGTACTTGTAACCTGTTTATAATTCTATTTCAGCTTTTAATTCAATATCAAACACATTTTGTTTCTTATTGTCCACCAAAAGACAAGACTTTTTAACAGGCAAATTTTCTCAAGCCTGTCTGTTGATTGATATGTGATCTGAAACATAAATAACACACAGGAAACAGGGAATTATTTTAAATTTCTTACACTAAGAATTTTTTAAAAGTAGTATGATATGGTCATATTGCAGACACTTAGAAACGATTATTTCATGACGTGGATTTACTGAATTTTTCTTTTATATTTTATGGTTACTTTCTCTTATGATTATAATATTTTGAAATTTAATACATAGATGAAATCTTAATGTTATTGTTATGTGTTTGTACAAACTATGCAAAGGAATATTATTTTCTTGATGAAATTTTTTTGTAGTATTGTATAAGTAAGAGTAGTTTTAAGTTGTTACTTATAAAACAAAATAATTTCTTATTCTTACATAGAAAACTTAAGAGTGTTGTAAGATTTATTGGTAAATCTATGTCCATGTATTATTTTATCTTTGTTGAATTGTATCTTTTTCATCTTCAAATGACAATATGATTCAGTCAATCAAGACTGAATCTCCGCTTTTGCAACAACCTGATGGTGACTATTGAATCAAATTATTTTCCTGTAGTACTTAAAAAATTGAACTGCAAATAAAGTTTTTGAAAGTAAATCTTTTCCCTAATGCAAAGTTAGTTTGATTTGTTGATGGAACAGTATTAATAATTTGCCTCACCTTTGATTCTTTTTAATGTTCGCTCAATGTATAATTTGTTTCAATAATTACATTCTATTTTATAAGTACCTTATTTTAGCTGGAGGATTCTACATCTTTGTAACTTTCCAATAAAAACCTAAAACAATCAGAATGGTGGAGATTGTCTGACGCTGCTTATGTTGGGGATAAGGTAAAGAGGATGAAATTTTTAAGTTTTCTCCAAAGTTGTGAAATGTAAATTTTTGCATCTTTCAGTTACTACATATTAAATTAAACTGCTTGAAGATGTCCTACTGTACAGAACCATTTTTTCAACTTGGAGTATTCAGAATTTCATGTGGGTTGACTGATATTTTCTTGTTGAGAAATTCTTTTTTTTTTTTGGCAGGAAACATACCAAACCTGTCAGAAATATGTCAAGTTTGAAAGAAAGAATTTAGGAGCACTTTTGTTGATAAATTTATCATGATGACTTCTATTAAAACTAGTTAACAATAGTAAATAAATTGACCCAATTCGAATTAATATTAACTTTTGTTGATAATCGGGATAATAGAAGGTTCATATTATTCTCATTATTCTTAGTGATAGTTTTTTGTCTCTATGAAGAAAACACTCTTTTTGGATTATGAAATAAAATAAGTCCTTAAATTACAATAAGATCTATTCTAAATCTCGGCCTTTTTCTGTGTCGTTTGGGGATGTTACAAAAATTAAAGTAAGAATGAACTTGGAAATTGGATGGGTTTGGAATTGATTTACCCATCAAATAGCTCATTGGTAGTCATCTATTCTCAGATTTGTGAACATAGTACAATATGACATAAGAAATATTATATAACTGTTCCAAGAGTGCATTCAGTTCTGCTTAAAACTACTAAATTTGTAATATCACCACATTTTACTGTACCTGTAAGTCTGCTGAAATGCTATACTTGTTTTGTTGCTGAGTGTATAAAAGTGTTTTGGTAGAGAAATTTTTGTTTCCATTTAATTCCATTGTTCCTTACATTTATCTTTCTAAATCAGTTTCGGAAGCAGACGCCGTGGGTTCCGACGCAGTATCTCAAGGTGTACATCCCACGTACGTGCAGTATGTAGAAGGTTCAGCAGAACAAGCCATCTATGCTGCAACCAATGGACAGATGTGAGTGGGTATTTTTTTCGTTTTTCAATAAAATATTTAATTTCGTTATAAAAAATACAAATGACATAATTATTATTGAATGAAATTTAACTGTCTTCATTTCTCATTCAATCGTAAATACAGTTTCACAAATTAAAAGTCTGGACTTTTATTTTAGTGTGCTTGTATGTAACCATTTTAATTTCTTTCTTGGAAGCATAAACATAGTCATTGGAACTTTATATATACTCATTACTTTGAGGGGCAGTCATGCCTTAATATTTTTGAATTTGTTATTACCAGTTTCATGTGAAACCTTCCTTTACAATTTCCTATAGAATAATTTGTGGAGCTTATGATTGATTTACTTTCTGAGATTGGAATGTAGGGGAAGCAGGGAATAAGGGAGAAAAAGAATTTTATTTAACACTCAATTAAATATTTTTAATTTAATACCTAAAGTTTATTTTGTTAAATGTATTCCATCAAATTTTTGGTATTTTTTGATCAGTCGAGAATTTTTTGAATTCTCAGAAATTGTTTTTGAATATTTAAAATAAGTTTTGGTTGTTATAACCCCTCAAAGTATCTTATTCCCCTTCTCCTTCTTCTGGCACTACAGCCCGTGTAGGGCCTTTGCCTCCTCAGCAATCTGTCTCCACTCCTTCCTATCCCCCATCTTCATCCTCCAGCTACTTATTTCCAGCATTCTCAGATCGTTCTCCACTTCATCGTTCCATGTTTTTCTAGGCCTTCCTCTCTTCCTCTTGCCTCCCAAATGTCCTTCCCTGGCAGCATGAGGATACCAATTTTTCCCCATTCTCGCCAAATGTACCATTCAAGTTTGGTTGTTGGTAAAATTGGTACAATTCTTTATTGTATCTTATCCTCCATCTATCACCCTGCTTTATGGGGCCGTAAATTTCCTCAAGATCTTTCTTTCCTATGTGTTTAGGATTAATTGGTCTTTGGTGTTTAAAACCCAAACCTCTAAAGCACCACAGTTCTAATCATGGTCTGATATATCATCATTTTCACTTTGCAAGATACATCTTTGGCTTTTAAAATAGTATTAAGAGTATTAAAATAGTATCCAACTACATCTCCTCACTCTGTTCATTTTTATCAGTAACAATGACACCAAGGTATTTAAATTTGTTCACTCTCTCAAAACTCCTATCCTCCCATTCAATTCCCCTCGAGACAGATTTTTGTAGATGTTATGAGGTGTTTCGCTTTTGTTTGGTTTATTTCTAGTCCCATGTCATTAGCTGCCTCTTCAAATTCTTCGTAGGATTTTTTCAGGGTGTCTTGATATTTTGGTAACATAACAACATCATCTGCATAGGCAAGGTAAAGCCTATTATATATTGTTCCTCTGGTGTCGCTACTTAAAGTTCTTATGACTTTTTTGTGAGCTATATTAAACAGGTGATAATGGGTTGCCTTGTCAAAGACCATTGTTAATACTGAATGCTTCTGCGAACTTTCCTCCTACCTTCACTTTAGTCCAGGTGTCCTTTAGTATGCACTTGATCAGAGAGACTAATTTGTGTGGTATTCCAAAGTCAACCATTGTCTTTAATAGGTTGTCCCTATCCATGCTATCATAAGCTTGCTTGATATCAACAATCTAAACATATTTAAATCTATTCATAGCCCTTTTCCATTATCATTTTAAGCATAAATTTAGATGTTCTTTCTAAAACCACTCGAGTACTATCCAAGAATTTTCTCAGTCTCTAATCTTTGTGATAATATTGATGGAAGATTTTATATAATGCATCCAATAGTGCTATTCCTCTATAATTACTACAGCTGTTTTCCATTCTTTCGGGATATCCTCTTCTCTCCATATGGTGAATTCCTTTCAACATATTTTCTCCGGGAGCTTTACAATTTTTCATTCATCTTATACAATTCTTAATCTCTATGAAGCTTGGGGATTTATGTCTTCACTCCTCCCTTCAATACGGAGTAGCTCATCTTGTTCATTCCTCTCATTGCTATTCAGTTGCTCTCGAAAATGCTCCTTCCATCTTTTTTAAATTTCATCTTCACCACCTATCAAATTCCCTTGAAGAATATCGTTCTTGGTTGGAATCCCCTTCTTACCTTTTTTTAGACCTTTGTAGAATTTTCAGCTTGACTTATTTTCATAATCTGTCTGTAATTCTAGTATTTTCCTTTTGTGCCAAGCCCTTTTCTTTTGCCTACACATCTTCTTTGCTTCCTTTCTTCCTTCCTTCATTTTTGACATTCTTCTTCCATAGCTCGAGTTATTCATTTCACTCTCATTTGTGTGCTTTGTTTCTTTTCTTAATTACTTTCTCACATTCCTAATCATACCATTTTTCTTTTTTCTTGCCTTCTCTTCTACCTAAGACCTCTCCAGCTGCTTCCTGCAACACTGCTTTAATACATTTCCATTTTTCTTCAATTGTGTTTCCATTCATATCCATTTGGCCCCATTTTTCCTCTACACTTGATCTAAATCTTGCTTGTATCTTCCTTTCTTTAAGATGTTCTACATTATTCTTCAATTCTCTGTTATTTGTCTTTCCCTTCCTCACCTCAATCCTTTGTCTCATCCGTGCTTTTACCATAAAATGGTCACTTTCACAACATGCACCTCAGTAACTTCTCACATCTATGATGTTTGTTGCATACCTCCTGCTTATCATTACATGATCTATTTGATTAACATGCTGTTTGTCTGGTGAGACCCATGTTTCTTCCGTCCCAATTTGAGCATTGAAGTCTCCCGGCACTATTGTTATATCACCTCTTGGTATGTTCTCACATTACTTCCAGCTTTCCATAAAATTCTTCATTACCTTTTTCTGCATCTTCTGTAGGGGCATGAATACTTACGCAAGAAATATTCTTTAACTTTTCTTCCAATCTCAATATACACATATTCTTTTATATTGAATTTTCGCAGACTTCCATTTCTTCTTCACCATAAACCCAGTTCCCAGTATTCACCCCAATTCTCCTTATGTCCACTATTGATCAATATGTCCAGCTGTTGTATTTCCTCTTCTCCCCATTGTATTTGTTGCACAGCTGTTACATCTACTTTGTATTACTTCAGAGTGTCACAAGTTGAATGAGAATGGTAGACGGGCCCGGGTGGCGAATGGGATGGCGCAGTCGGTAGGCGCTTGAGCGCGCTGAGCTCAAGGTCCCGGGTTCGAACCCCAGTCCCGTCTCCCATTTTCATTCGACGTAACGTGATTAATTCAGAGTGTCATTTAGATTTTTACTTGCTCCCAGTTGCAAAATATTTTTCACATTCCACGTGGTGATTCCCATATCATTATCCTTAATTCTTCGCTTGTGTCGTCTTATAATCGTTTCCCAGCTTTGATTCTCTCCTTCTTGAGGTTTTGTGGTAAAGGTGATTTAAGACCCAATCTGGCCCGATTCCACACACAGGACTGCCATCTCTCAGCTTGTGGACTCGCTGCTGGTTTTTTGTCTGGGGTTTTCTTCCCATAGCCTTTGGGGATCCCTCCCCCTCCTACAAGACAGCAGGTAATAAGGAAGAGGGATTGGTTAGGGAAAATAGGGCATTGTGGAACACACTTTGTCTGGTACCTCCACAGAGACCTTTCTGACTTGGGAGGCCCTTCTGGTAGTTACACTACTGCCGGCATAGCTCTCAGCTTCATTGACACAGGCAAACCCTCGCCACCTGCACAGACAGTGCTTCGTTAAGGTGATGTTCTCTGGGAGGGATATTATTCCCCTAGAAAGTAATATAAAATTAAATGAAGCAATAAAAGACAACTACAGATTATTCTGAATATTTCTAATGTTTTGGATTTAAAAAGTTTGCAGCTGTTCTCGAAGTATTTTAGATTAAACAATGAAGAAATTAAGTTTCTTGTTGGTCTGCAGGATCTACATAGATCATAGATAAACCTAATATATGATACAAAAAACTGAGAAAGGTAGAGAAATTTTTTAAGTTTTTCAAAACATTTCAAATTTTAATGATGAAACTTTCATTGAAAAATAGAGCTTTTGTGACTAAAGTTGAGTACTTTAAAATAAACCTATATAGTTTCAAAATGATGGGCAAAGAAATGTTTGTCAATTCCTATACTTCTTAATATTTCTTTACCTACATCTTTTGCCTTTTATAGTCATTTATCAAAATTTCTTCTTCTTAATATTATTGTCACTTCAGTTAATTTTTACTATTAAATAGATAATTAAATAAAATAAATATTTAAAAACTTATGACCTTTTATGGACAAATAATATTTATATTTCTGCACTATGTTTCGACGGGGATTTATGTTGTCATCAGGTGATCCAGTTACTACGCCCATCTTTAAATATTTCACAGCACTACCTTAAATAAGCAAAATTTGTTGTCTTTTTTATGCCATAAAAAAATAAAAAACAGGAAGAAGAGAAGCCTAGAATTCATAAATAAACAAGGCTTACAAGGTTTCCTAATTTGTTCATTATTTGCCATAATATTGTCCAAAAAGTTACAAATTAATAATTTTCAAAAACCTAACACAGATTTTACAAGAAAAAAAATTAAATAATCAAAAATAAAAAAAATCAGTAGAATCACAAATAGAGATAATATTAGAAAAGTGAGTTTGGAGTAATTATGTTTGGATTTGTGTGTGTGTTTTGTTTGTTTGTTTGTTTGTTTGTTTGTTTGTTTGTTTTACCTTGCCTCTTATTACCCAGTTTCACCTGCCTAGGAAATACTATGTTGCTATAATGCCTAAGATATTTCTTTCCCTTTACAGGGCTTATCCTGTGTACACGGTGGGGGAGACGGGGACTATGTACACCCCTGCCACTGGTCAATATTATTCCGGCAATACAACTGCAGTCACATATAGTCAGGCATGTTTTTCATAATTACTTTTCTATAAATAAAGTTTTTATATCTGATATGATTATATAATTAATTTGCATTAAAGTTGGTTTCATTATGTATAAATGTTCTACACTTATTGTTTTGGAATGAACTAATATTATTTCTTTTGGGGGAGAAGGTAAATTGTGTATTTGATCTTTCAAGGTTTCTCTTAGGGTCCTGGTAACTGTGCCCAAGTTATATCAGAATATGAAAAAAAGTGTCAAACTCCTTTACACCATAATATATTATTTCTCAAAATTGCTTTATCTCTTCTTTATAGGTTGCAAACAGTCTGGCACAAGGTACTGCTACTGGACAACTTCTGGCGCAGGGCAATGGCACATATCTCATCCAACAGGGTGTGGATCCAGATTCAGCACACACACTCATCACAGCTCAGCGCACAAGTCCCCAGACAGTTACTGCTGTAAGCTCCATGATTTTTACTGTGGTTTTTGCATGTATGGGTAATTTAAGCATGCTAATAAATGCGGCTGTAATTAAAGATCTTCTAACCTAATGTTGGGTGAAAAGTAAATAATCAAAATATTAAGACTATCATATTTTACTATACTAAGGCATTATGAAATTATTTTGGCTGGCTTTTGCATGTTATATTTAATACAATCGCTACTCTAATGTTGAAATAGTTATTGAATAGTTGGTGTAGGTATTTAGGTAAGGATATCCTTGTGAAAACTGAGAATTGGGTACTGTGTGTGTTATTTGGATATGGTACTTAACATGTCACATAGCGGAAGAAACCACTCCTATAAATTTACTATACTTGCAAAAGAAGAATATATTTTAGACCATTTTATTAATATCTCAAGGGTGACCCATGGTGTAATGTCTCATGTACTCGCCTTTTACCTCGGGTTACAATGATTCAAAGTCTGTCTGATCCAAGTAGCGAAATATTTCGCAGTGGTGGACAAAACAGGTTCGCGGCAGGTTTTCTCGCACTCATTTCCCCTGCCTTTCATTGCACTACTGTAGTCACTCATCACCTGCCTCGGAGGGGTGTTTCAGGACCATAAATACCCCTATCAAAAACAGGCATCATTTTCCCCATTTCCAACCCCTTCAAGAAAAAGGGAAAAAGAGTGAAGTTTCATATATATATTTATTAATATCTCAAGTATTATGTGGTAACTATTGATCCACGCATAATATAATTATATTTTTCAATGTACTTTCATTTTATGTAGAATTAATATTTTAACTTGTTCAAAACTTGCTTACTTTGTATGAATTACCTTTGAATATGATTATTAATTACATCTCATCATAAAGTACGAATAGTTAAAGCATTTCTTGTGCAATGTACATCAGATACAAATTTCATGTCAACTTTCTAAAAACTTTCTGAGTGGACAAAACACACTTTTGCATTTAATATTTATTGCAATTTAATATGCGTAAAAAATATAGAAATAACTAGTGGTGCTAAACTATTGCTCATACTTTCTCATATAATTTACACCATGTGCAGCATTGAATGAGAAAAAAATTATGTAGTGAAAGGGTCATTTCTGGCGGCGGCGTCTTCCAGTACTATTTATGCTCAAAGTCGCTAGATGAACTTATTACTGTCTTTTATTTGAAATTTAAAAGTAAAATAAATATTCAGAATATTATTTCAAAACATAGAACAACATATTAGACTTACAAATATCATAAAAATTTTATGTAAATAATTTTGTTACAGACAGAAATTGACGTATTTTCATATCTGCAGTGCGTTTGCTGTCCTGTGTATTCTATGTCTGCTTGGTCCATTTACACTGCTAAATACTTTTCAAGCTTCTTGAAACTGTAAACTAAAGTGTAAGTGTAGCAGAGAGAAATTATTTTACTGCGTCTATACCAAACTTTCAAGCGAAATACCACTAATGCGGATGTAATGCATGCTAATTGTACTTTACATACTGAAAATTTAAGGAAATTTGCTGAAGCCATTTTGGAGATACATTCAAAAGAGTACTTTGACCTTCATGTGAAGTATCCTTTGTTTTAAAGTAAAAAAATAAATAAAAAATTAGAGCACATGCATTCACAACAAGTAAATTCTACTATAAATAAGAAATGCAAATTAAATTGATTCATCCATTTACTCAGAATCGCTGTGCACAGACAGACGGACATAAGTACGTACATACATTATGCCAAAAAAACATTTTTTTAGAATCGGGGACCACCTATACAGATATTTCCATCAAAATTTTGCTTTTGAATTTTTCACAATACTACATATATACTGCATATAAGAGAAAGTAATGGTAACAAATAACATAAAATAACATAACTGCATAGTATTTCATATACATCATAATGCAGGGAAACCCCCTCTAAGAGAGACACCAGGGGGAAAGGAAATTTGCCTCTTGTGAGTAGGAAATTGATTTTTAGCAAGTTGAATCAAACTTACTTTGTTATGGTTACAAAAACATTTGGCAAGATTCAGTGCCGATGTTGAAGCTATGGAAATGGCAGTGTTGATATACGTGAAGAACGTCCATTGTAATATTCACAGAATTTTCAGCAAAAATAATGTAGGTAAATGCATCGTTTCTGTATGTTCGTTCTTGGGACCTCTGATATTGTCCACTATTATACTCAAACTATCGAGAGTTTGGGCACTAAAAAAACAAAGATGTCAGACTCGAGTGGTGTTTCAGGACAGCCACCACCAATATTTTAATACATAAACCCCACACTCTTTAAGACTGCCTGTGATTGTCGTTTGAAATTAAAATAATTGTTTGGTAGCACTTACACATACCTTTCAGGTGTACCAACACTATGGAAACAACAAAGAGACTAAAATGAATTTCGTTGAAAGTAGATTAATAAATTAAGATTTCTTGGATAATTTATGCAATGTATTTTATAAATAGAAATATTAATTTTGAGTTACACTACAAATATAAGAGATAAAAAAAAGTATTTTAAGGACAGACTCTCCTAGAGTTATTTTGTCAAGTTTGGTGGTAATGAATACAACATGAAAATATCACTAAGTCAAGTAATATACGACAATAGGGGGAATCAATTTAGTAGGTTGGCAGTTCTCCCAAATTTGGTAACTTTTCAGAGGGCAGCTAGATTATAGTGGGAAACTCTTTTGAGCAGGTCTCGTATAACCAGGTTCCTCTGTACTGTAACGATGCATATCTATTAAGTCATAAAGGCCAATGTCCATTTCCCTCAATTTACTGTTTCCTTACATTAACATCTTTTTTTTCTGGGTACTTGGAGAGTGTAAAAGACTGGTTCCGTAAGATTGTACAAGTACTTTTTCAGTTTATTTTGAATTTGTTTTGGAAGCTCTAGTTCCTATCCCCGACTACTGTACTCTTGTGTTATACGTTACTATTTGTAACTGCTAAAATGTACTATATAGGATGAGAAGCCTTTAAAAGGTAAAGAATTTAACATGTATTATATGGAGTTAAAATATAGTGTTTTGATTTACAAACCCCGATTAAAATGAGAAGAAATTAAAGACATGAATCCTATACATTTTTTTATGATTTAATTTGATTATATAATGGACATTAATTGCAGTAGAGTACATAAAGCACTTTGCAGACTGGTGTGGGTCTGCAGATTATATCACAATCAAAAACTAAATTTTATCATGTCATATGATCCTAAGCAAACATTATTACAATAATCTTAATGCAAAAGCACAAGGTCAACATTCGAAGTTCTACATCACAGAAACATTTAGGTCACTGGAAAATTTTATTTAAAATTTTTACAACAAAATCAATTAAATCGTCTCTCTGGTTGAAAATAAAACTATTGTATATTATATTATTTTATAATTCATTTTACTGTATATTCTAAGTAACTTGCAAATCTCTAGAAGTTTTTGAAATAAGTATTGTTATGTTTCTTAAAATTCTTTAAATGGGATCCTGATACATTCCCTCTGAAGTGAAAAATATGATCAGTCCTATTACAAATTCAAATTTTACATCATCGAACACAGAATGAGATCGGAAAATTGTGGCTTAATTTATTTTTTATTTTAAACAGTATAAAAATAGTAACCTTTGTTTTCTTTGTGATATTGCTGTTGAATAGGTTCTGAGAACCAATATTACTTATTTCATGTTTCACAGCAACCGAATCAGGCTAAGCAGTTGTATCAGAGATGATATAAGGTTTAATATGCAATTAGTCTGTATGATTGAATTTAATTATTTGGGTCTTAGGTTACAAGAGAATATTTCATGAAGATAGAGGAGGTTAGATATAGCAAATTGCTGTCTACATATAGGTCAATATTCATACTGAACTGCTGATGTATTTATGGAAATTGTTTAAAGATAAAAATTCACAATTAGTGCAAATTAACTTTCAAATTTAAATTACATGATATTTTTAAGGTGGCTTGAGAGAAATTCAATATCCAAGATTTAAGCTTCAAACTTTTTAATTTTGTTGCTGTGTATCAGCACTGTGTCTCACCAAAATTTGAGAACTGGTTACTGGACAAAATTTAGAGATACGAGGTGACAACATCCCTACCATTGTATAGAAATGTTGCTCAGTCGGAAACACCTATGTTATACATAGAGTTTGTAACATCCAAGGTGGAAGTGAGAAAAACCGGTTAGAGTATTTTCTGAGGGTAGTTAAGATATTTTAATATCAAGAAATTGTATTGCTACCAACATTTTAAAGGAAATAAAGAGAGATGAAATATGTCAAACTTGTCACTAGTTCATATCTAGATTGAGCACTGTGAAGAGTTGAAGTTTTGTAATGTCTCCCTATGCACTTACTCATTCAAAGTCTCAAACCGTGATCCTAAATCCATGATCTGATTCGACATGCAGCTTTGGAGGACAACTTAAGTATTATTTTTGCTCCTGGTGCAATCTTTTTGTTAGTACAAAGTTTGAATGTTTATAGAATTCATGTGAACCAATTCTTACCGAAATAATACCCACCTCAGTGATACGTAAATGCTTATTCAAAGTTACCTTCATCACTTTCAGTTGACTTGTCATCTAATATGATCAATATTTTTATCATAAAATCAAGTGACGTAGTCAAAACCCCCACCCTCCTCAATGATACAAAACATAGAGTTGTTACTTTGTCAGTTCACATGCAACCAAGAACAAATCGAAATCAGCTTGCAGAGAATTGTGAAAATACAATGATCACAATACTACTCTTAACTCCAATGCAGCATTACCAGTTTTTTCCTGGACAACATAACCACTATTTGCATATAAAAATAACTTAAATTCAGAGGTTATTAAATTAGTTTTGAAATAAATGTGGTTTAAATGGTTATGATAATGTTAGAATATGTTGTGTGGTTTTTTATGGCTATTACAGGTTCTCTACTTGCCCTCTAGCTTTCATTTTTGAGGTGGCAACGTAACCTCAACTTAACTAGTTTCTTAGTTTAAAATTATAATACTCTCACTTTTGAGTGATATTTGCAGTAAAACCTAATTGTAGAACTTAAAGACAAATGTATCTTTTCATTATTACCACTTTCTAATTTTAGAAGATGTTTTTGCAGAACATGATGAACAAATTGCAAGTATCTCCTTTAACTAGTAAGTTTTACTCAAGCCACACTAAAGCCTGGTTTACATGGATAGTGTTGTGGGGAGAGTAGGGTAGCAAGTAGAGTGCACTCCCCTTTCCATTACACCGATAAAGAGCATGTGCTATTTACACGCAGAAAAGTGACGAGGCTCAATTGACATGCTCTCAGTGACTAAGTGAAGTATCATACACTGTTCCAAATGAAAACTAAGCTAAACGCACATTTTGTTTATGATGCAAAAAACGATAAATTAATTTAGGAAGAGGTGAATTACACTTATTTATTGTGTTGTAGCAGTTTCAGAAATTGAAAGAATTTATATTTACATGTTTTTCACATATTTCTGTCTTTTAAACATACTTTAATAGCACAGTCACAAGAGTACGATGCCACAAATCTGAATGTTTTCTCTCGTGTCAATTTCATGTAAAATAGAGTGGCATGACACGTGCAGGAAAGAATACTGTGCTTTGTAATCTACTAACAAGCAGACATGGAACGTGTTTACACTGGCATAGTTCATATCTGACTAAGAATTTTGATGGTAGTTGGGGTAGTAGTACAGAGCTACTATCCAATATGTTGCTGGTCACTCTACCAGCTAATATCCTCTCTACTCGCTACTCTACTGTACTGAGTTTTTACACAGGTATAGTAACTCTATCAAATACTTGCCACATCACTCTACCCATGTCAAACAGGCTAGGTGAAAGCGGTATTTTAAAATATGAAGTTGTTAGGTAAGAAGGCTATCTTGACAGACTTACTTCTTCACACAACAGTCATTTTCTTTTTATTCTTTTCTTGTTTTCTCTAATTGACCATTATTTATACAAAACACCAGAAACTGTTGTGAAACTGAAAGAATAAGAAAGCTAGCATTTGGATTTGCACTGATGTTTTTATTTCCTTGAGAAATTTTTCAATGTGAAACATTAACATCATAAATAACTATAACAAAAACTAAGTCTAATACGAGGGAAATATCTCGTAAGATTGAGATGATATATTACAATAACTCCTGACCATAGCAAATAAAAATATAAGTCTATCTTGAAAACATTATCTAAAGTCCATCCTGTTTAACTCTCTTGATAATCAAGTTTTATTCAGACTCGCTCATTACTGTTGAAAGGTTTCATCTTGTTAATGGCACACTTTTGAGATAACGGAATTTTAAAAAGTGGTGGGACATTTGAAATATTTTGAAACAAATATTTATACAAAAAGTTTTTTTATGAAGTAAAACGGTATGGTGTCATTATTTTGTTCAACTTAGATAGAAAGTCATACAAACTATAATTATTTCTTATACTATACTTCATTCTTTTATTAAAAAATTGATTTAGTGCTTTGAAACTTAAACAGAATACTCAAAACTTTCAAGTCTAATTTGGAATTTATGTGTCACAATAAGCAAGAAAATATTGCGCTTCTTATATTAGAACTTGAATAATATATTGCTGCAGTGAAGTAGATCTAACATCTCTTTTTTTCCAAATTGCAAGTGAAATTTTTTCTGGTGGCTACCATCTTACTCCATCTTATTCATGTAGGAAGAATAATTTGATTTTACCACTACCTATTTGCCTTTTCCTGTGAGATTGAATTTATTCCTTTTCTTCCTAAATGAATGCTTCAGGATACAAGTGGGGTGGCGTACATGGTACCAAGTAGTACTAACCCTTCTTCTATGGACGGTGATGGGCATCCCAATCTATCGCACGCAACTCGGGTGTCACCTGCCACAGTAAGTGACCCCTTTTAACAAGTGTTCTAATCAGCTTGTGCATGAAGGGTATGCATGTGCTAATACATTTTGCAATGCTTGATTTGAACTATTTTAAAAAGTAGTTTTGTTTCATCATGTTTTACTTTTGTTTATAACATTGATCTAGAATGTTGTGGGTAAGTGTCAATTTTAAATTATTCTTAAGTTTATGTAGTGTGAGAATCAGTTCAATACACTGATATTTGATGTTAATAATGACAATTTAAAATGACATGTCCATTGTGAAAATGTATGATTTCATGTGTGTTTGACTTATAATAGGTTGAATGAGTTTTTCTGTTTCTCTGAATTTCAAGTTTTCGATCTAATGATAAGATCTATTACTTAATTAGTGAGTCCAGAAACTTCTACTGTGGTGATTTTAATCTGGACAGCTTTGTTTTTCTTTCCTTTTTTAAACATGAATTATTGATTAAAATTTAATGTTTACCAGATTTGTGAACCACAGTCAGATGAAATACAGTATTCAGAATGGTTTGTATTTGTGTGTTTTAGAATACATGTTTACTTATAGGTTCAATGGTTGCTTGAGAACTATGAAACAGCTGAAGGTGTCAGCCTTCCTCGCTCAACTTTGTACAATCACTACCTCCGTCACTGTAATGAACATAAACTTGATCCTGTTAATGCAGCTTCCTTTGGCAAGTTAATCCGTTCTGTTTTTCTGGGTCTGCGTACCCGTCGATTAGGAACAAGGTGAGTTAGCACATCTTATTTTAATGTTATTTTGTATTATGCTAAAGATTATCCTGCACCACTAAAATTTATGTTACCAAACTTTTTTATATAACATTCTTTAAGAACTTGATTTAATGCTGCAACTCATTCAAATAACTCCTATTATAATTAAAGAATGAGGTTGAATATGTATGTCACTTTAAAAACTGACATATATCTATTTTAGGTGTAAGTTAATTATAATAATAGTGTAGCTAAGCCATTTACCCTAAAAATTTAAATATTCTAATGAGAAATTAATAAGAACTAATGTCTTACATAAAAAGAAAAGTGTTTGCTTAATTAATTTTTTTATGTGAAATATGGCAGTGGTTCATTTGTAATTTGATGTTTTAGTTGACTGTGAGAATCTGAATCAATATTGTTGGTTTCATTTTTTACGGATTATCACTGAGCATGGCCAAACAGTATTAATAGCTTTTCATCATTTTGATTTTGCTCTTTTTTTCATTTATTTCAGGGGTAATTCAAAGTACCATTATTATGGAATACGAGTAAAACCAGGGTCCAATCTAAATCAGCTATCTGAAGATGGGATTTCTATGGCTGTTAGACAGCAGCCCTCTTCCCAGAAACGATATAAGTTCCTTTCTGGATCAGGACAAAAAAGTGTAGAGAATAACCAGTATGAACAAAATACAAATCATTCTGCCACATTGAATCATTCCAATTCCACTTCACCTCAACATCCTCATCATCATCAATACTTGGGCGACGGAGCTGGTGCAATTCCTGAATTTCCTGATATTGACTTTTCTCCAGGCCTTACTTTACCTGAAGACTGTACATTAGAAGATGTAGATACATTAAGGAGTATTTATAGAGAGCATTGTGAGGTAAATGGATAAACTGAAATAATGTGTATAATATCAATATTTCATTCTTTTTTATTTGAGAAATATTTGTTTGTTTAGTAATACTGCCATTTAAAATCATTTAATTTCTGTTTTCATCTTCAGGCTTTTCTTGATGCTGTTGTTAACCTTGAGTTTCAAACAGTTGAAAGTCTGTGGAGAGAATTTTGGCGAAGTCAAGACAACAATAATGGAGACGAGTGTGAAGAAGAAAAATATTTATCGAAGTAAGATATATTTAATTTTAAGTATCTCAGATAAAGCATTACAGTGAAATCTTGGATCATGAGCATAATTTGTTCCGGGAATGTGCTTGTAATCCAAATCCCTGATATATAAAATCAAAAGTTCCCATAGGAATCATTAAAACTCAGACAATTTGTTTCACAATCCGAAACTATTCAACACGAGCAATTTTTATAAATCTTTTAGAACATTTGGCTGTTACTTTGATGTTAGTGTATCTCCTTTTGTAGCATCTCGCTACTTTATTTATTTCTTCTTTCCTGTACTTCTTTAGTGCTTTCCTAACATTTCCCTCTTAACTCCTATCTCAGTACCCTCCTCCCTTTCAAAGTTTCATTTTCAACCTTTTCCTTGATGGAGCCAATTGTTTCATGTACATGGTTTCTGTAAGCTTTAATGAGACCTTAGACCTGAAACCGAGGTTGCTTTGCCAAATGCCATGAAATTGATTCACAAATTTTTATGATAGTCAACATAAAGCATCTTGTAACACGAATATGTATTGCAAATCTTTTGAAGCCCAAATAAAATTGAAGAATCCTTAATTTAGGATATAAAATTAATTTGGGCACCGTGTTTTAAGTAATTTTTTTATTTATCTTTGTTTTTCCAGAACCAAGTTATATCTGCTCTGCAAATGTGGGCCAGTGCAACAATTTGTACGGCGTGTTGACTACCTCTTTTACCAAAATTTAGTTGATGTCCTTATTCCTGATGTCCTGCGACCTATACCTAGCTCTTTGACACAGTCAATAAGGAACTTTGCTAAAGGGTTAGAATCTTGGCTGACTTCTGCAATGACTGGATGTCCAGAAGAAATGGTTCAAATAAAAGTTTCTGCTGTGAGTGCCTTTGCGCAGACTCTTCGTCGATATACATCCTTAAATCATCTTGCTCAGGCAGCTCGTGCTGTACTTCAAAACTCTTCCCAAATATCTCAGATGCTGATAGACTTAAACCGAGTGGATTTCCATAATGTACAAGAACAGGTATGTGGATGAAAAAGTATATCTTGAAGAATTGGTTTGCTCATAGTACTTATTGAAAAGTGGGCATGAATTATTTTTCTCGTGCTTTTGATGCTTGATATATGTTACATTCATGAGTCTTTGTTTTTTATCCTCTCATAAAATATACAAAAATATAGTAGTATGTGCTCTTCTATTATTCCGTGAAGTGAATCTTCATATTTCTTTACAATTAACACTACACATGAACTATGTCAAGGGAAGATTGTAATTCACTTATCTGGGTTATAATTTATAGTGAATATAAATAGTAGAATTTAAATTACATATTTTATTAGTTTTCATGGAAGAGATCTCTAGGGTTTGAACCAAAAAACCAATCCAAACCGTTATTATTGTGATACTGGAAACACAATTATTAAAATAAAAATTGAGAATACTTTTTTTTAAAACAAAAAGATATTATTTGTTATTTATCGCAAGACAAAAAGGGGTTTTTCACAGAAATTACATGTTGTTTTTCTTCTTATATTGAAAATTTCTGAGTTCAGGTTTCAAGTATAGATGGAAAAAAAAAAGTATATAATCTATGTATTTATGTATACATAAGAACAAAAAGTATACAAAATTAATATTGGAATAGGTTTTAATAATGTAATTAGTATTTTATAGTCATAAAAATACTTTGTCTGTTTTTAATCCCCACTCTATGCATCTTTCATTCGTTCATTTTGCTCATGTGAAGTTTATAATAAAAACAGTAGGAATAATAATTTTTGACATTTTTATATTTTCTTTATGAATGTAACAATTATCATTGAATATAATAATTCATAATATTAGTATGATTACATTAACGAACCTTAAACGAAAATAATTCGTTAGTTTGTTTTTTCCCTTATAATAAATATAAAAACAAGGAATTCTATAACTTGCAGCTTGTGGTAAATACTGACAGATTTCTCAAAGGGAGCCCTGCTACCTCTTGCAGATTAATTTTTAACTACAAATAATGATGGAGAGTTAAAGAAAAATTGAAGCATGACTTTCTTAATTCATAGTGAAGATTTTTAGTTTTTTATCGTATTTTTTATTTGTCATAAAATGTTGCTTGTTAGATAAAATTCTTGACTCAATCTTTATGAACCAACCCTAGAAATAGAAATAATACACTTATGTGCGAATAAAATATTGTATGATAGGGAGTAAAAGCTACACAACAATTAACATTCAGTATAAAAATAAAAAGGTTTCTGTATAAAAGAGCATAATTCAGTATGAAAATAAGGCGTTAAGCAGTTAAACATTCTATGTGAAAATAGTTCTAAATCGTTCTATACTTCATGAATAACAGAAATGAAAGAGTGTATCAGTTTGTTACATGACATATTTTTACATCACTCTTTCAGGGAATATAATGAATCTATATTGAGAATACCTCATGTATGCCTTACAGGCATGGATCAATTATAAAGTGAGGTTGTACTCAATTTTGCCTTGTGTTGTAGTTTTTGTTTAGGTAATTTGAAATTACCATATTTACCCAAATATAGCTACCCCTCCCTTATTTTAGGAGGTAAAACTTTGATTTTACTCTATTTTGTTTTGTTTTGTTTGTTTGCTAAGTTATTCTGAAGGGAAATACTCATACAAAATTTGTGTAAATGGTTGGCACTGGTAAGTATTATCATAAGCCTTTTAAATGAAAAGCTAACTGATGTAGTTCATTTTCTCCTCTTGACATTGCCAGTTTCCCATGGACTTCAGCTCTACTGCTGCTGTATTATTTCCATATGCCTTAGGGTAACTCACAACTTGCAGTTTGGATTTTTGCCTCAAAGCTTCAATTGCCCAACTTTTGTTGTGCGGAAGATATTCCAGTTACTCAAAAGAATTGTCATGTGCCGGCAATCAGTCTAGGCAACAAAAGCCAGTTTTATTTTTAGTTTCAATGAGCATAAAATCCTGCCATCATCAATCGATCAAAGTGATGATTGTCCATCATGATATTGTTTACCATTTCTTATTATTTCAACAGTTTTCTCTGCATTAAAGTTACTTCTATTGGCTTTGTGTTACGTTATGTATAACTTGTTTGCTAAACTTGATTTTACCCACGAAACTTTGGATAAGAAATTTTCCCATCCTAAACTCCAAATAAAGACCCCCCCCTCAGATTTTTGGTCAATTTTTTCAGGAAAAAAAGGGGATCTATATTCGGGTAAAAGTGGTATATTAAGTGAGTTATTGTGCTAGCTGGCTATTGGCTACATAATTATTTCATTCTAGGCATCATGGGTATGTCAGTGTGATGATGGTATGGTACAACGACTTGAAGCTGATTTCAAAGTAACTCTTCAACAACAAAATTCTTTAGAGCAATGGGCGGCTTGGTTGAAAGGTGTAGTCACCCAGGTGTTGAAGCCTTATGAAGGAAAGCCTAATTTTGCAAAAGCAGCTAGACAGTTCCTGTTGAAATGGTCCTTTTACAGGTACAGTGTGAAATTTTTTTTTAATGAATGTGTTGTATGTTCATTCTCCAAAATAATGCCTAATGTTGGGTAATATGTGTTGGATAGAAAATTAGTGGTAATTTGTGTGATAAATTTTTGATGTTAATTTTGTAATTTCAGTTCTATGGTCATCAGAGATTTAACACTACGAAGTGCAGCAAGTTTTGGCTCTTTTCACTTAATTCGTCTCTTGTATGATGAGTATATGTTCTTCCTTATTGAGCATCAAGTTGCTCACGAGACTGGTGAAACTCCTATAGCAGTCATGGGGGAGGTTAGTAAAAAAAATGAAATTTTTGGAAGAGTTCATTTTATTTTAAATTTGTTGTTTTCGTATTTCGTAGTGTTGTAATACAGAATCTATTCAGCATGAGAACTGTTATACAACCTTTATTATTTTTATTAAATATGAATAATGCAATAAAAAACTAATAATTTGGTAAAATATACATTTATTTAATGTTAGTTTTGATGTGTCTTTTTTATTTTGCAGAAATTCAATAACAATCCGTCCAATGTGAGTGGCTTCCCCATGCAAGCAGGATCATGCAATGGTGGTGTTTCGTTAACAATGGGAGGAACTGTTGGCATGAGCAACAAATTGAGTCCTGGCTCTCTCCTTGTGTCTGGTAACGAAGTTGGTCATCTCACTAATACAAAGCGCCTCAAAATAAGCTAACAACAGTACTACTGTATGGTACAGGAAAAAATGAGTGAGTGAAAGAGTCTCGTCAATTTTAGTTTCATTTTTATTTTATTTTTTGTTATTCCGCTAATTACTTTGTTTTTTAGTGTATTATTTGGGGCTATTACAAATAAGTGGATCTATTGAACATAAATACAAATTTTATATTTTGTTATTTTAGCTATTTCAATTGCTATATGTTATTAAGACTAATTTTCATGTGCATTTATGCTTGATTAAATTTCATAGGTATAAAAAACCTTAAACTTTTGCTTAAAAAATTTCCTTGTTACATTGTTTCAGTCTTTTTTTGTAGACTGCTGTTTATATTTTCCATTTTAGTTAAAAGAATTTTTATATTTTCAAAGAATAAAGAAATTAATTTTGATTTTAATAACTTGCTGAATGTTGCTTGTGAGTGACATAGTGAATGTTCACCTGTGGAGATAAAAGATATGTATTTTCATTTGAAGAATAGTTTAGTTTTGATAGATGTAAGGTGGGTGACAGGTTTTGAATGAGATGTAATAGTTGGTTTATTTTATTACACAATACTATAGGGAAAGTTCGGTGCCATTGTGCTGTGAATTATCTTCTTATGCTTTTCCAGTTCCACTCTTCACTGCCATTTATTCCACTATAACCATTAATAGATATGTAAGTTGCTGAGACAATGAAACCTCCTATGATGGTTATTGGTTATTGTATCATCTAGTTTGATAGTTGTAATGTTTTTTGATTATTTAAATTATTCCTTAACGTACAGAAACATATTTTTTTTCATGGAGAACCTTATTGTTATGCTGTCTTTGCAACTTGCATATGTAAAACTATATGTAGGAATATTTTGTGATTGTATTGGTAAAGAAGTATCAAACTCATTAATACTTGTACTTAATATATAAGTATACTTTAAATTCATTCTACAATTTTTTATGTATCTGAATCAAAACATTTCCTCTGCAGCCCATCTTTGCAATTACGGATGATCCTTTATTTTGCTATGTCGACAATGAAGAGTTCATGGTGAAGAATACAGTCTGTTCTTATTTTGCTGTAAATTATGAATTTTTATCGTACATTTGACCATTAATGTTAAATAATATCTTCTGTTTGATATAATGTGCAATATCTATATAATTGATATCATACTTGTATAATATTTTGCATGAAAAAAAACTTTTTTGAATGGATTTTCTCTATCTGTAGAGTTATAAATGTACTTTTCTCTATTCTCTGAATCAACAGTAGATTTGACTTCAATGTTTCAATGTAAAAAGAGCCATTAATACATTATGTTTATTTTTGTTATTTGTGAGAGTTATTGAAAAATATGTAATAAGTTATACAGCATTTTAAGCAGAACTTTGTATTTTGCAAGACTTTTAATGTTTATTTTCTTGTATAAAAGCATAAGGAGGTGTAGAACCCATGAACAAATTATGACATGTACACTTGTAATAAACTGGGCACCGTGTTTCTGCATAGGTAATTTCTATTACTGATGTGCTTTTCTTTGTATCTGGATCCAATCCGAATCTATTAACTGTTAATTTATTATACTCTCTTAAAATGAACAATTTCTTCCTGTTGCAATTTTGCTCAAAAGTCCATCCATCCATTAAAGGTCTTTTTGAATTGTTGATGATACATGTAGAATGCAAGAACATTCCTGATAAGCATTACAGTACAATATTATTCTATACGAACAGATTACTCGTTATTATGCTCTTGGATTATGTAAATTCTGTGATTGAAGAAAAATGATGCCTACAGAATGCATGCCTTACAGAATCATAATTTTATGTTATAGCTTTATTATTTTCTGTATGTTTTGAAAGATATAATGTATGTTTTGGGCTTGATGTAATGTTATGCAAGATTTCTCTTTCCTTACTATCTTGAAATAAATAAAACAGCATTCTGGAAATTTATCTAAAAAAATTTAAGAAGGGCCACCTTTCACTATTGTAAAAAAAATTCCTGATACAAAGGTATGCATTCTTCTAGGATTTTGTTTTCTGAATGCTGAATGTGGTAATTGAGTAGGATGGCTGTTAGTGCCTGCATTTGTGTGTGCGACTGAATTCCTAATCGTCTTTCTCCTACAGTTGAGGAAGGCTTCATTAAAAGATTTTCTGAAAAAAGAGTGTAATTGATTTTTGTGAGAAAATTGCATTATGTACATATATTTTTTAAAAGTGTGCCATAAATATGTGTGGGTATTGACATCAAATTATTATTAAAAATATAATTTAATATAGATCCACTAATGATGTATAAAACTGTGGTTTATATGTCCACCAAAGAAATATTGTCAGGAGTGAATTGTAATTCAACTTCACTGATAGAAAAGCTGTGTGCTTGCTACAGAAGTGTATGTTACCTAGTTAATTTACTAAGTTGTGATTTGTGGGTCAGATTGATCTGTATCTTTGACAATTTATGTTTTTATGTGTGCTTAAATATAGGGTGGGGTAAGAGTTATGTGTTTTTTGATGTGCTGCTGATATTTGTACACATAAATGTTCAATATTGAGATGGCAAACTCAAGTTAGATATTGGTATTTATTCGAAGCACATAATGCTGAAGGAGAGCTATTTGTTTTGCCTATGTACTTTTTATTTTTCCACCTATATAAACACAACACCAATTGCACTTAATTTATCATTGAATATGCATTTGTGTGAAGTCATATTTGTATCATTGTTTACCTATAAACTATATTTATGTGAGATGGCTTGGAAGAAGCAAAGAATTATTTATTTGCATGGGAATTGATAATATTAATGCCAGGCTCTTGTTGTGGAATTACATGAGAACTATTTACACCTATAATTGTTCTAAATCTTAACAGTTTTAGATTGGGTTGCCTGGATAATAGATTGTGGTATTAACTAGTCATAATGATAATTTAGTATCTTTTGTATATAAATGTATATAGTTATATATGGATATAAATGGTATATTTTATGTACTATATGTGTGTATGGGCAAGGTTTTTCTTGTGGAATTAGTTTTCAGTAAGTTATTAAGCATGTCTTTGATATGCATTTACATTGGTTTAATTTGTGCTACGTTAGGCACTTTGCTTCTTCCATGAAGATGAGTCATTTAACTGTTTGGGAAGAGGTCAAAAACTTCGATAAGAGGCCATATGTGAGTGTGCCATACTGACATATCAAGACCAAACAGGTGAATGCCACACTGGCATGTTATTTAATATGTGGTGTCAAAACATTTATGAAAGGCACTCAAATATACTTTGCTTTTCAAAAATGCCTTGAAGAAATTTTTTTTCTTCTTTTTGTGGTTTCCATGTGTGTACAGGCATTGTATTTGAACAATGGTAAAACTGTTTTTGTACACTTGTTTGGTACAATGAAATGTAAACAAATATCCACATAATTAGTATTGTCTTTTTATTTACTGATACATCCTATGTAGTATTTCCTTTTCTTTTCCCTTAAATATTCACGTTATAATTCCTTCCATTTGAAAATGTTTGGAAGATCCACTCAATCGGCTGACTCGAACTTGGCATTAGAAATTAAATAAATAAATTTGTATTTACAAGATTTTTCAATTTGCTATCAAACTAATTGGCAATTTATTTTTTAGAAAGTGACTGTCTTATGCCTGTTTCTTCTCAAGCAGTCATGGGGTTTTAATAATTGGACATAATCACATAATAATAATAATATGATCACATCATAAATATTCTAAGTCTCCCTGGCATTTAAATTTAATTCCCTGAATATAGGTTTACATGAATTTTGGGGGAAAGATTTATATATTAACCGATCAAACCTCTTTAGATTCTGAAAGTTTGTTTGCTTTGAGCGAAGTGGCACCAGAAAATAATACCGTATTGTAATTCAGTGAAGATAGAGCACTGAGTTGCTGGCTGGATGGCCAGGGTTTGATCCTCAGAGTGGAGGGCTTTTCACCACAACATCCAGACCTACTCAGCCTGATGTAAAATGAGTTCCAGGTCTATCCTGGGGTCAAACCAGCCAGAGCAAGATGCTGGCCTCATCTCCTAGTGCCGTAGCCAAGAAATTGCCAAGCTCTACCCTCGACAAACTTATTGGGAACCTTCAGGACCCATTTGGGTATAGTTTGAAAATATTTTCTGAATAATTATAATCAGGTAAAATGCCCAGCTTTGCACAAGAGTTTATTATGATGCATAAAACTTTTGTTATCATTTAGTGATATATTTAACTATAGTAAAATTTTAATATACAACATAATCCTTAACATATATTGCATTCTTTAGGAGAAATATAATGTACTGCGGAAAATGTACAAATAAAAATGCATACTGTAGGAGTAAGTAGTCAATCTTGATTCATATCATGTATATTAACTACAAAATTGTCATTTTACAAATTGATGCAACATACATTTAAAGCTATTATAAGTCTGAAACCAAGAAGTAATGTTATCTATAAAGACTTTGATGCTCTGCAAATTTATTTGAATTTATTCCAATAAAATCTAAATTACTGTATAATAATTTTAATACTTCTTACATACTAAAAATTTAACACATATGTTGTATCTTTAGAAGAAAGAAAAGTTTTTTTTCTATTCCATTAGACAACTGCTTATCTCCTGGCCTACTGAAAACTAATTAATTGTAACACTTTTTATTGTAGTATTGTCTCCATTAAGTTTATGTAGTTTGCGGAAGAGCTCTTTCAACAGAACATCACCTCCACACCATGAAGAGATACACTAATAAAAGTTACAAAATGAAGACTATAATTAATATGTACTAAATAATAATAAATTAGAACATGACATGAAAAGATACATTAAATATAAATTCACAGCAGTAACAAAGACCAGCAGCTGCCAATCTTTTGAATCTCTTGCATCACTAAATTTATTATATGCAATTCTGCAGATCACTTGGTTAAGTTTTTATAATTTGATGACCAGAGAAATTTAAAGTTTAAAAAAATTCTAATGTACCTCCTTAAAATACCAAAATTAAAATGATTTCTAATTATAATATAATTGTAAATAATTATTAAATCAAATTTATTTCTTAAATTGATGCAACAAAATCTTAAGTGGTTGTTACGTATATCTTACCCAAGATGTAGATCTTGTTCAACACCTGATTGAACATCAATTAAATGGACAGTTTACTTTAACAGGTTTTCAAACTGGTTCCAAAACATCTAATATTTGTATCCTTGCAAACTACTTTCTTTAACATAATATAAAAAATTGCAATTAATGTCCAGATTTTTCTACAGACTACCAAAAATTTCTTGGGTACCACCAGTGACCCATGGACCACCTGTTGGCAACAGCTGATGGGAAATGTCATAATGTTAGTTTTGATTATATTGAAGAAGAAGAAACTGCAGTAAATGATAGTACTATAAATGAAACTATAAGAAGAAATCTTATAAATAAAATGAAATTCAAATGGATAGTTCAAAATCATTGCTAACCATTGGAAAATGAATAACTACATTGATGCTGAAACTCACAAAAGTTAATTTACAATTTCTGGGAATCTTCTTCTGGCATATGAGTTATTGAAAAAATACAAATAAAATGTTCCCCGTAGAATCGAAGATGGTCTGCTAAGAAATTCTAAATTATTAGCAGAAGTAATGAAGAGAATATAAATAATTTAGATTTTATTTTTCTGAATATAGTGTACATATAGGTTTATAACCATTTTCTTTATTGACTGCTGGTTGAGCAGTCTGGGCCCTGCAACCCTCTGAGAGGGGTCTGTAATTGTGCAAGTTATATCAATGATCATAGTTCATAAATTTATTGTCAAAAAATGGTACAAACTGCATATGACCACGTGGAAGACTATAAACTAATTTACTCTCCGGAAGCAAGCAAGGGACCATCCCATCAATTCCGATCGAGGGTCCTAAGGCAGAGGCGGATTCAAAATTTCAGCAAAAGTACCTAGAAAAGATAAAAAGTTAGCTGCGAGTTATAATACTAATAGAATGTCAATATGTTTGTAATTTAACCAAAAAAATTATATGTATAAATTATTATCGAACTATAGATTATTCTAAGTATAGTGTTTAAAAATCATAAGAATTGAAATAATACTAAATTCACAATATATCATTACAATAAACACGCCCCTAGACAAAGCCTAGAGAACCTGTATAAGAAATCCGCCTCTACCCAAAGGAAAACTGGAGCAAAACCCGGGCCGATGGGATCTTGAATACAAGTTATCTAAATTGTTCAGAATTAGTGAAAACAAACAAGAATGATAATCAATATAGGTATTTTAAGCTAGTGCATTATTAAAAGAAATGGTATATTAGATGGTACTAAAATCATGTTCCAATTTTGAGTGGGGTAGATATTGCAGTTGTCTCCCCTCTTCTCAAACTAAGCCTATTGTTATGGTATTGTTGTATGTACAACTCAACTAAAATATAAAACTTCTCTAATTTTATTATCAAAGCACACATTTCAATTATATTCATCAATTCCTAAAAATTGATAATTTTTCTAAATAATTATTCTAAATTTATTGTCAAAAAGGCAGTTACAAACAGTACAACCATGTGGGGAACAATAAACTAATTTACTCTCCGGAAGTAAGCAAGGGATTCATCCCATCAATTACAGCCAAGGGCCCAAAGGCAGTGGCTAATTTAATATTTCCAAAAGAAGGTTATCCATTTATTATTCCAAAAATAAATAGTATCTATTAAAATCAGTCAAAATTTGGGATAAATAAAAAGTAACAATAATATTAATGACACTCCCACCCTGGGCTTGAGTGTAGTGGGTCTACATATTAACCCACCTCTTCCTGAAAGAAAACTGGAGAATTATTGTATTATTAGTAATGAGAAACAATAATAGATGCATGAAAATAATTTGTTATTTAATCTGTTAGCATTAAGAATAATACAGTAATGGTGTGAAAGAGGAATCAATGTCATGTAACATTAATTTTTA
Source organism: Laupala kohalensis (assembly GCA_002313205.1). Lineage (NCBI taxonomy): Eukaryota > Metazoa > Arthropoda > Insecta > Orthoptera > Trigonidiidae > Laupala > Laupala kohalensis. The sequence goes on along the minus strand of NNCF01126330.1, from coordinate 2,117,766 downwards.
AAAAAATTCTAGTTAATGATAAATTGATATGCATATTTACATCTTTTAAAAAAATTTAAATCATTAAATACTTAATATTAAAGTAGCAATAGTGCAATAGGAGGCTTTGAACTGTGAATTTGAAGAGATTGAATGTAATAATATAACACTTATCGCAAGAGAATTGTATAAAAAAGATTTCTGAATGATACAGTCCTTTTTGACAAAGAGTGTTTGACCCTCAAAGTGGTTAGTTTGCTAGGTTGATGAGTTTTATTACGTGGGTTACGTTCAAGAACAAGAATTTCTTCTAAAGCAAGGATGGAATTTAAGTTATTTAGTTTTATCAAATACAACCATTTCATGATAATTAATGCAAAGAAGGATTAGAATGTTTAATGCCTTAAATAAAGGTTCACATTAATTTCAGGGGTGAGATTTATATATTATCTTAAACTCTTAAAAACAACCAAGCATACAAGATATACTATATTTAAATTCCATAGCTCTTCCTCACCAGTTTTCAATAACAATTCATCATGTTTTTAAAAAATGCTTCAAAAATGAAGAAGAAAGTTGTTACTCAATAAATTTTGATAGTAATTTGTTGTGACATTGTGAGACATCATTATCGGGAATGCCTCAATCATTAATACTAGCAGTAACCAACACTTGAGATTCTAGGACATTTTTTAATTACTTTTTTAAATATAGAAATGTTCTTCAATCGACTTCATGTTTTTAAATCAATGAGAACAAATTTAAAAATAAAACACATTTATTAGCTGGGAAAAAAATTGCCAAAAAAACTGCTATTTATTATCTCTTGTTGATATTACATATATTTTATTGTCCATTTGCCCTAGCCAGACTCAAGTGTGCCTGCCCCCAGCATTGACAACAATGTGACATTACTTGGGCAAACTTGGAGTGATTTCTATTTTTAACATAGTATAGTTTGTTGGGTAATGGTGCACCCATTTGAGTCAAGGGGTAGGTCTACACGGAATCTAGGAAACAATTTTTATCATAGTTTGAGCGTAATAAACACACTAAAATGGTTTTTCTAAAGGGAAAAGCTTATCCTTTACTTACATAATATTAATGTCACATTCTTATTTTGAGTAAACAAATGTCTAAAAATGGCTCCCCATCCCTTCTTCCCCCAGTGCCGAACACAAAGTTTGTCTACTGTTTGATTTAAAAGTATAGTCCACACAGTTTAAAAGTCACTGGAACCAAAGCAAAAACACTAATTACATCAAAAATTAACTTGTTTCATTATAAGTTAGCCTATGTGTAGTAAACTCTTTTTCAATTTATTTTATTCATTTTTATTGCAATGAGAACAAAAAAAATACAGTTTTTACGCACATTTTGCCATCATGATATACTTTTAAAATTTGCCAATTAAAGCTTGTATCATAATGAAACATACAGACCACAATATTTACGTTCTGTATATGAATTTTCGGCTTTTTATCTTCACTTGAATAATTATTTATATTTTTTCTAAAATAAATTTTCCTCATCCCGGGGTGGCTGGTAAATTTCGTACTTTTTTTAACATGGGACTTTAGGGCTCGCCAACGTCTAGGTCATTAGAGACCTTAATTTAGTATATGGAATTATTGTAAGCAATGATACAAGTTAAATCGAAAATAAATCTATCTTTCCTTAATTTGTCGAGGAACTTCATTTATCAGAGCAAGTGTTATCAACAACAAAACGGCGATACCGAGGTTCCCTGCCGCGCGGACGATTTACCGACGTCCGGCTGAACATACGGGCTCCGATAAATAAGACTTAGCAATTAGATTGGCGTATATTTGGATTTAGCTTGTAACATTGATTACAATAATTCCACCACGAAATTGACCAACCAATCCGTTATCAGAAAAAGTATTTTGAAGAATTTAAAAAAAAAACACTTTTCACGAAAAGATTAGTTGAAACTTCGTAAAAAGAATGCAAATATAATGGTCTGTTTTAAAATAGTTTCTTTACTATACGAGCAATAGTTTCAATTCAGCAATGTTTTAAGTTGGTCGTACAGAGCAAATTGCGTAAAAATATTTCCCATTTTGTCCTGCAATAAAAATTCATAAAGTATAGTTTTGAAAAGTTTATGATATATTTTTTGTAAAGCAGGACAGAAAAGAAGAAATGTTTGGTAGTTATTTTCTCTGTCAGGGTCTTGGATTCCGTTTATCCTTAAACTATGCGGAATGTTTTAATCTGACAGAGTTGGAAATTGCTCACTATCCTGAAGTTTGTTCCAGGAGGAAGAGCCAAAGATATTTGAGAAGAAAAATAAAAACTCTATATTTTAATAATACAAATTTAGTATCTTGTATCAGCACAAAAAACATTCATACAATTCTCTTTTCGAAATATTCGCTTCTGTGACCTCTATTCATCTAATCTCCGTGATATACTGACTCCACCGTATTTTGAGCATTGTGCGAAGGATCGAATATGTATATCTCATTTACAGTATTCAGAGAAGTCTATACAAGATGGACACTAAATTAACCGGCATTTATAATTCACGTAACCGGCATTCGTCATTTTCAGGCACATAATATGTGTTAATTCCGAGGAGATATACCCATTTCAGAAAAAAAAAGTGACGAACTTGTCCCCCCTTTGCGGGAACTTTAAAGAAACGTTCCATGTAACTTGAAAGCATATTTAATTATGCATGTTTTAAAATTTTAACGTTGATTTTCTTTCCATACCACATAAAATAACATTTCCCCCTCTCGATACAGTTCTCTTTTTGTTGGGGACTTTCGTACCGGAGGTTGGTTGATGGTCGTCAGAAGCGGACCGTCATAGCATACGATGGAGGATTCCACCAGAGGTAGCCGCCAGAAGGCAGACGTGGGCTGTGGACGCTGGGGGACCTGCCACCCAAGTGGCCAACCCGGGCGGCGCGCGCTGGAACCTGTCATTAGTTCGAGCGGCAAGGCGGGGCCGACTGCCCGGTAAACCCACATCGGAAAGAGAGAGGGCTTATTTCAGGCAGTTTTCACGTCATTATTTATTGTCGGTAAATAAGAAACGTCAAAATCTACGGCGTTCTGGCTCGAAACGGCCTCTTGTGATTCGGGAGGACAAATGTGGCTCATGGAGAGAGCATCGCTATCGGCTGCTTAACTCGTCTCGTCTTTGGCTCAATTTTCACGTCATCAAGGTAAATGTGTTATTAAGGACGATCTTCGGAATTTTCTGTGAGAGGAACAGATGTAATTCACTGCTTATGAAGTCACGTTAAGACAACGAGGGAGATATAACCGAAGACAACCTGCAATGGATGTGAAATATGGAATCCATGATATAGTTGAATGTTGGACTTCAATACCATCCCCATCCCAGATTATTATTCCATTTTCGAATTCACCATTTACGTGGATATTTTTTACCACTTTTTAGTACTGTACTGGTGAAATTTTATCTCGAATAGAGACTCAGATTTTGAACTATAATCTTTAAATGTCCTCTATTTCGCTTGGTCATTTTATGTTACCTCAAATAAAAAATATTGACAGAACTCAAATGAAAGCATCGGGAAATTCTGTGGTTTATTGGCATGTTGGCACGAAATATTTGTGAATATAATTCAGATAGGAGTCGCTTCACGGCTGAGAAGAAATTAAACATATTTACAGTTAAGAGTATTTACAAAGTCTCAAATTGTACGGCGTGACGAAGTATTTGGCGGTTCTTGACCGAATACTTTAAGGATTTACTGACGAAACGGTCGCTCCAAAAAAAAGTTTGGCTGCTTTACCAAAATAATTTTTAAATTATAAAAATCGAAAATTATGTCAACTTCATTAATACGTTAATTCGTGTTTAAACTTTAAAGAAACACTCCGTACATACTTTCCGTGAAACATTTCACACGTTGATACCCTGCCCCTCCGTACTTTGCATTGGAGAAACGTAGACTACTAAAATTNAGACAGAATCTAAGGGGGGAGGGCACAACGGGCGCGTGCCTGTCCTAAAAGAAATAGAAATAATAATAATAATTTTTTACTTTCCGTTTAAAAAAAATCAGTATGTCCATTGCAAGCAACGGCCTAATTAAAAATTTGGCAAAAAACATGAATTATTTCAAAAAAAGTAATTTTTTAAGGGATATTCATGAAAGTTGCAATTTATGTTAATGAATTATTTATGGAAAGAAATGTCTTAAATTACAATTTCAAGAAGTAAAGTTATAAAGAAATTCTGGCGGAGGGACCGCGCGCCCTGGTATTTTATCTTTATGGGCTCCTTTCAAAATCAAACCATGGATCCGTTCCTGATTTGCACCATCGCGAGACCTTTGAATACTAAAATGATAACAGCATTTTCAAAATTCAGTTACTCATAACTCCTGAATCACATTGAATCAGTTTTCGGTGGATTTGTCACTCACACGTGACTCACTCGTCGTTAAAATCTACAGCTTTTTACTCTGAGAATCTGACATTTGGCAATAAGTCTTAATAATAAAAATTATATAATGTTAAAGATAAAAAATTCTTTCTTTTTACCCCTCAAATCTGAAGGAGAGAATTTACCATCGAAATTCGTTATCAAAATCAAACACAAGAAGTAGGGATATTAAAATATGCGATGTACGTACACAAAAAATGTTATTAATTCTCCCGGAAACTTTCCAGACAAAGAGGCAAAATTCGAGTGGCTAACCGATTAACCGTAAAAAGCATTCAAGGTCCCAAGTAAAAATTAGCCGTGTCAGTAGCCAAAGTAATATTTCTGAACAAAATAAACAACACAATTCCGTGTATTAAGTGTAGCTATCTGATAATGTTAACTTATTCCATACTTGGTAACATCATTTCATCTTGGAATTTGATTGCTTTGTATCTACTTTGTCACAATAAATGCATTGTCATTTAACACAAGATATTAAGGGTATATTAAAACAAAATTTAATTTTATACGACGCTGAAAAACATAATTCTGAATTACAACAATATACTTCTGAATTTTATCCAGTTTCTCTTAAAAGACGAATGTCATCAAAGAATCCTGGTATAATTCCAGATTTACATGAAGAATTTTAGACTTTAGAACATTTTACCAAGGGAAGATTCCACAATCGGGATACAATAAACTTCTTTTTCAGTAAATACTTCTCCCGTAGTTAGCTAAGAGAAAGCGTTCATCCTAAAATTTCTTTAAAAAACTTTCAAGTAATATTTAAGACTTGTATTTTAAACTTTCTATGTATTACCGACTCAACTCCCGTGAATTTTATTTCGCATAAATATATTTCTTAATCGTCGACGATATTTAGTAAAAGTATCATTCATTCATGTAGTTGTAGCTGTATAACGTACTTACATAAGTATCCTTAATCCCCTCTTGTCTCTAATTTATTTAAGAAGATAACCCCATAAGTCGCCCTAGAGTGTCAACAACTCTTTGCCAAAAGGGACCATACCATTCGGGAATCGTTCTATATAATTCCCTGCCCAAGAATATAAAAGATATTATGAAATTGAATATCTTCAAATCCGCGGTTAAAAACTACCTCCTGCACCAGTGCTTCTACACTGTAAAAGAATTTATTGATTTTAACAAAAGTTAAATTCGTCTTGTGCTTTATCACGCCATTGCTGTAGTACTTTTTAAACAACTTATAACAATTTCAAAAACTATTTCCTTGCATGATTGTTGTGTGTTATGGCTCATATTAATTTAGTTTTATGTGTACTCAACATTGGCACGTTTGTGTACATAAATTCTGTAGCCCCATCCTGGCCCGGGTTTTTCTCCGGTTTTCCTTCGGGTAGAGGCGGATTTATCATACAGGTTCTCTAGGCTTTGTCTAGGGGCGGGTCTATTGTAACAATAAATCGTGAATTTAGTGTTATTTCAATTTTTAAGCACTATACTCAGAATAATCTATAGTTCGATAATAACTTACATGTAATTTTTTGCTTAAAATTACAAACATATTGACATTCTATTAGTATTATAACTCGCAGCTAACTTTTTATCTTATCTAGGAATTTTTGCTGAATTTTTTGAATCCGCCTCTGCCTTAGGGCCCTTGATCGGAATTGATGGGATGGTCCCTTGCTTGCTTCCGGAGAGTAAATTAGTTTTTTTTCCCTCCACGTGGTCATACGCAGTTTGTACTGTTTTTTGACAATAAATTTATTATTATTATTTATCATTAACGGCGATTGTTTCAAGTGGCATCACGCGGAAACGAATTGAAAAGACTCTCACGGTTGTATTCCTTTAAGAAAAATGTGGTAACCTAAGTTTCATTTTGAGATACGACATCAGAGTTTGGACTGAAACATCATAAAGTAAAATTGTGAAATGAAAATGTAGTAGGATAAAATTTTATTCAAGCTCCGTATTTCCTTCCTCTTATTTTGATCTACTACCACTGAGTTAATTTTGATCTAGGATCACTGTGTGGTTAAAGTTAAGTATTGTTTCTCACTGTCAGTCGAAATAAAATCTTCCCTTTCCTATGTGAAGTGTATCACATTGTTTCATTCGATAGAATATTCTTCTCTCAGCGTCGTTGAATCTTGTTTAATATTCTTTACCCACATGACATTCATTTCCCCCCTGGAAATTGACTCATATGTGGAGTTACTATGGCTCTCCCGCACTCAGGAGCGTATCTCTCGGAGGGGAGTTTTCTTAAATGTGGATTGTATTAGTGAAATTAGGGAACGTATGATTAAATACTTATTCAAAATTTATACCCGTTTTATATTGATAATAAAACATATAATTTTAAAAGTAAGTTAAATTTTCAAACACATTTTAATGAGTCAATCAGAGTTTTTCATTTGAAGGAATTTCGGTTACATAATGAAGTATAACTAAAGACATGGAAAATTTGAAAGCACTAAAGCATGTCTGACCTGTTTGAATAGAAACTGGACGACGAAACTTCTGCGAGAACTCCTTCCTCTAGGGTTAGAACAGGAGATAAATAAATATTGTAGTAGGTGTACCTTCACGGCGTTCATGGAATCGATGCACCCTCAAGACACAGTGACGAATAAAATTGGAAACAAGCTCATGGACAAGGGACACGTGACAAAAAGAACCGCGTCATGTAATACTCAATGGCACTAATAATATTTATTACGTCAACAAGCATTAATTGTGGATTAAATAAAAATAATGATACGTGAACTCACCAAACTCGGTACGATCACTGAGCAATACAACAAAAACGCTATTAATATATACTGCTGTCTTGTTTAAAGAAATCGAATACAAGGTTTAAAAATGATGGAAACTGAAGTATTCAATTTCATTTAAATGCATCAAATGTGTCACCGAAGAGAACAATTTTTAAGCGCGTCGTCTGAATATATCATTTTTCACTTAATATATCTGCTTTAAAAATTGCAGCAGTATTCTTCTTATATTTCTAACCAAATCCACCCTCATTTTGAAAATGTTTTACCCTGACTGAAATGTATGTTCGATTAAATACCTGAACAAGACTGGAGACGAGATGCGTCATTCTTTACGTTTATTCGACGGAGAGAACATTAAACCGAATCGAAACTGGATGTGATCATTTGGATGTATACTTAAGGGACTTTCATTACTTTCTTGTTTAGAAAGAAGAAATATTACATCATATGTGGAATCGAAAGATTCTAAAAAAATGTTTTTAAACGCAATTTGACATAAAACCTTTGTTTTTGATATTTGAACTCGACTTAGAAATATATTAAGAATTAACATTTCTATTTATTTCCGAGATTCAATTTTATCGCAAGCTTTTTCACATACAGTAAACAATAACAGAATTTAAATAAAAACGAAATTTCGGTGTTTTGAAAATTATTTCCTAAACAAAGAAATTTCAATAATTGGACGTAAAGAATAACTAGAAACACATCCACTTCACAAGCGACAGATAAAGCGAAAGATTTTCGAAACCATATCGCCAATAAATTACAAAATCATTCACTAACAAATCGAGTAAAAGTGAAGCAACTTATCGAGGATGAGCCGAGGATGGATTATCAAGGATGAGTCACTATCTTCGCGTCAAGACGAGAGAGAGACGAACCGGCGATACAAGTTGTTCGTCTGCGAATACGCTCCACCCATAGGTTCAAAAGTGGGGGAACATTGGTGGTGTTGGTACCCTCTCCTTCGCAAATCGTGTGTGGATACGCGGTCCAAAGCGCTGTTACGCCGCTCTTAGCCCGCCCATTGTACCACCTCCGGCTGACTTCTTCCGGCGACTCGGCCTAGTCTGCTCCCTGGCGGAGGTCCACAACACTAGCGCGGGAGGGAGTGGGGAGCACGGCGTGCGTGCGCGCGCGGTGGGAGTGGGGAGAACCTCGCGCGCCTAGCTCGATGGTGGGGGTCGGCGCGGGGAAGGGGAAAGCAGGGAGGATAGGAATCTGGTGGAGAGGGGAGAGTCCGCTAGTGAAAAAGGGATGCTTGAAGGATAAGGCCAGCGGGCGAAGGCGGAGTTAGTCAGTCTTCGCCTCGTCGGGCTGGAGGTAGGAGACGCGTGGAGATGCACTGGCAGTCGAGAGTCGCGAGTGCTACAGGACACACGCAGCGCCGCTCCGCGCGTCCGTGGCCCGTCTTACCCGAGCGCTCCGGCCACCGAGCCGCGCTCGTCGCCGCGTCGAGTATCCGAGTGCGTCGCGTCTTCCGTGGAAATGCGAGCGGTCTCCGTCGCACCGCCGCCCACCGCGTGTGAATCCGTGTCGTGTGTAGTGATCTCCCGGAGCGTCTGATGTGCGCATAGAAGCGAGTGTGCGGACGACGATGGCCCGGTGGTGTGCGCTGTGGTGCGGGCTGTTGGTGTGCGCGGCCGCGGCGCTGGGCTCCGTCGCGAGTCGCAGCATCACCAGCCGCCACGAAGAGCGACCGAAGGACTGCGAGTGGGAGCGCTACGCGGGGGAGGACGCTACCGTCGCCGAGACGGAAGAGGACGCGTCCGCGCTGTTACTGGCGTGCCGCGTGCGTACCATCGGCGGCACGAGCGGTCTCCTCGGGAACCTGACGACGGCGTTGGTGGAACGTGTCACCGCTTTGCGGTTGGTGTGCAGTGATGTGCTGTTCTTTGAGAGTTCGCTCGACGCTCGCGCAGCCGCATTCCTCGCGCCCTTGCGACGCCTCAGAGATCTGCGCGTCGAGTACTGCAAGATTCGGCACGTGCCCGCGGATGTGCTGGCCGCGTCGCGCGGATTAAGACATCTCACCCTGCGCACGCACAACACGGATTGGACCGCTATGACGATGGAGTTCCATTCGGACAGCTTCCGCGGGCTCGGGGAACTACGTAGTCTCAGCTTGGCCGACAACAACATCTGGGCCCTGCCCAACGGAGTGTTCTGCCCGCTGACCTCCCTCGCCGTGCTCAACCTCACGCGCAACCGCTTACAAGACGTGTCGGAAATGGGCTTCTCGGACTGGGGAAACGGTCCTACGGCGCCGGGGAAATCGTGTAACTCTGGACTGGAAGTGTTAGATCTGTCCTACAATGATATCATGATGGTTTCGGACAACGCATTTTCGAGTCTACGATCGCTGCAGAAGCTGTTCCTAGAAAACAATGCCATCGCCTCGCTAGCTGATCGCGCTCTAGTGGGTTTGCAGGCACTTCAGATTTTGAACGCCTCCAGCAACCAACTGGTGGCGTTGCCTCCAGAAATGTTTCAGAGCACGCGTGACGTCAAAGAGGTGTATCTTCAAAACAATTCGATAAGTGTTCTTGCACCTGGTTTACTCGAAGGTCTGGATCAATTACAAGTGCTGGATTTGTCCGAAAATGAACTGACAAGCAGCTGGGTGAATAGAGATACTTTTTCCGGCATGATACGTCTCGTGGTGTTGAATTTGGCTCACAATTCCATAGCGAAAATTGATGCGCACGTTTTTCAAGATCTGTACAGTCTGCAGATCCTGAATCTTGAGAACAATAACATCGATGTCGTAACGGAGGGCGCTTTTTCATCTTTGAGCAACCTCCACGCTTTGACATTGTCGCACAATAAACTGACGCAGATCGAGCCTTACCACTTCACCGGTCTGTATGTTCTGAATCAGCTCTTCCTGTCAAACAACCGGCTTCGAGACGTGCATCCCAGGGCGTTTGAGAACTGTACCAACTTGCAAGATCTGGGTTTGAGTGACAACGCCCTCATGGACGTACCGCGTGCCGTGGGGAAGTTACGTTTCCTGAAATCATTGGACTTGGGAGAGAATCGGTTGACGCGTCTGAGTGCGAGTTCGTTCGAAGGTCTGGACCAACTGTACGGATTACGACTCATCGACAACGAGATCGCGAACGTGAGCCGGGCGGCGTTCGCGCCGTTGCAGTCCCTCCAAATCCTCAACTTGGCGCGCAACAAGCTGAGGCGCGTCGAGGAAGGTGCGTTCACGGCCAACCCCACCCTCCACGCGCTGCGTCTCGACGGCAACAGGTTGGCCGATCTGAACGGCCTGCTCGCCGACCTTCCGGGACTCATCTGGCTCAACATCTCCGACAACGGCGTCCAGCGCTTCGACTACGCGCTGCTCCCGCGCTCGCTCGAGTGGCTCGACATGCACAAGAACCTGGTGAGCGAGTTGGCCGACCGCTACGGCGTGAGGGATTCTCTCCAGGTGAAGATGCTGGACGCCAGTTTCAACAAGCTCACGGAAATCGACGAGCGATCCATCCCGGACAGTGTCGAGATGTTGTTCCTCAACGATAACCTCATCCACACCGTCAAACCCAACACGTTCTTCAAGAAAGTGAATCTGACGCGAGTGGTGCTGTACGCGAATCGGATAGAGAAGCTGGACCTGGCGGCGTTGGTGTTGCAACCGGTGCTCGAGGAGAAGGAACTGCCGCAGTTCTACGTGGGTGGGAATCCGTTCTATTGTGACTGTTCCATGGAGTGGTTGCCGCGCATCAACCAGATGAACTACCGCAGCCGGCGCCAGTACCCTCGTGTGCTCGACCTGGACTCGGTGCAATGTCGCTTGGCGCACGCGCGGGCCGGTGCCACCCGCCCCTTGCTCGATCTGCGGCCCTCGCACTTCCTCTGTCCCTACGACTCGCACTGCTTCGCGCTCTGTCACTGCTGCGACTTCGACGCGTGCGACTGTGAGATGACGTGTCCGGAGAACTGCACGTGCTACCACGATCACACGTGGGCTGCCAACGTGGTGGATTGTTCCAACGGCGGACACACGACTGTACCTTCGAATTTACCTATGGACGCCACCGAGATATATCTGGATGGCAATCATCTCGGCGAACTCGGGAGTCACGTGTTTATCGGTAAGAAAAAGCTAGAAGTGTTGTATTTGAACGACAGTCACGTCGCGGCGATACATAACCGCACATTCAACGGAGTGAAATCACTAAAAGTGTTGCATTTAGAGAACAATAGAATTCAAGAATTGCGAGGATTCGAGTTCGACCAACTAGAAAATTTGAACGAACTCTATCTCGATCATAACGCGATCTCATATGTGGGTAATAAGACTTTTTCAGTCATGTCGAACTTAGAGGTGCTACGCTTGGATGCCAACAAACTGTCGGACTTCTCTCCGTGGGAGTTGGCTGCGTCGGTGGGCAGTCAGGCGCGTGTGTCGTTGGAAGGCAATGCATGGACTTGCGACTGCGCTTCGGCGGCGCAGCACGTGGAGTGGCTGCGCGCGCAGCGGGGCTCCGAAGCGGAGGAGGGNATCTGTCTCTTATACACATCTAGATGTGTATAAGAGACAGGTCCAGGGTCACGTGCTCGGGCCCCGACGGCTCGCGCCTGCACCTGGACGAGGTGCTCCGGCGCTGCGCCAAGGACGCGCCCGCGGGCGCCGTCGCCACCTCTGCCGTGCAGAAGAGTCCTTTCTTCAACGCGGCGCTGCTGGGCGCCGATTACGTTCCGCTGCTGGCGGCGGCGCTGGCGGTGGCGGCGTTGGTGCTCATCCTCGCGGCGCTCGCTTTCGCATTCCGACAGGACGTTCGTCTCTGGGCGCATTCCCGCTACGGGGTGCGCATCCTATGGGACCCGACGGCCGGAGGTTCGGACCTCGACGACGACAGAGACCGCCTCTACGACGCTTACATCGTCTACAGTCTGCAAGACGAGGACTTGTGCGGGCGAGCCGTCGCCGCAGAGCTGGAGCAGAGCGGCTACTCCGTGTGCCTTCACTACCGCGATCTCCATCCGTTGGCGGGCGCCAGCTACCTCACGGACGGCATGTTGGGCGCGACGGACGCGGCGCGGCGAGTGGTTGTCGTGTTGTCACGAGCGCTCTTGCAGACGGAGATGACGAGGCCCGAGTTTCGCGCCGCGTTACAAATCGCCTTCCAACAAGCGCAGCTGGCTCGACGCCGCAACAAGATCATCTTCGTGCTCGCGGCCGACGTAGAGACGATGGATCTCGATCGCGACTTCCAGCTCATGTTGCGCTCCTGTACAGTCATCTCGTGGGGCGACAAACGGTTCTGGGAGAAGTTGCGCTACGCCATGCCCGATGTGGCGCCGTTACGTAAGAAGAAGAAAAAGAAGTGCGGAGCGGTGAAGACGGCTCCGGACGTGAAGAAGAACGACGTGGGTCGCGGAGGCGGGGTGCGAGGGGCGACCAGCGCGCGGTACACGGCCGCGCCCACGTCGCTCGACGCGTGGTACAAGTACGCGGCGATGGCTCCCGCGCAGCCCTTGCCACCCCCTTGCGCACCGCCACCCCCGACGCCCGCCGCCGCAGCCGCCGTCGTCGCCACCGCCGTTGCCGCCACCACGGCGCCTTCCGCACCCCTCGCCACCCCGACACCCACGCAATCCACGTACGTGTCGGAGAACTCTTCGCAGCGCGTCACCGATCCCGAGGAAGAAGAGGAGGAGGAAGGGTCGACATCGACGGCGGATAGTCAGCACTACGAGTACGCGTCGACGCGCGGCGTGCACAAACACAGTTACGTGGCTGTGGACGCGCGCCCTCCCCCGCATCTGCGCTACCACCCCGGGCGCAACGGTGGGGATGGCTGCTGCGGCGGAGGCTGCGTGGGTTGCGGAGGCGCCACTAAAGACCAGCTGACCGGCCCTGCGGGTCACGTGTACTGCACCATCCCCGACGGCGATTGCGTGGATTCGGACGCGGCCTCCGCCGCTGCCGCCACAGCCGCCGCCGCCGTCGACGTCCGCTCTCAAGCGTACGCCTGCCGCGCCGCCGACGCCGCCGCTGGCATGCCCGCGCACCAACACAACGCGAGAACTTACTTCGTGTAACAGTGCGTGCTAGTGAGTGCTCTCGTGTTCTAAGACTGCTTATTTCTTTCTTCTTTGGCCCTTTCCTTCAGGGTAGGGACGACGAGATAGATTGAAGTCGAGTCGAGTCGAGCAAACTGATCGACCCGCGTCTTGTGATATGTTTCTCTCCCGAATTAGTGCGAAGGAAGCCGATGCCTTGCGGCGGCGTGTGTGCGGGCGGGCGAGCCGGCACCGACAGTGCGGACTCCTAAAGAAGCTGCGCGCCCAAGGTAGGCACTCAAGTACTTAAGAGACAGCTTTAAATCACGCGAGTCTTATTCCTGAACGGTTCCTTGGAGTTGTTCATTGTGTGTCGTTGCAGTATGTATGATACGAACCTTGTATATAAACTTCGTGTACATTTAGCGGCTAGTTTAGCTGAGCCGACTTCTCCGCCTGTGTAAATAGGCCTATTTATTGTATTCTCTGTTATTTATGATCCTCAAGGCCAGAATGTTACCAAGGTTTCTTATCAACGCACCGTTTACATGAGTGATGAACGATATTCACTGTCAAAAGGACAATTTCAGTTGTTAGCTTGTCAAGTATAGAAGGTGGCAACAGATATTTCAAATTAAAAATGTGATTGTATTCTTTTACAGGCTAGATGTAACTGTATGAAATTCAGTGACCGATGTTAAAGAGTTTTTTGTAAATTTGCATTTGTGTTTTAATGAATTTACAATATATACTTCTTCCGTTGTGAAGGAAGATCAAAGACTGCTAAAACGAATCTTATTGTCCATATTCTTCACTTCTTGAAAGGCACTATCGTTGTAATTATTGTTATGTTTCATGAATAGATCACTGTTTATTTACCTGTTGTAAACAACATGTCTCGAAAATTGCATTACTAAATTATTCCTTATGTTAACACTAGTCGACACATATGTGTTTTATTCCTTCGTATTTATATTGAGTGGAAATTTTAGATGTTGTCATGTACTGCATACGTAAGAGACAATAAGATCTTTATTTCCATTTTTGTATTATACTTTGTCTTGTTTTATGTATATAGTGAGTGCTGCCAGAAGTCTTCTCTTTTTAAAAAAGGTCACGAAATTGAATAAAAACAATTTAAAATTAATTTGATTTTGTTATTATTACTACAATGGGATCTTCCTTCCTTGCAGACAATCCACTAAATTCCTTTCATTAAGTTTATGGGTTCTTAGTGTAGGTACGACAGTAAGAATACAACGAAGTCAGGAAATGAATATTTCTTCAGGCGTATTTATAAGATACTTATTTAAAGAGTTTGTTTTCTCAATACTGACTCTTCAAAAATATTTACTAAGAGCCAGAAAAATAGCGTTACCCATACATCACAAAGATTTCAGAATACTCTTAAGATTGGAGACGCCTAATAGTATATATTTTTGGCCTCTTTACTCGGAGTCGGGCAGTCTATGACATTCATCGAATGTGGTTCGTTATACATACTGCAAACTACTCGCAGTACGAGTAAGAATAACTTTGTTCTTACTTTAGTCCAAAAATGATGATTCTTACTTTAGCCCAAAAATGATGATTCCGAATATCGTCATTACTTTTCTCTTTTGGATGATATTTAGTCCCAGCACTAACTAACATCTGTAGTTTTAATTTGATTGAATACTACGAGGAGAGTCTTTATTGCTTCAGCTGTGAAGGCAAATTAATTAAAAGATTTTCAGTTTAGTTAATTCCAATAACATGCTCGTTTATTCAAATGAAGGATAATTGTATAACATGCATTTAGTTTGTAAAAATGCATTAAATTATTGAACTTAGTTCACAGTTGACAGGAATTGCGGGGATATGTATTCTTCAGCTTTAAAATTTCAATGAAACGTTTCTAAACAACTTTCACATATTGGGATATGTAAATTTGGTAAAGCCTAGCATACTAAGATATCATCAATGGAATTTAATTATAGTAAAGATTGAGTCGGATAAACATATTTTCGAAATTTTGTTTTTGAATAAATATTTTGTTTCTCATTAAGGGGACTCTTAGTTGCGGGTAGAAAAATTATTCTTTCTTATCTCTTGAGATTGAACTGCAACTACTAAATTTTGAAAATATCCGAACAATGTTTTTTAAATGTTTATTTAAAACACCCCTTTATTATGTTTTTTGTTATTAAAATAGTATTTTTAAATGTATGCTCCTTAATCATGTTTTTTTTATAATAATAGCAATATCGACTAATGCTTCAAGCTGAAAGTGTTTCATTATAGATAAAGAGGTCTAAGAGAGAAGTTTGAACTCGAAAAATAACTCAAAAATTTATTGGTATATTTCCTGTTAATACTGATGCTATCTGCTATACATGTTATACTGCTTCTACTAGAAAGGGATCTTTTAATTAATTCATTTCAATGAAACGATCATATTCCAAGACTTAAAAAGTAACTTTTCACTTACCAATTTTTTTTTATATACTTTTTTTCTCTGTCACTTGCGAGCGAAACTCTGTGCGAATTTGTTGTTGAGAACCTTCAGCAGGAAGCGTTCCACTGGCGCTGCTGTTCGACTGGCGTGAACGCCACCCACCAACGTCGATGCGTTGCACTCATAGCATCGAATTTCCGCTTGGCTTTTCTTTTCGCTTCGTAATGGCTTATTGTCGCGTTAAATTGAAGCTTATGCTGAACATGAGTCAAAACAAGTGACGCGCCCTGTACTAACAACTCATTCCCCACTGTTTCGGAAAATAATTCGGCTAAGGGAAATTGACAACTTCGTACTGGTAAAATTGTATATAATATTTCATGCATACGTATAACGTTTGAGTCGTGCTCTTAGTTGTAATGGAAGAATTATCTGAATGATTCTATAGACTTGTCAAACAGTTGTATTAAACTTGAAAATAACTTATCTGCCAGAAAAGTAGCTTCTGGTTTCTTGTTACCTCATAACAGAAGATTATTATTTTTAAGTATTTATGAAGTACAATAATTTTTAATTAGACTCTCATATCTGCAACTCTTTTACTGATTGGGAGATGTACTCAAAGGTGTTATGCCCGTCAGAACGACTAGGCTAATGAACACACAAAACTGTTTCAAATGATGGTTTGAACCGTTCCCTTTCTAGTGGCGGTGAATTTTCATACAATTACGTCGCAAATTTTTTGAATTATTTTACTTTAAATTGCTACGAGCTTCCTAGAGAAACTTCCACGGGCTTATTCTTTTTCGATACCCTAACAAAAGTATTGGCTCGATATAGGGAAACATTACTACCGGAACATGACAAATGTAAATACGAACGCAATGACGTACAGATTTTCTTACTTTAGGATGCATTTACGAGAATAATTCACCGAAAAACTGCGGAGAATATTGTTCTAACGGAAATGGCTGTCGCATCACGTGTCTGAAGACATTGCGACCCTTGTCAAAGAAAGAGTTAAGTGACGAATTAAATTTATTATCGAGTTTTAAAATCACAAAAAAATTATCCAGCAGTAAAAATCAGTAGAGCGAATTATTAATTAATTAGAACGCCTTTGGTGAATATTTCCAAGTTTCGTGAATAATAATAAATTTATTGTCAAAAAAAGCAGTTACAAATATCGTATGACCTCGTGGAGGACGATAAACTAATTTACTCTCCGGAAGCAGGCGAGGGACCATCCCATCAATTCCGATCGAGGGCCCTAAGGCAAAGGCCGAATTAACATCAACAGATTCCTAAGATAAGAATAATAATAGTTCGGTACGTGTCATAATATTGATAGAATACCAAAAACTTTGTATTTAATAATACAAAAAAAATATTTCAGAAGTACGCATTATTATCAAGCTATAGATTGCTATACACCGCAAATTCACGGGTATTTTAGAAAACACTGGATCGGTCACTGTTCTGGATTAAAATAATATTTTGGACGACATGCGTAGGAAAAAGTCGCGGGAGGTTATTTTTCGCCCGTCGTATTTTTAGTTTCCAACGCGATGAGTGAGAGCGGGATGTGGCTCCCACGGAGGAGCGCCGTCGCCGCGTGCCCAGTGCAGGGCTCCGTCCGCGCGCACGGCCGTCCGGCTACCCGCCCTCCGCCCTCCGCCCGCATGACGCTAACTGCTTATTACGAAGGCATTCGAGCTCGGTCGCCCGCTCGCTCTCTCCTGTCGGACGCCACAGCTTCTTGGAATTCGAAGACTACCGCTCTCCGAATCTACCTGCCCGAGCGGCGGGCGGGCGCACCCGATCGAGTTCCATTCTGCGAGACCCTAGTTCCGTTGTTGGAGGAGTTTAATTGCACTAGAAACGGAGGAGCGACTGGTGTTTTGAAATGCGGAAAAGAGTATCGATAAACAAAGATTCTTTGCCCGACAGAACATTCTCTCCCACATATCCGTAGAGAAGTACATCAAAAATATATTAATTTAATATTATTTTCGATATGCAGATACATCAAAGACAATAGCAAGATACAACACTATAGTTTTAACTCGAACGTCATGATGACAAGACGCAAAGAACGAAAGTAACGATGCCTTTAAACATATCTGGCACAAAATAGAACTTTAACATGAGCCTACTTAATTATTAATGTTTTTAAGTTTTCACATGTGATATCTCACAACATTTGTTACTGGCGTATTAACAATTTTATGGATTATAATGAACCTGAAGAGGAGGCTAAACCTTAACCTCGAAACATTGCTTTCTCAACTACAGTGAAAATGTAAATTTTGATAATAAATCAGTGTTTTATCTTGTTGTTGATTGTCTTTAATGTATCTGCGCATCGAAAATAATATTATTGTATGTACCTCGTCTCGGCCAGCTGAGGACCACGAATGACGAGTGCCAGTAAGGCTCAGTTTTTGTGCGAGTTTACTCACTAGGCACATCGTGAATTTTACCGACATCGGAGGAACAGCGTCTAGATAGAATCCAGATTGCTGTATCCGAGTATTACAATTGCGGTTGTTAGTCGCAGAGGGTGAACTTTACATACATCACAGGTATTTAAACTGAGACATTGAAATGAAAAGCTACAAATTTTATCTTTCCCCACCTGGGAATTGAACCCGGGATGACTTGGTGTCAAGCGATCACGCTGACACCGTAGCCACGGAGGGGACAAAATAATATTATATTATATAGACAATCAGAGAGTGTGTGACGTAATACATAAATATTTTAATTGGTTGACGTTTCGAAAACATTAGTTTGAGAATTATAGATGGAAATAAATACTATTGGAACGTCGAAGATTCAAGTTGCCCGTAGTCCAACATTCCGTTATGTTTATTTAAAGATTTTTTTAAAGGATTAATTTTCCTATAATGACAACTTGTGACAAAATAAGTGTTACAAATGTTTTTGTGGTGTGAGAAAAGATCCCAATTATATAGTTATTTTTAATCCTTCTCTTACTCAATTTCTTATTCTTAAAGCAAAACGATTAATACATTCCACCACTCTTGGGCGGTAAACGTGAATAGATTAAATATTTGAAAACTCTGAAGAAACAATAATTCTGAAACCCTTCTAGAAGAAACGAAATAGGATATGTGTAATAAAATTTATTTATAAAATATAAACGAGTAGGATTCGTAAAGTTTAAATAGAAACCACAATGAAATAATTCTCTATGACAGAATGCATTTCTACTTTTCAGAAGTGAATATGCGGCACCTGTTTTCAATGAAAATCAAAGGGATGAAAAATCTGGTTTATGATCTCAGCAACGTCGTTTATCTTCCTTATATGTAGGAGCAAATAGTTTATAAGAACATAGATGGGAGTCCTGGAAATGTTTGCCTCACTTTCCCATATTCCATTAAGAGAAACATGAGATAACCAAAATAATTATTTGAATGGGACAGTTTTTATATCACCGGAAAATTGAGCCAAAATATAGGATGTCTTACCCCTCGCACTGCCACCTCACGAATTCCTGAAAAAGAAAGGAGGACAGTTGAAATTCTGAACACATTTCGTGATGTAAATAACTATACTGTATTTAATAAAACACAAACAACAAATATCATAGTCTAATGTATATGCTTCTATGCCAAATTCTCTTTACATGTTGTAAAGGAATTCTTAAATGATCTAGTAAGGGTATATTGCTCTATTAAACATAACATTCTACGGTGTTGCTTATGATACTTTTCACACTTCCGGAGATGAAATATAGTTTCTTCTTTTCCTGTCTTCTTTTGTAAGATATATTATTTGAAAGGTCACGTAATTATAAATAAAATGTAATATAATTCGCATCTATTCCAGTCACATTTCATTAGGTTATTAAGATGCAGAATTATTTTCGTCAATACGTGATGATAAAATTGAAAACATCCGAATTTGACACATTTCATCGATCTAAACAATTTCAGTGTAAATAATAAGTTAAATTGTTCTTATTGCTCCAAGAAACTACAAAACAATAAGTTAAATTAAATTGTTCCAAGTTAAATTGTTAAATTGCTCCAAGAAACTACAAAACAAAACATTCTCTGAAGTTCGAAGAGTGAAAAATATTTTGAGTATTACTTGTTACGGAAAATCATTGAACTATAAATAGTTTCAGGGGGATGAACAAAAAAGAAAAGAAAATGTACAATTTCCTTTTATAATAAAATAATTGATGTCAGTCAAGTCCGGTCAAAATTTTATTCCAAAATTTCTTTCTAGGAATATACTATGTCACAAACACTACGCTGTATAAAACAGATCAAGTGGGTTTTCCCGGATTCGTTAGGATGAATCAAGCCTGAGAAATGCTTAGTCAGGAATAATTGTGTTGTAAGAGAAAGGTACAAACAAGAAGGAACGTTAATAGTTACTTGACGTTGCCGAATCATGAATTGGAAATCATATAATTCATAGTATTATGTCGATTAACAATTATCGAGCTCAAAAAGAAATTAAAAGAGCTACAATGAAATTTTTTTTACTATTTCTCCGAGCCCATTATCTCGGCTATGGCAAGATCGCAGATATGCATACAAACAAAGAAGTTGGCTACCCTGTCCCCTCGAAACAGGAAACTAGTTTATTTTAATTCTCAGTATTTTTACTTAAAACTCAAAACCATATGTTACAAAATTTGTTTGTAAAAATTATGTATTGGCCACATATCCTCAATTTTGAAAAAGCTACCGAAAATCTACCTTACACGAGTTTTGAAAAAGTTAAATACACTCTCTTGGTAGTTAATTTTTTATATTGTTGTTTTTATCCTCAATTTTTTATAGTGGCGAAGAAACGGGGTAGGAACAAAGGGGCCATTTTCCTCAACCCCAGAAATTTTTTCTGAGATTTCTCCCATCCGTGGATTTTGGGAATAGCTTACAGAATAAAAAAATAATAGCTTTTTAAATTTAATTGATTTTTTTAACAAAAGAAGTAACCCTGAAAGTTCATGTGCACTTAATGACATCATAGAATTGTCAGTTGCCGTAAGAATTAGTTGAATCGTACCTTAAGTAGTTTATGCGATCGACAGATCCAGTATGTAAATAAATTGAAATGGATTACAATCATGTAAAACAATAGTTGTAAAAAAATCTCCATATAATATAAACAAAGTCTTCTTTTAAACGTAGCATATAAACCTTTATTTTTGGAATGACCTACGTGAATATTGGGTAGTCTTCCTTAAGAATGCCAGAAACCCTAAGTCCGTTGTCCTTTTAATTTTTCCGTGATGATCAAACATAATTTTACGTGAAGGTAAATTTTAAATGTTAATAAAAATATATGATATAATGTTGCCACAATTTTTATTTCAATTTTGAACTAACAAGATTAATTCACAGAAAAAAGAATTTATTTTTTCCAATCCTCCAACTACAACATTTTCAAGTGGCATTTTTGTTGCAGTCAACGGATAGTGAACTATATCTATTCCCTATCTAATAGTGTATATTTTCCATTCTCTCCTTAATTGGGCAGTATCTATACTTGTAATAACACAGTAACCTTTTTGGAATTTCATTTCCTACTCCAAGATCTGATATATACAAATGAAACAGCCTCCACTCAAAGGTATTCGACTGAAAATGATTCGTTTCGATCCGAACGGTAGTTTTTACGCGATGAGATTTCAAATTGAGTAAAGGTATCTCGATGAATAATATTTTACTCGATAAAATTTACGCGATTTCAGAAAAAAATTGGGACCAAATTCCAAAATAAACGCGATTCAAGCCGCGAGTGTTAAGCTAGTCTCACATAAGGAAATAATCAATTGATGAGAAAGATATCAATATATGCAATTATCCATGTAGAAGAACCCTCTTTGTGTTTCTCGTTCGATTCAAAATTACTCATGTGATCATGTGACGCGCGTTTGTCGATCGCTGTCGTTTCTGCAATACAAGTTCCATCCCCATTGCAATTTCCATCTCGAAACCATTCACAACCCAAGTGCGAGGACACGGCCTAGGTGTTGTTTTGAACACGCAACGTGACCGCCAAATAAAATTTTAACGATGCGACAGACTTCACTTTGCAGGGGGCGACGCAGCAGAGAGACTGTGCGTGTGTTTGGGGTCTGCGGAGGTCATAGGTTCGAGACCCGTACGGCCCCTTGCCTTTGCCCTCGCCCCTTCTGCGTGTTGAACCGTCGACGGACGATAATCCACCTTTCGCGGTGGCGAGGCGCGCTCGATAATATTTCTGAATGGAGTGACACCTTATTTGAATTGCTAATAGCGTTCAGAGGACAATGGATTTCACTGCCAACATTTGTCTTCCACCGATTGCTAAGGCGATGCTCGGGCGGGCGGTCGCTCGGTCGGTAGTACCCCCGCGCCGAGCACAATGCGCTTTTAGACGGAAGGGCACCCGAGATAAGCCCGGGAGCATCTTCGATAACGTTGCTACGGAAGTGCGTCTTTTCATGTCGGATATGAGCTGGAAAAATCGATGCGAGGATTCCTGCCAAAAACTGGAGAGGATATTTGCAACTTAAGCTACTCGAGTAAAACCGGGAATCACGTAAACATTCTGTACACACTGAGATCATTTAATGTTTACACTATTCTCGTCTAGTCATATTAACATTGCGCCTGACGATGACTGAAATTATCAGTTGTAATATGAGAAACATAGTCTACTTACATGACTGTTTCAAATCTTACAATATTAGGTAGTTTATACTTTGCGAATGAAGCACTTTTGAATTATTGTCCTCCAATTAATTTCTTCGAAAGAAATTGTAGAGAAGTTCTTCTCTATATTTTCCAGCTATAATAGTATGCAAGTCTCATCCAATTCCTTTACTCATGAATTTATTTTCCGAATTTTTTGAAAACTATGAAGTTGAAGTCACTAAATTTTTAAAACCTTCACCATTTGTATTGTCACCAAGAGTGTAGCACGAATATTGCGTCATGTGCTAATAACTCAAAAAACGTTTTGACACAACTTCAGCAGTTCATTCATTTCTTCTATATTCTCTCCCTTGAATCTACAGAAGACGACGCGGGGATTTAATGTTTTGGTTATTCTTATTTCAATTAATCTGTTCAGTACTGCACTTTAATCCCATTTTAAACTCTCCAGAAATAATTCCTACTCTAATCAGGCCTGAAAAGTGACATTCGTTCTGTACAGCTCGGAAATTTTTGTACCGCCCCAAAAGAAAATTATATTTATTTAAATTCCCTTTTTCACCCAGGAAATATTTTTCTGAAGAAATAATCTATTTTATTTATGAAAAATAAGTTATGTGGATTAAATAATAACATTAAATCATTTTTCAGTTTTACACGTTCTTCGTTGCAGCTATTATTTATTTTTCTTCCAGATTAACTCATAATTGTAGCCGTGTTATTGGTGACGAATTGAGCTGCGGTAGAAATTATATTTTTTATTCACATTTCTTTAAGCTTCAAAAAATTAATAGTACATAAATTTTAATTAAATCAAAATAGTTCAAATAATCGAAGATAATTTTCTGAGCCTCGTATATGTTTCTTTTCCCATAAAGGATGTTCAATTATGGGATAATATCATGTAGAATAAAACTCAAGAAATTATAAGTAAAGGAATCAAGGGGGAAATTATTACGTTTTCACTTTGCCCTGTAAATGTGGTTAGTAATTGATAGTTTCATTTTGACCTAAACACAAAAAATAAAACTCATTCTGATATGAATACGGGGGTGAAGAACAAGAAATATACTAATTTTATTAGTGTTTCTTGTACCGGTACGCGTACCGGTAAACTTTGGATTGAAGAAATTCTGGTTTATTACATAAAAGTGTGCCCCTTTGTGCTGGTACAATTGCTTGATGTCCAAATTATGGAGTCAGGGGATCGATAGATTTAACTCTCAGTGATAGATATCATAAAATACATCAATCCGATACGATTAGTCCGTATGTGCTTTTCTCTTAAATTTTGGAAAATTCCTTCCTGAGAAGTATTATTTTGGTCTATGAATTGGTTTACATATTATGTTAATATATGTATTTACCTGGTGGAATAAATATGATAACAAGAAAAGTAGCCTGCGAATTCATATTCTGTTTAGGAAGTGCCAAGTGTGTACCGGTTAACTTTCTCTCAGAACAAATGCATTGGTTCTATTTCCCAGAATATTTTATTCAACTAATGAATTATTCACGTTCGCAATCTATAAAAATGTCCAGCGTGGTTTAGTTTCACTAAAAAAACACTGGTGGCCCGCAATGGTCTCCCGTTTTCGCTGGCGAGTAGCCTTTGGTCGATATGCCATAACCGAGGAACGGATGACTCCTTGTCGGTCGGGAAGAGGCTATTCTTCACGTCAATTGCCTTCTCCCTGGGAAAATCGAGTGTTCTTTGAAGGACGAGAGACGCCAGCTTCACACTACGCGCAGCATGGAAAAAGACCTCTGGAACAGGCACAAGATGGCAAAGCTTCAAATCCAAGTTTCTTTTCGGAGATAAAAAAAATTGTTCTGAGCTGTCACTATAGTAAGAAAGTTGTGGGGATTTTTTTGTTATTATTAATATTTTAACACCGATATTACATTATGAGAAAAGAATTTTTAATAAGAGTATATATAGAACAGTATATTATATCACTGATTGATTTAATATCCAAACCAAATTTACTCACGAACATACCAGTCAAGTGTATTAATATTTTCGACGTTTCGGTCCCGAAAATGGGTGGCCCTTCTCAAGAAAAGAACTAGCAGATCATTAAAAGATTTGCCAGAACACCCTCAATGCGTGTGTCCTAACTCCTAAACGATTCAAACACAATAAGGCCCTAGGCCCTAGGCCCTAGGCCCTAGGCCTTACCTCCTAGTTTTCATTTTATGAGAAGGGCCACCCATTTGACGGGTCTGTTCGTGAGAAAATTTGGTTTAGATTTAAGAAGAGTGATAGTAAAGTGAGGAAATATTAGAACTATTAATGAAATGCTTCTCGGAGCGTGTTTCCTGTTTTTACATTTCGAATAAAAGTGATGTATGTAGGGAAAATTAAGCTTCTCTCATATGTTCGTATAATGCAGGCTTTTACTTGTGAACAGCGCATTTAAAGAAATTGAATAAAGTCCTAAGAGTCGCAGTTCGCAAATATTTCTTAAGTAACTTTGAAAAATGAGATAACGATGAGGTAATTAGATAACTTTTAACATTACATAATATAGATGGTAACAGTTGTCATAAAGAATCATGCGACGACTTGAAAAATGAGTTTATGCTATTTCATCCCTATAAGTAGCTTTTCTTATTCGAATTCTCGCGATCCGGTCTAACATCACCCCAAATGGCGAATTCTCTGCTCTCTCTCGGGAGTTACATCGTTATCTATGAAGAAGAAAAAAACACGGAAAAATCATCCTTCCTCTATCCAAAAACTCATTTATGGCTTTGATTTTAATATTATGAAACGAAGTTCAATAAACACATTTTTGAGGTATTTTTTTACTCTTCTATCCTTAAGCTAAAAACTCTGAGAAAAAAAAATACTCCTTTCAAAACACAACCAAACGACAACAATCGTGCCAACTTTGTAGTTGTCCTGGTAATATTTATATTTCTGTAACAACGGATACCGGTTCATATTTTTATTAAAAATGTGTTATATTTAGTGAATAAACTAAGTATTTACCAAAAAATAAATCATAAGACATAATATATATTTTCATAGGTATACTGAAAGTATATTCAATTCCTTACTTCCCCCATGTGCAATATAATTAATTTCCAGGACTGGTTTTTCTTTGCTCGTTTCCTCAGCATACTTCTAGAACAAAATACTTTTTATAGTTTTATGATATCTGAAGCTTTAAAAGTACGATAGCATCCTTACACAGAGAAGACAAGTATCGTCATATTTTTGTCTTCAATACAAAGCATATTTCCGTTTTAGGATGGGCAAATTATACGTCCATAATAAATGTTCCGTTGAAAATGCGGGTCAATAAATAACATCCCGGTTTTAACCACATCAAATTTGATATTACTTCTACATTATAATACTTATTGCAAATTACGAAATTCAATGACTGATTCTCCGTTTCGGAAAGATAGGAAACAAGTAGAAATTGACCCATGAATCTTTGTACGCAAAGAGAAATATCTTTATTTGAAAGCAGTATAAGTTATTTGTGGAAGGAAAGTGCAATAAAATTGGAAGTATCATTACTCGAATTGTACAAAAACTTTTATTTCGGTTCGTGGCACGAACAAAGGCGGGGGAAACTGAATGAACTTCTCAGCCTAAATCGCGCTCCACGAGATGCGACAACAGCGAAGCAGCTCTAGTGTTAATGGCGGCACGCGATTCCAGGAGCGAAATCACGGCCCTCTGCACGACACGCACACAAGCAAAAAGCATTGTTTTGTGTTATTCGGGAACGTGAATGGAAATTGAGAGATGCGTCGCGGAGTAAATGCTTGCTTGTAAACAAGGTGTGACTATCTACATGACTAAGCGGTGAAAGAAGACACCGGTAATGTCTGAATCCGAAGTAAACTCTCTTTAATCCAACCTTCTTTAATGCGGAATTATCAATAATTTTCAGCAGTAACCGTTAATTTAATTTATAAAAGCATTTTTTTTAAATTTTCATGCCACGTCCGTGATAATTTGTCATAATTTGTGATGATTATACCTCGAGTGATTTCTGAAAAATTGGCATATCAATTTTAATGTAAATGATACATGCAAATAATATAAATGTGAAGGTAAATAATAATATAACGCTCGTTTATTCATCGTTAAAACCCGTTTTCAGAAAACAATCTCCATAGTCCGCGCTAATCCCTTATCCGACACGCGTCAGGTTCCGAGCCGGAATCGAGAGGTTGTATGATATAAAGTTTCTTTATTTAAGCTCAGGTATCGCCATTATTGTCGATTGAAGTAATCAGTGATGTCAAGTGTTTTCGATTTACGAATATTAAACTTCGACTCTCAGCCACGGGAGTCAAATGCATAAGGAGAAAACGCATTGTGTCGTGTGATAGTGAGGATACTGTGGAGACAAAAGAAATTGAGACATCATTACGAGCGGCAGTCTTGTCATTCATTGTGAGCAATCTTTTTAGTTAACGAAAAGAGAAAAAGAAGTTGGAGGGTAAGCGAGATCACAGAGAAAGACGCAAAAGATTCTCTTCTTATTAGTCTGGTTCTAGACGACGTATTTTATGGTAGAACAAAACTGCACGCAAATTTAGACGAACAAAGTTGACGAATTTTGCTTGGTGGAAACACTCTCACGATCCCATTTTTTTGTCTTTGGCATTGAGATATGCTTCGCGCAAAACAAGCAATTGTTTATTGTAAGTTGGGAAAACGTCTCGGAGAAATTTGTTAATGGGAAATAGACGACAAAAGATTCAAGAAATGTTCTAAGGAACACAGAACCGAATTTTTAGTTACTCCAGAATAGCCTATTAGGAGGTCCTCAAACCACACGAAAGCAAATCGCAAAAAACTCGCCATTCTTTACAACCTACAGCTATCAAAATAATTTTGTAGAACTTTGGACCCTTTATAAAACGCCTAATCGAGGAAGACCGTTTCGAAGAATTTTGTTGCGAGTCGAGAGAAATGCGAAAAGAAAAGACGCGTCTGCGATGGTAGAGTGGTGGCAGCGATGGCGACCTCGCAAGTTGACGCCGTCGATGTATAACTACTGGATCGCGCGCCGGCTGCTCGGCAACTGGCTGGGCATGCCGACCAAAAAATTTCCCCCACTCTCTTGGGGAAAAACGAGTCACAATACGCGTTTCCACACGTAAACTACCAAGGAAAGAAATGTAGACTCGGCTGAAGTTAAAACTTCAAAATAACTAACATACGTAATTTTTATTTTAAAAATTTTAACTTTATTTTGCACCGAAAACAGAAAACAAAATACTTACCTCGTACCAAACTTAAATAAACGAGCTTCCATTTATCACTTGTCTCAACGAAACAGGAAAAATCATTTTCGAGATTTTTGAGTCCACGTATTTCCTTGAGAGTTAACGAACGAGAATGCTCGTTACGTCTGATTCATTATAAAGGAAGGAGGAATTCTTTTACACCGACTATTGACTATTGTGAACGCAATCATGACGTACACATTGATGGTTCACGCTGCCCAGCCGACCCCCACTGGAAATTTTTGACAAGATCTCCTTCCTGACTTTTCCCAGGAGGAGCCGTGGAAAAGAGGGGGGGGGGAAGGAATCAACTAAAGGGGAATCAGATGGATGCCAGGATGCCGGGGATTGGGGTAGTTCCGTGGAGGCTCACACGGTGACAATTATCATTCCAGACAAATAAAACATGTAAGCTAATTGTTGAACCTTACACATCTATTCACCCGGCAGCTGGCAAGATTTTTCCTATTCCATCACGCGACAAATAATAATATGTACGTCTATTTCTGAATTATTTTTCTTCTCGAGAATGTCCCTAACGAAATTCTCAGAATTCCGTTCGAGTTTCTTGTGATGAAAAAGTCATCGATCCTGGTCTCATTTCCAAATAGGATTTTTACTTACCTTTTTTTTTTAAATTTAGAAATTACGTATGATATGGATTCTAAAGAATAGATAACTTGGTTGTCTACAACGCGTGAATGTAAAAATCAAGGCCTCCTGTAACAGCATGAAAGATAAATATTCATTACTGCTAATTTATGTAAGGAAACAAACCGATAACCTTGGAATTACCTCGTCAAGCTCACAACGGAAAAATGGTGTACTGCTGGTATTGACAATGCGAAGTCACTATATTTCTGAAATATTTACATGTGTAATTTTCAATCAAGAAAAGAATTAAGATTTTAATAGTACTTCGCGTATCCAACTGATGATAGAGAATCAATTATCAGGAGATGTACAGCGTAACGCAATTGTTGAATTAATTACATACTGAAAAATAACTAAGTATTCTTTAACATTAAACCGCTACAAAATAGGTTCATTGAATTTTGGCTAACATACACCATGACTTTGTGTAGTCCTACCCTGGGGTTTGTGCTATATTTCCTTCTTCTTTTGCGTGTATTCATAAACAAGTACATTTCTTGTCATACTCAGAAAATACGTTTCTTGAGAAAATGAAAATCATTTACCGATTAATATTTATATTCATTTTATTTTAATGTAATAGAATATTATTAATTAAAAGGTATTGTGGGCTTTCTTCTCAACCCTTCAAACCATCTGGGTAACTGCTTACATCAATCTTGTGAAAACACTTAGGAAGGTATGCGTTTTGGTTCCAAAACAATTCACGAGTGTCTGTCCAAACATAAGCGATTTTTCAGACGAATCACAAGAACAGTGTAATTGAATCCCTTCAATTCTTACGAAATGTACCTTTTAGAAATGGACTCATTCAAATCATTAGTCAAGGGAAATGTAGTTTATTGCATCGTACTCAAAACGGGTGAAACCAACACTAAGGAAAGTATAATATACACAATTCGTCATTATTTTATCAGACTCCGTGCTAGTACAGTATTTCAAGACGAAAATAAATATTATTGAACAGGAATGAAGATTATTTTCGACGTTACCCTAGTACTAAAACCGGTGGTAAAATACATTTATTGAAAAAGTGGAAATAGTTTTTCTAATTTGTTTTTCATTTATTTTCCTTTTTAAACCCTACTTCAAACTGTCAATACAGAGTATTGCAACATTTTCTCCCTTCTGCTCTGTTTACATCTCTCACATGTATTAAAATAATAAAGAATAAATTAATTGAAGAGGTGGTAGAAATGAAAGAATACGAACAAGATTCAAGTGCGTAAGCTTCAGTACGTGATCAGTTAACTCAATTATTTTTCACAATATGTCTAATGTCATTAATTTTATTACTATTATCTTGAATATGTCGTATTTCTCCTCTGTTTCTATTAAGCTGTTTCACAAACGAGTGTTCGGGACATCAAATACTCACTTCTCTCTGGTTCATAACACCTGTTGCACATTATCTGATCCTATTTTGCTCGTACATGTATCATGTGATATTTTCTTTATTTTGTACAGCTTTCCTCAGTTGGTTCTCAGACTTCAAATTCTATCGTTGGGGTGTAGAGGCGGATCCAAGGGGGCTACGTGCCTCCCGCCCAAAAGAAACGATGAAAATAGTAACAAAAAAAAGGAAGTTTCTTTTACTTCGATAAAATTCAGTATGTGCATTGGAAGCAACAAGACATTATAATAAAATCTGTATAAAAAAACAACTTCATTGGACAAACATGTGGCTTATTTTGCTTTTTTTTTATTTCCTCTCTTACATGAGCTTAGGGCTGCGATAATTCACTGTTCCTAACATATACTCGCACTCCAGCGAGATTCCAAACCTCTTGTCTTATAGAAAACTACCTCGATAAGATTCAAAATAGAAAGAAAATTGAAAAAGTGTACATCGTAAATTTAAGAGAATAATTAGTAATTTGAATAATGGATTCATGTTTCATCAGTGTTCTTATAAAATGTGAAATGATAACATTGTACGATTCATGAATGATCGGGAAAAAATATTGCTTGCGATATTTCAATCCATGACTCGAAGGCAGATACTCCCTAAGTAAAAAAAAATTAGCTAAATAATTCAAAAAGGTAATTTTAAAGGGTTATTTACGATAACTGCAATTTAAGTTAATACGTTATCTGTTTAGAGGAATATCTTAAATTGCTGTTTCCGGGAGTTAATTAAAAACAAAATTTCGGTCTAGCGACCCGAAAACCCTGGTACTTTTCTACATGGGCCCCTCCCAGAATCAAATCCGCCACTGTTGGTGTGGTCGGATGGTTGCGACCTCCGCGCCGATGCCGTCTCTCCAGACCCACTGTGGTTCGTCGCGCCACCACGTCGCTCGCGCACACAAAAAGATCCTATTTTACTGCACACTTCAAACGAACGCGCTGTGAACTTTCGTGCCTGGACGAAGATCAGAAAGGGACAAAATTGTGTAATACTTCAACTGCACTCCGTTCTTTTTGAATTTATGCGGTGCTTTTGCTGCCGCCGTGCCGACTTCTATAAACAACCCGCATGATTGCGGCGTCTTTTCCGACGCCCGCATCGAGTTCTTGGCTTGTTTAATTTTATCTGCGCTCCGTTATATATTATTGTCGTTCTATTTTACCGACCCGCAATGCCTTGTCCATCTCATAATTCCCCAAATTATGAAGAAACAAAACAATTGTATGGATTTTAGGGTACTTGAACAAAATGATAGTATATCTTTGTGTCTCTTCCCGAAAATTTCTCTTTATCAACGGAACCATTCATTGTTTTTTTTGGCAACAGTTGTTTCCCATTAGTTTTTTTTCTGAGACCTACTTCATCTATTTTTTTTATTATTGTAGACCTACTTGTTTTATATTTGTAAATGGGAAATGTAGCGTGCTATTCAAACTTATCTACATGGGGCGATAGAAGGTAGGAGTGTATGTGGTGGTTATTGTAACTAGTTAACTGCGTTTACCACTAGACTTGGCCCACGTGGAGGTGTTAGTAGTTAGTAGTAGTAATAGAATGAGTGCTACTAGGAGTAGTAGGAGGTGGATGGAAGAATGAGGGTTCGCTTTTCGGTAGTCACAGTTATACGAACTGGGACATTAATGTGTAAAGCTACAAATTATTTTTTTGACCCCGCCGGAATTGAACCCAGAATGACTTCGTTGCGAGCAAGCATGCTAATGTTCTTGCCCCTTTCACTTTGCAGCAGCTAAGGGTAATGTAAAAATCCACAAAAAAGCTTTTAACATCATAGAGGGCATAATTTTTAATTTATTACATGAATTTGATGAAGTAACCTGTTTGAAATGTCTCATCATCTCGTACCATTTTTATGCCTATTTGAGGAAAAAGTAATAATTCTATTTAATTAATAATTTATTACGCTGCTTTTTGCTCTCGGACTAGGGCATTTATTTTGTGACTTTTGAAACTCGATAATAAATTTATATTGTCGTTTGACTCTTTATTTGACAAGGGTTGCGTTGTCTTCAGTCACATGATGCGGCTGCCATTTCCATTCGAACAGTATTTTCAACAGTTTTTGGTGAATAATTTTTGTAAATGCCCCGTAAGGTATGAAAATCTGAACATCATTTCATCGTTTCTATTTCCAATTGCTATGTTTTAGTAGGTTTTTTTCGCTACGTAAAGTCGGTATTTTTGCCAGGATATTAAAAAAAAACACAAGCCCGCGAAAATTTTTCCATATAAGCCCAGAGTAATTTAAAGAGAAATAATTCAAAATTTAGAGTTGTAAGGGTATGAAAACTCATCGCCACTGGATAGAGAATGGTTCCAACTACAATTTGAAACATATTTTCAGGTTACTCTAGCCTAGTCGCGGACACAATACCTTAAGAAAGTCGATTAGAAATTAATCATAAGATCCATTTTTATAAACATAATTTTCAACTTGAGAAGACAGTGTGTATGTCAGAATTTCAACTAATTATTTGTTTGTAAACGACCAGTGAGTTGCGTAGGAGTGGGGGAACCTACTCTTATCTGTTGAGCGCCCCTTCCTTACAGGCAACTAAGGCTTTGTTGAGTGAGCATGGTTGGAGGGAACGTCGTCTTCACGCTTATCTGGAGCTTCTAAATGGGGTTCACCAATTTTGACTCGTCTGAAGCTCCTCTCCACGCTGCTATCAGTTTACCAGCAGCGACGATACTTCTGGAACGAGTGAATGTGCTTCGAAAGCGCCTCTCAAGTTATGAATGGGAAGCAGTTGCTTCTACAAGGAAGATTGATGCTTCTGGTCGGTGTACACGGGAGCTATTCACTTCCCTGGTTCTGGGTTTTGAAATAATAAGCTCGCGATTCGAGGAAGTAAAATAAACTTACTCAACGGATGGCTAAATATTAGACTACATGAAATAAATATTAAAAAATTATCTTATATACTTAGTTTGGGTGATCCTGACCGTTGGTTTTCCGTGGTTCCCAATGTATCGATAGTACTCAATGTATCGATAGTACTCAATGTATCGATAGTTGCAATATACTTAAAAGGTACATTTGAACTAAATTAAACAATATTAAAAAACATTAAAATGTACTAAAAATACTATTACGATACAAATCACAAGTATATACAATTACTGCCATTTAACGTTAAAAAACCATCACATCGATAAACCAACACAAAAAAACGGTGTGAAAGTTTTTTACTAATATTCCATGTATGCTAATGATGCGCTTCTTTATATTTAATATTTAGTTCTACGGATTGATTCTCTACTGTTATTTTTACTCAAGTTAATAATTTTGTTGTCATACTCAGGGTAAGGACATATTCACACAATTCTTTGATATTAAGATATGACATGTAATGGCGATATATCGATGAATAATTTTCTAATATTTCGATATAGAGCATACAAATAGCTAATTTTTAATATTGAATTTTATCATAGAAGTTGCGAAAGAATATACAGAAAGTTTTATTAGTAGCAACACGGTTTTTCAGGATTCCGATATGATTTTTTTGTTTATTTCATAATGATTTATTTGACGTGCATAATGAGAAGTTCATACACTAATTCATATTAAGAATAAACGCGAACCAATCGCATTAACGCTCTGCGCAGCTATTCAAAATCCCACAAACTCACGCATTTCGAGGGCAATTTCGTTCCCAGAAACTAGTTATGTTAAGTGAAATAAATGCAAAAGCAGCATGTTTTAGTCGTGTATTGCATTATTACAATTTTTTCATTATTTCCTCTGTTGTGTCGCTGAGTAGAACATAGATGTGACATGGCGCATATTATGCATCAACGGTTTTCCAAAAGCAAAAAACATTCCATCAGCGTGAAATTCCATATGTCGTTCTGGCTCTTGTATGACCAGTACGACGACTGTGCGAGAGTCCTGTCCTCACTACACTGCATCCCCTTGTCGACACCTCAGCCATCGCTGGTCGCGGGAGAGGGTTGGTTACCTCTCGAAATTTCACGCTTCTCTGCCACGCTAAGATATGAACATAATGGAATTAGGACATGGGAGCAAGAAAGCAATGTTGAAGTGCGTGTATGAAGATCATTCCCCAGAGAAAAGGAGTATCATCACTCTACAAAACATTTTACGGAATTTACTTTTGACTCCTTGAATGTTTAGTTGTTTTGATGATTGTGTGTTAAAAATTCCTCGACTGTTTTATAATGTAATATAATACAATGGATGAGCGTGTTTGTTGGTGTATATTTCTTCGTCGTGCCAGAAGGAACGGAAGAAATTCTCCATGAGTAGTTCTTGAGTACTTTTTATAAAAGTTAAAACGGAATGGGATTGAGATGTTAAGGGAAAAATCAAAATTTTGAATTTGAACTGTTCATTGAAATTTGTTTACTCTTGGGTAGACAGAGGTTCCTTGAGAGTAGATATAGAGCCAACAAATTCATAGGTCTAACCGGTCTCTCTGATTCGTGAGTGCAACTCTGATGTGTTCGCAAGAGAGAGTGTTGCTTCTTTCCAAAACTACAAATCAAATTCACAGACATTAATTTTTTCGCATTATTCTATTATCCTAGAGAAATAAGGATTGTGACATGTAAAAAGTATTCTGAAAAATGGTGAGCAAAATATAATTATTTGGTTTGAACATTGGAAAACATTATCGACTTTGCGAGGAACATTCATATAATAAGTTGGGATCTAGGAGTCATTTTAGTTCTGTTTTTCAGCATATGTAAATTAGCATATACGTTGCATTCAAAATTTAATTAAACTCTATCCTCAAATCATAATAGCTGGTAATAATTATGAATGTTCTACAGGAACAAAATCTAATGATACGATAGTAAATCTTTGTAATACCTGTTCGTTTAGTAAGTTATAATGGATATTTTGTTAACTGTTATATACACATAATATTATGCTTGAATTCAAAACCTTCTCTAAGAACTCTAGAAATAATTTTGAGTTAAATTTCTGGAAGATGGAATATTTTTGTGAAAACGTTACTGATTCAAGCATATGTACGTTCTCAGCGCGAAAATCCCCCTCTATTTATGAGGTGTTGGGGCTTTTATCTCTTCAAAGTCATACAGTCTTACGTTGCTTACACTTTGTCAAAGTATTTTGTTTATTTGCCGCAACATCCAGATATCATCCGAGAAATAAACTCTCGCCTATTAATTCACAACTTCTACTCAGCGCGTATGTTGACCCCATTTATCAAGCTTGAAGACTTGAAATCCACTACAACAACCTCAAGTAGTTAAACAGAGAACCGACACTCGGAAACTCTCGTCACTAAATCCTCTCCCGTGCCTAAGCGCTGTGGTTGGCCGGAGCAGGCTCGGAGTAACGTAGAGCGGCTGGCTCGTATCATCGCTACGGCAGTCACAGATACTCCGGCGTTCCTTTTTGAGTCGAAGACAAGAGGTTCTAAAAAGGCAATGTCAATAACTTCGTCATTGTTAGCGTTCGAATATCAGTTTCTGACGAATCTAGAAGGAAGAACTACAATCGATTTATTTCTAAAAATAACTGCTACGAACAAATGATGACCAACAGTTCCATAAAGAAATGAGCATATCATTACTAGATTATTTTTATGATGAGTTTTTCAGACAGAATTCTGTTTTTTTTTAATAATTTTTTTGATCAATGATCATTAGCATTATTTTAGACAACAATTTATGAATTACGATTTTGACTCTTTTAACTTTCCATATATTTCAAAGCTGGAGTCGAAAATCGATATTTCTTTATCACGGACAAAAAATGGTACAGGAGGTGATATTTGGTTATCTTGTTGAATCGATTTGTAATTCTTTTTATGATTCGGTCCGAGTTCTTATGAAGGAGGTTTACTGCTCGAATAACCGACAGTTGAGTTTATAATTCTATCTCCATTGAAAGAAAAAAGTGTAATTTTTACCCAGAAATTTAGTTTCAATTTGGGACGAAGCGGAATCTAAGTAATGAGTTTCACAGTGTGCTCATAAATTTTCGAAGGATTTCTGGGTAAATTGTCCCCATATTTTAGGCAAAATAAGGACATGAGGCATTGTCATTTTAGCAACGATTAAATTAATCTTTTCTTTCTATCTTAGGCCCAATTTCACCAAGTTCGTTTAATGTCTGAAACGAGATTTTCTGTGCAGTAAATCGTGATTATCAAAATGCGTGTTCCACCAACTTCGATTTACGAGAAAATCGCGATTTACACTTAAACGCTCGGGGATCCTTCGATTACCAGCACAAATCGCGATTTTCTTCAGCACTGCAAGAAATATGGCGTCCATTTTGTTTGTTTGCTCGTGGCTCGGTAGGTTGTGTTCAGTGGCACGAGGGAGACCCGCTGCTGCCTCCGTTGTTCGTTGGTGGCGCTAGTGAGCAACATGATGCGTTTTCCTCCAGTCATTTGTCTTCAAATTACCCGTAATGCCATGCAAAACTACTACCAACCTAGAGAATTCTTCAGAACAGCGTTTAACATAATAGACGATAAGTTTTGCTTGGAGAAACGTATAAAATGGAATAGCGATTCCGTTTACCTAATCACGTTTAAGGAAATCGCGATTATTCTACATTTGGTGGAATTGGGCCTTCGTGCTACAAATTTCAGTGTGACATAAAAATAATTTTTTGCGGAAGAGCTTCAGATATAAACTCGTGTGGATATAGCTCAATTGGAATTACAGTTACGCACCTGATTAACTTCGGTAAATCTTGTTCTGTACTCGAAATGTGTACTATGACATTTTTTGCCTATATTCCCTTTTGAATGATTCACCTCGAAGTAAGTGTTTTTTCATATACGAGTACGTTCGGTTAATCACATCTGGAACTGAGTAAAAATTTATCAGATCGATTTAAATTATAATTTCGTCCTAACTTCGCGTCCAACCTAACTTTATGCTTTTATTTCCGTCAGTATTTTTCAATTGACTCCGCGAGTTGTTGAGGGCATCAACAAAAATTCTTTGAAATCTTGAGGCACAACTCAAAGTCTTGAAACTTTACTCCGAAAAAATGAAATTTTATTGGAAAGTAGTAGCAGTAAAATAAGTTGATACTCTTCAACGTGGTTTGTAACTGCTCTCTTGATAATAAATTATTTGTTTATATATTTATTCATTGCGAGTCTAAATGTTGGTACAGAGCTTGAACGCAGTGTAGCCAACGCTTTTACTTCGCTATCACCCATAAGCGTAATGAATATACCTCGCATTATATTGGCAGTGCTGTTGGAATCCTTTAAACTTAAATCGATTCAATTCTCTAGCTTTTGTGGCACTATTCTGTTCCTTCTAAATCGAGCATACGAAACGAATATTACCACGTGTCTTAGTTTGCTGTGATATTTTTTCATGGAATAGTCGCTTTTGTGACTACTATCATTTATTCGGATATTACTTAAATTTGTAGACGTCGACAGTTCGCGTTGCATTGTATTGCATTATTATCGGTAAAGCTTCTCGACTTTGAGTATAGGAAGTCCATGGGATCTGTGGACTACGACTGTCCGATTTTGGAGGCTGATTATGTAGAGCAGACAACGTGAAGTATGGCGCTAGGTAGATTGTATTGTAGTATTT
This sequence comes from Laupala kohalensis, assembly GCA_002313205.1. NCBI lineage: Eukaryota > Metazoa > Arthropoda > Insecta > Orthoptera > Trigonidiidae > Laupala > Laupala kohalensis. The sequence continues at coordinate 2,080,518 of NNCF01126330.1, read as the reverse complement.
GTAAATGTGGCGTGCTACGAAGCTTGTCTACATACTAGGAACACTAGGAGGTAGGAGATGGGTGGTAGGCTATTGTTAGTAGGTGCGCTGGTTAGTTGGGTTTACCAACAACTTGGCCCACGTGGAGGGGTTAGTAGGAGTAGTTAGTGATAGTTAAGAGTTATTGATACTAGGAGGAGGTGGATAGAGTTCGCTTTTCAGTAGTACCAGGTATATGAACTCTATTTTTTTTGCTTTTATTTGTTTCAAGTCTTGTCCCCATCTTCTTCAGACATTCCACGACATTATCTCTTGGTTCTTCTTTTGTCTTCAATTACTTTTCATTCCGTTTTATCTCTTTTACCCTTGCTATATGAACTGGGACATTAATGTGATAAGATCCAAATTTTTTTCTGACTCCATCGGGATGATTTGGTGATGAGCAAGAACACTACCACTTGAGCCGCCAGAGGGGCAGCGAGGTAGTTGCGGTTACCTGAAACATTCACAATGACGTTCCAGACCGGGAAGAAGTTGCTCTTCGAGGCGGAAGCGGGACTCGGCGGAAGACGACGCTTGGACGCTCGTCTTATCTCCGGTCGTAACGAGCCGCCCGTGAGTTGCTTGCTCTGCTCGAATGACATGGCTAGGATTATATATGTGATTTTATATTTCTTACACAATAAAAGAAATGCATTTCGTTTTTTGCCGCACTTATCTATTTCTAATACACTCGGACCATAATAAAAATTTTCTCTCTCCCCGTCTCAAAGTCGTGTGAACCTCAATTCTATGTCTACTTATGATAATAGTTATATTTTATAACTGAACTGAACAATACTGCTCTACCAGATAACGGATTAGCAGCTATAAGGGGTAACGGGCTGGATGCGTGGATCGGACCCCTCTCTCGGTAGCGTACTTAGGCGGGGGTGGTTCGCCCCGGACCTCCACCTGGAGGGGGTCTCCAAATGGGTCAGTAAAAATCATTTAAACTCGTAAATTTTGATCATAAATATTATCCGAACGTTTTTAAAAATTTTAAATATATAATAGTTAAGCTAAGTAAAATAATCCTCAAAATTCAATTCTGTGTAGAATATGCACTAGTTGATATGCAAACATGTGTGTGTTTGCAGGCCTCCAAAATATTTTTCTCCTAATTTTTGGTGGGGGGCGATGGAGGGGGGTGACAGGGGTTCCAAAAATATCCCGCCCCGGGCCCCACGAGGTGTAAGTACGCCACTGCCCTCTCTGCTAAATTTTCGAAACAGGAAAATGAATTGTGACGTTAGAATTGTTGTACACCAGGTTTTGTTTAACTTTTTTTTTCTAAGATTCTCCAAACTAATACCCTTTGAGTACATTTCATCAGCGATTATCTTTATATGAGTTGTAACAACCTTGTCAAAATTTTTGTTGAAATACACTCTCATTTAGAATGACTTTGGCATTCCCAGGAAGATGATTACATAAAGTCGTAGGAAAAATTTCATGAAATATATTTGGATGTTTTGGGGATAATACCTCCAAAAATAATTTATAGAGTCATTAAGAAATAAACAACTTACTGGACTAAATCATCCCGACAAGCTCAATTTCAGAACACAAAGTACTCGTCATCTGTTCATAACTATCCGATTAATTTCCTTCTATTCTTCGAAACAAGCAACTGCCAAGTTACAGAGCCCTTCATCCTTGTAAAGCGGAAATAAAATCCCATCAACCGTGGAGATTACATTGCTCGGTTAAGCGCGGCACCCCTTTCGAGTCGGTGTACACGCGTGTCCTAATACAAGCGTACACCCCTCCTGAGGTACCGGGACACAGATCCCTTTCGGAGGCACTGAAGGGTACGGCGAACGTAGCATGGCAGTGTCAAGCGGCGAAATGGAAGGGTTCGTGCTTGAACTGTGAATTCATCACGGTCAGAAATTAAGCTGGAAGGATGTGAGAAGGAGATATTTCTCGGAAACAATTACGTCGCGCCGAAGTGGCCTTTCCCGAACAAAGAAAATAGTTAATTTCGTTCGTGTATTCAAGAACAGAAGCATTTCATTCAATGATTCACGAAGAAGGAACAATATCTAATAGTAGAAAAGGAAAAGTGCATTTCAATATTTGTTTATTGACATTACAAAAACTTATTATTAGTAGTAATATTACATTAAGCGATTTGCGCTTCTCATTTAAATTACCGAGAAACATTACCCTGACGGGTTTTGGTTCTGGCGCAGACAGATAATTTATTTATATTTATTTAATACCTTTTGGCGATGTTCAGGCCATGAGACCTGCTCTTTCACCTAACCGTTGGATTTGGGTAAGGGAATTGGGAAGGAGAGACGTTGGGTTGCTAGGGAACTAATGGTACCGAACCGACATTTGTCTGGAGTAGGTGAGGGAAACCCCAGCTGAAAACCTCACCTAGTTCGACCGAGAAGGTTTTGAACCCACGATCTTCCGCTCAGCGGGATCGTGGAAGCGAAGACGCTACCACTAGACCTCCTCTGTCGATTTTTAGGACAATCTACATGGACAACCTCTTAAGGTATCTGAAGTCACGTAGCCAACTTTTCACAAAACTTGGATATATTCATTGAAAGACTTCAAATTAATTAATAATTCATTCTGCTAAAGTTTACTGTTAGACAAGGACAATTATTTTGTGATCTTAAGCTTGATAATAAATTGAACCTGTCGTTTGATTCGTTCTTTGACAAGAGATGCCTTGTCATCAGTCTAGTGATGTGGCTTTCCGTTAGAGCAGCATTTTCCATAGTTCTTGGTGAATTATTCTTGTAAGGTATGAAAACTTTAACGTCATTGCGTTCCTATTTACATTTGCTGTGTTTTAAAACGTATGCCGGTTCTTTTGCTCTGTTATACCGGTACTTTTGCCGGAACATAAAAAATAAGCCTCCGAAAGTTTCTCCATATAAGCTCTAAATAATTTAAAGTTAAAATAATTCAAAATTATGCACTGTAAGGGCATGAAAATTCATCACCAATGGATAGGGAATGGTTCAAACTATAATTTGAAACTTTTTTTTTTTGGGGGGGGGGTCGTATTTAAGCCTAGTCGCTCTGACGGATATAATACCTTAAATACTAATCGCAAGGTCTTCCTTAACACGTGAGATGCATCTTGAACGATTCATTTTTGAATTGGGTCTTTGTGATCAGAAATATTAAGGACTTAGCGCGATTACCATTATGGGCAATATATGCAAACTTTCACGTCCACGGTCTCTTAATTTTAGCGATATTAGTTCGATAAGCTATCTGTACATGGTGGTACTGGGATGCCAATCAAAAACTCATCCTCTTAGTACTCCAAATGAATGGATATCAGACTTATTTGTAGTGTAATTAGCTAGTGTATTATACGTCCTTATTTCTCATTATCCGCAAATTATTTTACTTGCTTTTGCAAATCAAGTAGAAGATTTATATTTGCATTGTGTTTGCAATTACTAATAATACTAGCACCATTAATTAAAGTTCCTTTCGTAAATTTTAATTGAACTTTATAAGTAGAAGACTATCCCACCCTTACGGAGTTGTTCTTTTGTAGATTTAGATTTTTGAAGGAGTGGTGAGATCTCTCATTAAAATGAAATCTCGTTCCTCCGTGTAACACTTCAAAATTGTGAGTACCCTCAGAAACAATCAGTTCGACAATATTTTGAAAGGTTCCTTCCTAATTAAGAAGGATGGTATAATTGCAAAAAATTATTCTGCCACTAATATTTTGCGAGAAATATTTGCAGCTTTGCTCAATTAACTTCTTGAAATTTGTGAAATTGTATTCGCCAAAGAGGAGATGTTAAAAATATTTTTATATTTTAAGAGCGAAAAACACAGATAAATTGTTTTTGAAAAAAATATTCTCTATTTAATTTAGAAATTTGGAAACAAAAGAAATCCTAGATTGCTTTGAAATGCGCCACTTCTAATATTAATATTATACTCTCAATATTAACTGACTAAATTCACTATCAGTGTAAACATTTCCTGTTATATTTGAAAAGACCATTTTCATTTAATAATTATTTATAAAAAAATTCCAAATATTTTTAATGTCAAGTATTTTAAATAAAATTATTTAGTAAATGATGAAAATTTCAAATTTAAATCGTTCTCTTGAAATATAAGAATATTCTTAGAGGAAATGTGCGAGTAAAACAAAACAAAATATTGTCTGGAACAGAAACAAAAATCAGAAAATAGTAATCCCTATCTGCCAACATTATAACCAAATGCCCAATGGGAACAAATGGTTCCATTCCGGAACGCGATATTGTAATCCGATATTTCAAGAGAAGACATGGATAACAATGATTAGGAGTCAACTTTGCTTTTTCTTCCAGTTACCGTCGAATAATTCAGTCGCATTGCTCACTTCTGGAGAATAAATATCACGGATTCGCAGTGTTCACAGTTATTCGACAATATTTTTATATATTTGTAAAATTATTAGAGAAACGATTTATTACTGTTATAGCGCCTTTTTCCTTGAGAAAGCATCTCCATAACCTTCACAAACTCATGTACTCTAAACTGCTGGTTTTACAAACAAGTTTATGTACCGACTGATGTTCAAAATATCAACCGCCAATCGTTGATGTTTTCCAGTTCATGCCCTACGCACTTAGCGGCCTGGACATCGATCAACCAAGAGCTACGGAACCTAAATAAATACTTTCCAAATGGGCGAGTGCTCTTGTCAAATGTTACCATCCAGCTAATACTCGTCGTGTGGTACCTCAGGGGTCCGTAACATCCCCACACCGTTCTAAAACTCGTCATAGATCTTCTTCGTTCCCCCTCGCCCTATCGGAGGACCAGATGGACGAGGCACCGGTGACCGTCAGTCACTCATACTCTGAATGAGTATCGATTGAGAGAATTCTCCTATTGTACGTGTGGGTTGAACATGTGGGCGACACTTCTCGTGGGTCGTTGTTAGCCGATTGTTCTCGATACTTAATAGACTGCGATGAAAGATAGTTGCGGCTAGCTGCCGCCATTGTCTGCAAAAGACCATTTTAATGGCGGTTTTTTAGGGAGGAAATTAACTTAAGTTACGTGCGACGTTTTGACTAAACAGCTGTTCACGCGAGTTCTGGACATCGAGAAAAGACAGAGTAGGTAAAGAATGAGAGTTGGAGTATAATATAGCTTTTGTTGGAACTAATGAAATGATTGTGTCTCGTAGAAGTTCGACGTAAAAATGTAAAAAAATTTAACACGCCAATTATTATGTTAAAAGATCTAATATTACACTCCGTCCGTTAAAACGATTATAAATAATATACATGAAATAACTTTGTGGTAGAGTAATGGTCTTTATTGGTTATGGCAATCCAAATCATTCAGATAGTGTTTTAATGATACATACTTGATACAGATAAAATAAAGAATAAAGAAATTAGTATTTGTCAGTTTTTTGTTCTGATTAATGATTGTGCTTCCAAATTCACTCCTGAAAGGGAATTGCTAAGACAACCCTATGTCTTTTCATCCTCAATTCATAGTGTAATAATAATAAATTTATTGCGAAAAAAGCAGTACAAACTGCGTATTACCACATGTAGGATAATAGATTATTTTACTGGAATATACTAATTACTAATTAATCTAGAATTAAACTAATTTAATAATTTAGTGGAAGATAAAGTTTCGTTCCATGGGTTCGAATCCAGGTCGATCACAAGAAGTTCAGCTCTCTGTACATTAAACTACTCTGCAGTCCCACTCGCAATATACAGATCGTTGTATATTGAATCGTAAATTAAGGTGAGATGTCCATTTTGAGGAATAGGTTTTATAGAGTACTTTTTTAACATTTATTGCTGAACAGGCTTCAGTGTTAAATAACTTCTTTTTGTAAATATTACTAAATATCGTAAGACTTTTTGGAACGCATATTTCATATACTATTTTACATCAAAATGAAATCTCACATTTAACAGTTTTATTTTATTAAATACGCAATACGAATTGAATAGAGCAAACACAACAAAAAAACTTATTAAAAACGTCTGCACTTTTCATTTAACCAACACAAATTGCAATCCTTTAATAACACGATCATCGCGTCATTTTAAATCCCGACCGCAGCTATCTGATCTCAAAAACACGCATTCTTTCGGATGAAACAACGGTAACAGAGCATTTCTATATAGCAAAAGCGTCCCAAAAACACCGGGTATAATCTTCTCATGTCATTCTCAAATTCAGATCACAAACATGGGTTTGGAATTTAAACCTTTTGTTAAGATGTCATGGAACAATCGACGCATTCAGAACGTGGTGGACGAGCAGGGATCGATTTCTTGTGGGTTGTCGCTCGCTCCCCGACTCCAATCGCCTCTCCCTCGCTTCCCCGCAGCTGCGAGTTGTTACAATCGATTCTACATCATTTTCGATTTTTTCTCTCTTTCTTGCCAGAATTTAAAATGCGATTTGGGAATACTTTTGAATATAGGCGACTCGACTACCAATAGGTGGATTACCTTAAATAAACAAAAAAATCAACTTAAGCTCTTTAAATTTATTGTGTTTTATTAATTCACGTTTCGACTCGAGATTGGACTCTTCCTTAGACGTAAAAAAATATTTACACAGCAACAAAACAATTGGACTGTGTAATGCAACTAGAAACCAAACCATATACTAATCTTTAAAAGTTTTAATTAGTTGTAAAATGATGTTAAAATGTACTGATTAATTACTAGGAATAATCGGTGAATTTTTGGAATAAAAAATTATGGCGAAATTTTAATGTAATGCTTTGTTAAAAACTTGGTTTTCTGAAAATAGTTGGATTGTGGGTTGGTTCCTTGTTACATAACAAAATCCAATAGAACATGATACCGAACGCTAATATTCATCTGACTATATCCCATTCTCATGTTCTTCTTCTAGTTAAATTATAACTTACGACCTGTTTTTGGGAAGATCACAATGGATACTGTCCAAAAACTGTCCTATGTTATATTTAATTTATCTATCTAAGCTCGTTAATTCGTTGCATAAAAATGATCCTCAAGATAAGCACATTACCAACTTTTTTATGGTGTTATTGTGTCCAAACCACATTACTACACCTCTTCAATGGTTCATGCAGTGCATTTTACGGGATGTTCACATTCGGTAAATATAATTGTTTTTCTACATGGGTCGAATTTTGATGGACGTACACAAAACTTTCAAAATCAGCAGCCAAGTATCTTGCTTGTAAATTAACCATCGTATACGACAACTATTGCGTATTTAGAAACGAAACTTGCTATTTTGAAAGCCAACAACATTTAAACATATTCTGAGTTATCTTACGAGACGTAGCGAGATAATATTATTTCGGGGTTTGATTATCTATTTTAAAATTTGTTGAATTATTTATTTTATCAGATGTTATATTGTTTTTATAGAATAATTTCTCGTATTGGTCATGTGAAATATATATTAAAATTAAAAGGAAATAATTTCCTCGCATGTTTAAGGGAACAGAGAACCACTGTTCGAAGTATTTTGAGGAGCAAAACACGATAATCCGATGTTGTCTGGATAAAGTGAAAATTCCATTTTGTAAAAGTGTAAGTAAAGTTATATAAATTTCTAAAAGTATAACTTTAAAGTATTTCTAAAACTTTATAACAGACAGAAAATGTGAATTTACGATGGGAAAGTAATTCTCAATGAACGTGATAATTACATAATTTTATTCGAATGAAGATTATCCCGAAAAGTATTAATTGCTGATATTTTCGGTGGTTCTCTGTGTATCAAGAAATCCTTTCGTCCTCGGTTGACATTCGTCGGCGTCTTCTGATGTACACGTGAATTGAAAGTCCGTGTCGCCCATGCACAGGAGAAGGATGAAGCAAGCGTGATTGTCCAGTGCGTGCCCGCACCACGAGCCCAAGGTTTTGCTGACATCTTCTTCGGACGCTGAAGGGGTTCTAGTTTGACTTCCTTGGTATGGAATACTGCGGTACACTAACGAGATAGAGAGCACCGTCTGACGCAAGACATCAGGCCTTCTGTTTTGCTTCTACACGACAGCGTGAAATCCCTTATAGCTACGTCAACGCCAGCTCCTCATTAGTGCTTCGATAGGGAACTTATAGTTCATTCTCCCAACTCCGATTTCGCGGACATATGTTTCCACCAAACATTCTCAACTCATCTCTGATGACGTCTTCTGGTCTCCATAGCACTAAGTGTAGTGTTAAACGTGTTTCTATTATTGGGACGCGACTTGCACGGAGTTTCTACGTTGAGTCCAGACAATTGGTACCAAAACTGTCTCCAATTTCAAGTAACGCGTTTGTATGTTTTTTAAATTGGGGTTTCACGGCTCGCCGACATCGAGGTCATTAGAGCCCTAACATTTTTATACAGGTAGCGAAAATGCTGTTATCATAACGCGTTTATGAAATAGATTAAATAAATCTCCGTATTGGTGTATTGGCTGGCAACCTATTCTTCCATATTAACGCCTGAATTTTCAGAACCCAACGTAATATAATTTAGAAGTGAATGTTTCTTGTTTTTTAAAACAAGAAACGTTTATATTTTCCACCATTTTCGTGGGAGTATTTTAGAGGAATATATCCATAATGCACATTTTTGTAGTTTGCAAGAACAATGAAATCACAATCGGTGTTTTTTTAGAAAGGTTTGAAAAACTATGCAATATTCATGCAAATCTTTACAAAGAATACTAGTCACGTAACGAACGCTAAAAAAGTGACAACAAAGAAAGTGAAATCGGTGGGCACATATTTTTACTGTATATCCTAACAGCCGGAAGCCTATTCATCCTAAGGAATAGTACCCTCATACATCGGCAACAGACCCCAAATTAGCCGAGCAACCCATTCGTTGATATGCGACCTCGCGTTCTCCGCGCCTCCGACAAGAACAGCGATGCGTCGCGTAGCTTCATCCAGAAGGGGGTGGGGGGAAGGGTGCCAGGCGCCTCCGGACCCGCGGGGTTTTCTGGTCCCCCTGCCGGGCCAATCCCCGCTCACATCCGCTCTTGATCAGTGGGAGAGGGGGACGTGTCACGCCTGGAGGCGCAGCTGGCTATGTCACCCAACCAGGTGACACGTTTCAAAAGCCTACGCCTGGCAATTCCCTTCATGGTGCATCCTCCCCTACCCCCTCTCCTTTTCCCCTACACGATACCCTCTCCCTCCCTCTACGTAAAGACATTTGAACGTGAAGGGAAGTGTGGAAAGTATTTGCGTAGGGGAGACAATGTGTGGCTTCGTTCTTTGATCGGACTGTTCCGTGGTTTATCTGAGGGGGCCTGACGAACCGCTAAACAATGTGACCTCCCGGTTTTCAGAAACGTCGTTATGCCATTTTTTTAAAAAAAAACTTGGTTCGATAATTTGTGTACAATTGGAGTTTCCTCCAGATCATACACAGACGTAATTGTACCCATTCCCGCAAGCAAGGGACCTAAGTGATACATGTAGAGTAACAAAGCGTAAAATGTGAAATGTGTGTAATTTAGATATCTTCGCAAGGCTGTTTACTTAATCAGTATTCGTGTGTGGCCTGACTACAGGGAGCATGGAAATTAAAACGTAATGATGTTTGTGAACCCAATGCATTGTTAGTATTTTTTTGTGGGGCATTAGTGCATTGTTAGTATAATAAGCGATCGTCTCTCTTAGTTCTCATTTTGGTTTGTGACATTGTGAAAAAAAAAATTACTTAATATAATTGGAAGGGTAAATATGAAGTTCAAAATTACAACCTTGGTACGCCAAAAGAGTAGGGAAAACATTGATATTGTGATAGAGAGGACATTAGTTTTCAACTCATATTTCGAAGAATAATGGTACATTGTTCTTGAAGTTATGTTAATTTCTTCAAAATATTTGATAAAGAACTCATTCGTTCTCTTACTACGAGTAAACGTTTTATTTCACTGATTAATGAGAAGTGGCTAAAATACGACATTACAACTCTTCATTGCTTAATACTTCATATTGCTTACTATTTCTAAAGTCTCCCTACTGCATATTGCTTGTACTATGTTGAAGAATTATTGATTTTAATTAAAAATGTTAATATGAATTTCAATTTGTCCTTAAATATAGTTTTAAAAAATCATAGTTAATATGAAATAATGTTAATATCTTTAACAACTGATCAAGTTCTAATAGTTTCTAATTATTCATAGTAGTTTATTTTTATCTGTACTCAACTTTGGTACTGTTGTGAAGATAATCTCTTCAGCAACGTTCTAGAACGGGCGTTTCTCCCGATGTCCTTCTGGGTTGACTCATAGGCTTGTGTCTATAGGGACTGCAGTATCATAAATAATATTGTAATTATTGATCTCAAAGTTTGAATGATTTTAACAGTATGATTCAGCAATAGTTTAGGAATAATGTAAATATTTCACAAAAATACGTAGTTAAGTAACAATGTTCTTTTGGAACTTATCGAAAATAAAATTTTATTTCTGTAGATATAACAAACATCTTAGTATTATTGTTCTTATTGAAGGGATGCGCATGTCATAATTTTGTCTCGAGACGTAAAAATATTACACCCACCACAGTCATTGGGTTCTTGCTCGGAATTGATGGAATGGTCCCTTACTTGCTAACGGAAAGTAAATCGAATGTTTGTCTTCCACATGGTTATACGTAAAGATTCGCATATTGGTCTTTCTTTCTTGGTCTTCATTCTTGCAGAAAGTGCTAGACCAAGACCCAAAACTAAGACCAAATATTCGATGCGAGATAGTAGCAGCATCTGTAATAGCAAGAACTATTCATATACAGTTTGTACCTATTGTTTGACAAAAATTATATGATAAATATTAAGCCATTTACGTATACATTCATTATTTATATTACACTTGGTTCTATTTCATATTGTATTTCTCATTATGAAAATTGTCTGAAATAAAAAACAGTTTTGGTGTTTTGTCACATCATCATCAAATGCACAAGGGAACATGGAAAGTGAATGTTGATTGCTTTTAACGTTTTGTAGATCAGAAAGCAATGCATGCTTCATGATACGACGATAGGACAACACAATGCTGAAAGCTTTGAAATGTAGTAATTAGCTGGGAACAAAACGATTATTCGAAACATCGCATTGTCGAATTTACATTTCCTTCGTTCAAATGTCTATTAAATGTCCAATATTTTTATAATACTCTTAAAACCTATTTGAGAAAATGAGACTTAATATAAGCAATGCTTCAATACTTTACTACTGTATTTTAATACCAATACTTTAATGCCGTATTTTGTTGCAATGGTAACATCAAATCCGTACATCAAATTATCACACATTTTCTATTGTGTCGTATTCGTTTCACTAGGTAGAAGTGACGTTCTGCTATATAAAATTTTCTTATTAAAACTTAAGATTAATTTCATGGAATGAAGTATTAATTCGAACTTCACTTGTTCGAGTTCAGGTCTTTTTATTTTTTTCCAATAATATTTTGAACTGTTTTCTACGGAGATGATATGGATAATATAAATTTCTGGAAAATGACATAGCGGGAAAAGCTGGAAGGTTAATATTTTATCGAACTTTTTTATAGTACAAGAAAAACTGCATTTAAAATTATTTTGATAAGTGCGCAATAATGTCCTGAGAAAATTAATGATTCAACCAAAACTTGATTAAAAAAATATATTTCAAATTTGCATGATCATCGATAGCCGCCGATGATATAATCTATTTTTAAAAGTTTTGCAAAAATTTGTTCTATTACTGCAACACGAACTTCGGGTAATCTACAATCACACTTCAAGATCAGTGGAACACAAATCTCTGACGTTCCTGTTGCGATACTTTTCATTTCAGAATTTGGTTGAACGATTATTCATGACTATGAACTTGATAAAGTTCTTTAATTAAATCATGAAATTGAAAATTACAAAATTTCCAGTTTTATTGTAGAAGAATAAGTTAAATTTCAATGCTATATTTCTTAGAGTCATTTAGATAATTAATCTAATGCGTTAAACGTGTTGAGCGTGAGAAATCGACTTTCAGTTCAACATAAAAGAATTTTGCGTGAAGGTGCATGCTGTAATTACACCTCACTTCAAAAACGTAGGAAAGAAACCATTAAAACCCTTAATTTTCTTTTTTAAAATAATAACTACCATCTCACAAATGTAGAATAAACTTCCGTATAAACGTACTATTAATTACCTAGAAGTAACGACAAATATAAAATTGGGCATCATGTCCCATGGCAGCGAGCGATAACAAAGACCCGCGGTAGCCTTTGGGTTATACATCAAACAGAGCCTTGTACTCACTGGTTATTCTTAAAATAGAGATACGGACCTCAACTATATTAAGGCAAACACGTTCACCCTGACGATGTCGTATGTCGGACGTTGTGTAGAGCAGTATATTTTGAGCAGTAATCGACCATTCGTTTTGTATCATTGCTAGTAATGTGTCAAGGAATAACACAATTCCGGTTAAAACATTCTATTAAATGAATAATCAACTAAAATATTGCAAATTGCAAAATAAAAGTAGTTTCAACGACATCGCCTAATAATAAATTTGCTTTAAATTACACACATATTGACATTCTATTAGTATTATAACTCGCAGCGAACTTTTTATCTTATCTAGGAATTTTTGCTGAAATTTTTGAATCCGTCTCTGTCTGAGGACCTTGATCGGAATTGATGGGATGGTCCCTGGCTTGCTTCCGGAGAGTAAATTAGTTTATTGTCCTCCACGTGGTCATACGCAGTTACTACTGCTTTTTTGACAATAAATTTATAAGTTTATTTATAATACAACGTCATCGTCTGTATCTCTTAGTTCATTCTTCAACTCACTCATTGTAACTTCATTGATGATCGTACACCTCTTTTTGAAAATACATCTTGGATTCTTTTCCAATTTCAGATCTAGTTGATTCACAAATATGTGTTCTGGATCACATATCTACGAACATAAATTCATAAAATTGATAGAATAATAATATGAATACTAGAACTATATATTAATGTAATAAGATATAATTTTTATCTGAAAAGCATTTAATGACGCATATTTAAATAGTAATGAATTCAGAATTATTTCATTTTATCAATATCTTAAAATTAACCATTATTATATATTCAGATGAATAGTAAAGATTCAGATAAAGACAGCAATGTTTTTAGTTTGATGCAAAGTGTAACATAAAATAGTTGATTGAACTTTGGTGTTTAAAGAAATAAAGTAATCATAGGAATGAAATTGAAGAATATAATATTTTCGGTTTAGGTTTTTTGCTGAACGGTTCCAGTTTAGGAACTAATCCAGACCAAGCCCTGATTTCCTATTACTTTTATTATTGAAAGTAGTTGATCTAATGATCTGGACCTTCATACATACTTAATCTCTCTCACCCCATTTTTAAATAGTTTTTCCTTCAGATCCGATAAAACATTCCCTCGATACATTTTCGAGATGGACGTAGAAAACTCTCTGCCCTCACATTAATCTTAACTATTTTATTTAAATAATATTTAAATTTAACCGAAGAGTAAATTTGTTTTGTTGAATGTAATAGTAAGTGGTTCACACAAAAGAAAGGAATGTTACAATAGATATAAATTAAGGGAGAAAAATTATTTTAAACTTTCACTTTTCAATAAACATGTTTTCTAAAATCTTTGAAACAGAACTGCAAGTACAAATTGATTCTACAACGTCATATAGTTTCCAAAAGAAAACATGTGTCAAAGCGAACATATTTGCTGAATCTTTAAATTCACAAGTAATTTCGTTTTATTAGGCATTGGTATATTTCGTATCTTTCGTAAAAAACAGTAAATTTTAGTAAAAATTTATTGTTTTTATTTATTAATAAAGCTATTAAGAACTATATAGTTCCAATTGTACCAGTTTATGTTCCAGCTGTTACACGAAATAACCACTCGCTGATAACCTGGTGTTCCCGGGATTTTTCTCAGTCCAATCGCGAAAAAAGAAAATATATCTTTATCGTAAGATTAAAATAATTTTACTTACTGGTTTTTGACAACATATGTACAGCATCCTAATTTTAAAGGTCATAATAAAACAAATTTTTTTACAAAACATGATTGTATACACCATTTTGAGTTTCACCTTCAGCAGCAAGATTAAATAATCAATAGAAACGTCACCAATTAGCTTATGGGTATTTAACCCTTATATCATGTCACTGTTTAACTGAAATACCCCGAAAATATATGGATTAAACCCATCTTTTTCGATTAAACACTTTTACATTACCCTCCCTTCCCACTCCACTCATGGGGGTTGTAGGGCCGTTTACTCCCTAACCCCAATGGTGGTCCAATTCTGACGTAACCTCACAAGTTTTTGTCTTCATCGCAGTATCTCAGGTAGATCGAACACACTCGCCGGGAGCGGCGTCGGACGAGCTTTCGCTTCCGAGGCAAGACTCAACGGCGGTAGCGCGGCTGCACCGTTTCATTAAAACACTTGAAAAAATTAGTAAATTTTAATATTTAGAAACGGGTTAGTCATTGTTGATTCACAAAACAAAGAAATCATTTAATTTTTTCCTTTTCTCTAATTACTCTCTTACACTTCTATTTTTAATACCTTTTTCGATAATTTGGGTTAACCTTTGTAGATAGACATATGCTGCCACAGTATTTTTTGTAGAACTCTTTTGAGGTGAACAATATTGTCTGTCGTAGTTGTCACCTATCATTAAATGTTTAGGCAGCGTATGCGTCTATCCCTCTCCAAAGATGGAATTTTTCCTGACTTCATCGATATTTATCGTCTAAACCAATTTTCATCTTTTCTTCACATATTTAAAAAATAAAAGTTAGCGCATGGTCTTCCTGAACAGCTAAACTATCCCCTTGCCAAATTTCATCTCGATCGGTTTGGTAGTGTCGTCGTGAAACTGTATCAAACACACAGTTTTATATATATATATTTTAGAATGGATTCCATACTTTTCAGAAAGAAGTTTATTGAAAAGGATAAATTATATCCTTCTGTTGTCATTCAAAACATTTTTATATCACGCTCTATTATATATTTCATCACGATTTATTCTATTGGGCAAAATTGTGTAATTAGAAAAATGTAGGTGAATTAGGGATTCTGAAGGGAAATTATGCCCCGAGTGACTTTTCTTCTGAACCCAGTATGACGCAGAGAGACGGAGATCCGAGAAATACTCCAATACTAAGTTGGCTTAAATCCTACATTGAGCCAGAACATCCAGACGACGCGGCAATTAAGGCCCGACGAAGGAAAAAAATCTAAATCCTAACAAGAAAATATCAAGTTGAGACTAACATGCAAATGGAACGTCTACTGGGCTTAAAGTGAATTGATTATGTTCTCAGAAGTCTGTGAATATTCATTTACTTTCTACACAAAGAAAATATAATTACTTCGTTACGTCACTGCGTCTCTGATGTAATTGCTCATTCTTGCCGACAAGTTGTGTATTTTAATTTAATTCGACGAGTCGAGCGGTCAAAACGAAATTAGAAGGGGCAGAATGTGCGGCTATTACTGAATATGAATTGGCAAAGCCAACTTACTACTGGAATGAATCTTTCAACTACTGGAATGAATTTTAATCACGATGGAGGGGTGAGCAGCGGTGCATAGAATCTGGTTTCTTTATTCTTCTATAACGCCGTATATACAGTTCGGCTTTCAGTTCGTCTACTACTAGCTTAACCATAAACATTTCCTTGTCTTTTTGGCTCATATTGTCAACGCAGGATAAAAAGTGCCAAATTTCGAACACCTAGCTTTCATGGGGACCTTATTCTAAACGAACTATGATATTCATAACTCATATTCGGATAGGGAGTCAATGTTTTTAGAAAATAAACCCAACCTAAAGTCATGTGCGCAGATCGAGCGATCACTTTATACCACGCTGGCATATCACATTTATTGATATGTGTGTGTTTACTGGAAAACACAATAGCGACGTTTATAGAGGAAACTACAGAACCTGCTCATAAATTCTCCTACCCTACCACAGAGCTTTTAACTTTGTTAAAATTTATGATATTTAATTATTCCATTATTTTCTCTTCGTCCATTGTTCTCGTGATTGTAGTTATTTCCCTGATAATCTTGCCGAGAAGAAATCCAGGCATTAATGAAATCAGAATAGAAACATCTCATTTCGAGGATGACAAGCGATACATTGTTGAGTGATTTCTGTGTAAATGAAACAAATTAAGTTACATCGAACAGTACTCCAGTATTTCATAAAATATACGTCGCCATGCAAAAAAATATGTGTTTAAATTTTAAACGTATGTGATTAACTCTTTTTCATCGAAGCACTGTTATTTTATATTGATGCAAAATTGCTATTATTGCAGTTGACTCAAAGACAAAACCAATATTGGTGATAATTTAATTTTGTTTTTATCCGTATCCCACCAATTTGACATGTGTTTGTACTAATAGTTACCATCGGCATGAAATATAAAATTTTACACGACCAAAATTAATTCAAATTTTCCTTATTTGAAGCAAGAGTTATTTAAAAACCATTGGAAACCCGTTTAACAACACAAATATGATATGGTTTTGAAGTATAAAAGAGTCGATTGCCGATACCATTTTTCAATAAAATGTTTTCCCTCTTCGCACTGATTCAAAGCTACACATCAATTAGCTTGATTTCCTTTGAAGTGAACTCGGAAAAGGATGAGTGGATTTTTTTTACTAATGATACAATGAATTTACGTAACAACATTAATTTATTTAACAAAGCTGTTTGAAGGCACTGATTAATTTCCAACCTTATTACTTTTATTAAGATGTTCCGTTACGACTAATGGTTTTCACTGTATCTTTTAAATAAAGATGAATGATCTGCTTTTCCGGGATACATAACATTTTATCTTCTCGTTTTTATTTTTGTTAAAAACCAACGAACCCTAAAAGCTTGGTAATATTATTCAAATCAAGGACTCTTAGATTTTTGTAAATTCGTAAACCAATCTAAATTGTAAAAAAATTAGGTCTTTAGAATTAAAAGAAATCAACAAATGCTGTATTACTTTGAACTGAAACAAGTGTATTAATCTAATATATAATAATTCTTGTATGAAAATTAAAATGTTTAGCAAATAATTATACAATGTTGATGTGAAATTTGGAGCTTCATTACTGAATTTGACTGAATATTGGTTACTGAATTATGACTTTGTCCTACACCTGCGACTTATGATAGTATTGGTCTTTTGAAATAAGTTTTGCAATACAAAGTAAGATATTAGTTTAAAAATATTTCTTAAAGATCAATTATTCATCAAATATAGATGGTGTTGGTGACATAATGATGGCGTATTTGAAAATTAAATTAATTTTCCAAGTCTCGCCAACCATAATTATTATTAAAATTAACGGACAATGAAAACAGGCAAGATTACTGAAGATGACTGCTATGCAGTCGAAAGAAATTTAATAATAAATATATGGTTGGCGAGACTAAGAAAATTAATTTCATTTTCAATAATTAATCATTTAAAGTACAATAAAATTATTCAATATTATTATTTTTATTTCAAAGTTTATCATAATTTTATGATTCAGTCCCGTTTCATATTCATCCCTTTATAACTCGGAACCTCTGACTTCAATTATTTTTCTCCTCACGTCTGAAATGAAAGTGATATGTATCACAGAGAGCAGAAGCGAATCCTGTAAAGCTGAACCTAAAACACGAAGTTACGTAAGACATAAAGTTTCATTCATGCGCCTTCCTCTCGACCGAATGACGCTCAACTCTTTATTTCCTTCGTCTACCAGCTTCGCAAAACCACCCACTTTTTCTCAAATACCCTCCATACGGTCAGAACTCTCGGCAACTCGACGAAACAGAAAAGATTGGGTTGAAAGGAGCGAACCTACGGAGATTTTTATGCGAATGCTACTATGCTTTTTACCCCGTATTGGAAAAGTTCGGAGGCAGTAAGTACATTGCGTGCCTCGCGTTCTGGACTTCAGCACCTCTTACTGAAAGTACTGCTTCATTACCGGAGATAAAATGAGTCCCCTTATTTTTCGGAAACATCCGAGGTTTATTAAATTATAATACGAGAACTCTTTCTGTCGCATCCACGCCATATTGTGCGTGATATTGGAGCACATTTCAACTTTTCTCATTGCTGCGCGTAATGAAAGAAATTCGTACGGTTTAATGAGCAGAATGATGTGGCCATTTTGTATATGATGTCAGGACAAAAGAAGCTAGAGTAGGGTGTGAAATCGTTGCGGTTCAAAATAAAGACACTACTACCTTGACCTCAGATTTGAAGGGAGAATGTTATCTTAACACACATATCACTATCTACTTTATTTTACAGTTACTCATCTGATACTTTTTCTCGTGGGAAGTTAATTACTTCGTGAATTTCTTGTTCACCAAAACTTTTTCTTCAGAAAGAAAGTCATTTCGTCCATAGGCTACACCGAGCATCATGAAGATGCAATATTTATACATAGAGCTTATTCAAAATGACAAACAGCTACAACATGTAATTTGTTTTTAGATTGCGCAGAACATGGACTTGAATGTAAGATTTAGATATGACAGAGCGCCTTAAATTTTTTTAATTAATGGTGAAGATATTTAAAACGAACTTCTTCTTCTTTCCCTTATGCCTTTCAGCGTCGGGTTTGCCATTGGACATACTCCTCCTTATTCTGTGCCTTGTGCTGTACTTCTCGGATTGTAGTTCCACTCTTATGGCATATATCTGTAATACAACCTTCCCAGGTTCCTCTGGGCTGTCCAAGAGTTGTTTACCCTTCCGGCCTTGCTTCCAGAATTTGTTTCGGCTTTCTATCTTCTTTCATTCTATACACATGTCCCAACCATTTCAGTGCATTCATTATTTTCTATGGTTTTTATGAGTGGTGTAGTTTTGAGTTCATCTCTGACGGTAGAATTTCTTATTCTATCTCTTCTTTTTTTTCCCACTATTTTACGCAGAAACTTCATTTCTGATGCTGTTATTCTGCTTTGTATCTTGGTCTTACTGGGTATGCTTTCCATTCCTTAAATCAAAGTTGGTGTATGTACGGAGTTATATATGTGTGTAGCTTAATTTTAGTGTTAACTTTCATGCATAAGAAATTTTTACTGATTGGATAGAAGACCGAATTTGCTTTCTTAACTCTGTTGTTTATTTCATATTCATATCTTCCGTCTTCTGATATGATGGGACCCAAGTATTCATAGTCAGTTACCTGCTCCGATTGTTCGCCTCTCCAGTTGATCCTCATTTATTTTCTTTCTTTACTTATACACTTTATCTTGTTCTTACTTATATTTATCTTCATCTCTCTATCTTCCAGTGCATATCCCCATTCCTGAACCATTTCCTGCAATTCCTCTGGGATTCTGGCGATGAGTAATATATCATCTGAATATCCCAACGACTGAAATTTCAGTTCCCCACTTTACATTTTTTGGTACGTCTCTTTGTCTGTTTAATTATTTGGTCCATAAATATAATAAATAATAGTATGCTTAGGGAGTCTCCTTGTTTCACCCGTTTGATTTTAAATTTCCCGCTATATTGATCGTCTAATCTCACAGTTGCATTGACGTTCTTATATATGCTTTTGATGACTTCTACCAGTTTACTTGAAACTTTTGCTTTCTCAAGCGCTGACCATACTTATTGCCTACGTACTGTATCAAAGGTTGTGATATATATGTGATCCTGTGTTTGTCTAAAAGGTCTATATTTGTCTAAGGTTCCTCTTCTAAATCCTATTCTACTACCCTCCTCAATTTGCCTTCCACTATTCTTGAATAGACCTTACTCATGCATGATCAAAGACGGATAGCCCTATAATTCTCACATTTCACAGTACTTCCTTTTTTATATACAGGAACTATTATGTTGTCTTCCCAATCTCGAGGTATTCTTCCCTTGTTCCACACTTGTTCATATAAATATGTTATCCATACCTCTCCTATCTTACCAATATACTTGATCATTTCTGGGGTTATTCCATCTGGGCCTGAGACTTTCCCAATTTAGATTCTTTTCAGGGCTTCTTCCACTTTTCTCTCTGTTACAGAGATCTATTCTTCTGCTCCTCCTCTCTGATGTCTCACTCACCAGGTTTGAATTGCCTTCCTCCACATTCTCATTCCCCAGTGAACAAATGTGACTCTCACTCACATCTTCCTGCTCACCCGTGGTTTCCATTCTAAAGATTCTCATAATATTTCCTCCACGTTTCTAATATCTCAGTCTGCCCTTTTCTTATCCTGGTCCCTAAAGTTTCTTACCTTTTTCCTATGTTTCCCTCTTAATCCATTAATTACTTGCCAGAAAACTTTCTTATTTTTGTGATATTTTCCTTCCACCTCCACTCCAAATTCTTCTAATACCTCTTCCTTAGCTCTTTTAACATCTGTTGCTGCTCTATTCCTGGCCTTCACATACTTTTCCCAATCTGCTTGTGATTTTTTTCACATACTTCAGATAGACTTTCTTTTTCTTTTTAACCGACTCCTTCACATTCTCATTCCTCCATCTGGTTCTTTTAAATATTGTATTAATTGTTTTCTTCCCGCATACTTCTGTTGCAGCCTCCAATATTACTTCTTTTAGGTATCTCCATTTTCCTTCTATGTCGTCCTCTTCGTCTCCTCTTCTTACTTCCAGTTTGGTAGAGATGACTTGTTCATATCTTTTCCTTATATCTTCCTGTCTAAACTCCTTAATTTTTTCGTATTTCTTGAAACGTTACTGTAGTGGAGTTTTAACTCGAATTTTCATCATCACTAGCTTGTGTTCATTGCTTAGTTCTGCACTTCTGTAAACTCGGATATCTCTTACAAAGTATCTGAAGGATTTTGTATATGTGAAGTAGTCTATCATGCTTCTTATGATCTTCTGGTTTCTTGTTGTTTCGAAGGTAAACAGGTGTATTCTTTTGTGAGGGAACCAAGTGTTACCTATCAGCAGCTGGTTGTCAGTACAGCTTCCCTACATCCTATCTCCATTTTCATTTCTAATGCTTTCTGCTCCGTGCTTCCCCATACTACCTTTTCCTTTCCTTATATCTAGTCCTATTCGAGCATTCCAATCTCCCATTATAACTACTTGATCATTTGTTTCCTATGCTTGTTCTATTAATCTCTGTAGTTCTGACTTGAAACATTCCTTTTCTAATACAGTCTTACCTTCTGGTGCCACACTTTCTACCAATTGAACATCTACTTGTATAATTCTTGAGTTTACGGGTTTCCAGTTTATTATTCTCTTATTAATTCCCACTCCAGCTGCCGCTCTTTCTTTCCTTTCTACTCCACTGTATCTCAATATCTATCCTTTAGTCAATTCCATCTCTCCCTTACCCTTCCTCTTGACTTCACTAATCCCCAGTATCTTCAGTTTATACTTCTCCATCTCATCTACTATTTCTACATCTTTTCCGGTAAATGATGTAATATTCCAAACAATATTCATATCTTGTCCATAGCGCGGTCGTCTAAGTTCCATCTGTCCGAGGCTATCTAAATTACTCGGAATTAATTTGAAAACCATGAGTGGATGATCAACCCAGTTTCGTGGCGGTTTTCTGTCGGGGTTTTCCTTCCTATAGTCTCGGGTTCCCGTTATAAGGCGCAGAAATTTCGCCTTCCGCCCGTTCCAGTTAGCTACACCTTTTGTTGACGAGGAGTATCCCGTACACATCTAACAAAAATCTCAGAGGTGCTCCTGCAGAGAAAAAACAGGCACTCGACGCCAACTACCAGCATCTCGGGAGCTTCTAAAGTTCCTTTGAGCTAATAGTGCATTGCCCAGGGGTCCCCACGAGGAGGTGAGAATCAAACTTGACTGACAGTGTCCTATTTAACGGGAAGGTTTGCATATACTTAATGGAGTACACTTATAGGCATCATGCACCCCACCTGCACCATGTCAGCCCATTGGCCCCCTAAAAGGAACTTAAAATAGCTAATAATTTTATGAAAACGTTTTATTTTATGTTCTGAATTTGAAAATGTTTAATTATTGTTGAAGGTGCAGAGTTTTAAGTGTGAAGGAAGATAAATATCCTTAATCTCACTCTCCGGAAACGCAATGTCTTCATATCGCCTTTATCAGATCCACGGAATAACTATTTTCAAACGCATGCATTGTTTGATGTAAAGAAATTACTCACTATAAACCAGTCTCCTATAATCTTGGAAATTTTTATTCAAGTATTCACATCAGTATTTTTATAAATCGTTAAACACGGCAAATAAATTAATCGTTTACGTGTATGCGTAAGTATACAATGAGATTCTTCAATACAAATACGGTAACATCTTCAATAATTTATTCGATTATTATGAGAAAGTAAAAAAAAACTCAACAGGATGAGTTTCAAATCCAGAATTCACTGAGTTATACACAGAACAAATGAATCATTTAAATAAATGTTTAAGATATTGTGATGTCTTAATATGTCATCTTTGGTTGGTAAAGAAATACATTTCATTAAATAATTTTTTAAGTCGTCTATAGATGAGTATTATATGAATGCAAAGATCGTTTCTCAGTAGGAATAGTAGTGTTTACAGAAAACTCAAGTTATTCCTGTTTGAGTAGAATTGTAATCAGCAAATCTCCAAAATTGTAAGTCTCTTGCGACATAACTGCTAGCAACTTAACATTTCCCCTACCAGAGCACGAAACGTTATTGCCATATACGTGATCTGGTCCGCAGCTCTGATCCTCAGCGTAGAATGGAATAGTAAAATAAACAACAAGCCACTAAATACTAATAAAATAACAATAAATTCAATATTCCCCAAATAAAATAATTCGGTTCATCTATTGAACAAGATCATTTAACTCTCTGGTGGTGATAGAGGTCTCGAATCGTTGGACAGGGTCTGAAATGTTTGATACAAATGGATGAAATACTCCATAATTTTTTATGAACGACGTGAATGTGTGAAAAGGATCTTCATCACGGACTTACAAATTTCCAAAATAGACAAAAATGGATTGCATCATGGAGAGGGATGAAGAAAACGAAAAATATGTCAAATAATTAGAAACATTATGAGATGCAATAAAATATGGATAAGAGTGGTTTCATGCAAATAAAGGAAGACAAAAAGGTGGAATTGAAAAAAAAAGTCAATTGCCAAGAATCTCGGGCAAAATCATCAAGCAACAGGGTTTTGAGAGTTCAAAGGAAAATAAATATAAAAAAGAAATATAATGAAACAGTGAAGCTCGTAATTTTCTTACGTATTCCGTGATATGATAAGATTGTTTGTTTAAACCTTTTTTTCTGACTACAGATAAGGAGTAATTTATGTTTGAAATTCATAAAATAAATTCACATATTCGGGAAAGGTCTTCAGCCGCGTCCTCCTTACACTGGGTGCCTGCTATGAGAGTAGGTTGTATGCGGCTGTGTTGGAGTTGTGGGGAAAGTGCTTTGAGAACCGAGGACAGAGGATCCAGCAGCTCTATCCTCAATGGTTGCTGGGCTTATCTGCCGCCATCCGCTAAAGTGGCGTACACTCTGGCTGCAGTAAGTATCTCTGGCTGCTCGGGCAGCGAGACTCGTGCGTTTCCGCGGAGAGCTGTAGCTGGATTGTTCGTCCGCAAAATAGGGGATCCAGGCGGAGTTTCTAGAGATTCAGTTTTGCGTACGGTTGGATTTATTTTTGATTTTGTATTTTACGTGGTAGCGCCAATATTCATGAATATAAAACATCTGGGTTTCGTCCTATCCGTGCATGCAATCAGAGAAATTTAAATTTTTCAATGTCAGTGGTCTTTGGTTGATAGTACTGCTTCAACAAAGAGTAAATACAAACATTTATGTAGAAAAGTCATGCAAGTATGGCTTGTTTTTATCTTTTTTTGTATAGTTAAGTAGGTATCTCTTCAGCGAGATAAAGAAAAGTTTCGGTTATTCTGCTTACACTTACTTTGAAGTTAAGAAACGTGGTATCAATGCATAATAGAAAATTCACCGTACTAGTAACACACATTGATCGTTAAGTTAATGTTAATAACACATAAATAGTAAAATGGAAGAAACGTCGAGAGTAGATAAATAGTAAGAGGAGTAAGTAAACTTTTATAATAAATATTATATCACAATTTCAAAAAATAATTGACATAATTGTCA
Organism: Laupala kohalensis; assembly: GCA_002313205.1. NCBI lineage: Eukaryota > Metazoa > Arthropoda > Insecta > Orthoptera > Trigonidiidae > Laupala > Laupala kohalensis. Next base: position 2,056,335 of record NNCF01126330.1, on the reverse strand, counting down.
TTTTATTCCTTCCTTTTTGCTTTAAAAATGTTAATGTCCATATTTGCAAAAGGAAATTGAGCTCACCTGAAACACAGGGTATATACTTTTTTTTTGTTAATTTCACAGGTTTTTGTTATACATTGAAAATAGTAAACCTGGGAAGTAAATAAAACATTTTTAAGAGTCGAAATAATTATCAAGGAAAATAAAATTGTTTTGAATATAAATAAAACTGACCATTTTTAAAAGTATACTTTTAGAGGTCGGTAGTGTTTACGGGAAACAGATGCAGTAAGTAGTTAGATAAAATGAGTGCCATTCCACTGCCATTGAAATATAGAAACATAGGATAGAGCTGCGTTATTTCATGGCATCGACACGAAGGAGAGGAGATAAGACCAAAATTACGCTCCAGTCAATTTGGTCTTTGAGACATGATTGATTTGAGGCAGAGTGAGTTAAACTAGCTGAAGTCTCGCCCGGATACGTACACACCGTTTCACACATTTGCATTGTTTCATAAATATAGTATCAGTACAAAACACAAAGTTATTAGTTGATATCTTCACAGAAATGGCTTTTCCACCGAACCTTGACGACGCCCATGCTCAATGAACAGCTTTTACCCATCATCTCTCGTTCCCAATTACTTCACTTAAGTCATGGAAAGATGGGAGAGCAGGCCCAAAACATTAAATTAAATAAATTACCCGAATTTTTTTTTCTGGAAGTCTGCGTAAATTTTTCTCCCTGAGGGGGAAAATTAAAAATGGCACAGTGCCTCGTCTCGACCGTTTCATCCAATTTCACCGGTTCGATAATCCATCCAATAAGATACATTTCCATGCCGAACAAACATCCTCACCTACAAATATATATATATATATATGAGGTTATATAATAGTATAATTACTATTAGGCCCTATTTTAACATGATGAGTGAGGTATCTTACAAGGTAAACGAAAACTAATCATGAGTTAAATAAATAAATAAATTTGAGAAGAAAGATATAATTAAGTGTGCATTCTGCTTGCGTCTCATTAATGGTAGAACGTTAGTCTTCAGATGGCAGGTGTCTCAGAGGACGACGTGTCATTGAGAGCTTGTAGATTCAGTGAATGTTCTTGCGTGCTCACAAACAAACACACGATTTCAGATACTCAAGAGTCACTATAAAAACGTTATTTTCACGTCATTAAGTCAGGTTGCGTTTGGAATATAAAAATGTTGATTTATGGGACTAATTTTCACCTTCATGTTTCATACTATCTCAATTCGTCGGAACGTGGCACGCAGAATAATTTTAAAGAAAATATAATATGAATATAAATGATAAAGAATTTAGATCTCTAAAAACTTGTTATTAATTACTTGATACTACACGAAACACTTATTTTAAAAATATGTTCTCTACGTCCCACGTACCCTGCACCTATAAGAAAACAAATCGAGAATTTATGGATAGTCTTCAGATCCAATTTATAAGAATACAATACGGGATACAAATTACAATTTGAAACATTATATCAAATAACTTTTTATGAAATCACCTTCACGAAATTTTTTTACATTATGCATTTAATCATTCAATATTGATAACTATATCCAGTGCATCTTTGAATTTCTGATGAAATTTGTTTAACGTGGAAGGAATATAACATTGATCATTGCATTCAGGTCTTGTAATAATGTAATAAAGGTTTTTAGTCTTGAAACACTTCCATAAATTCAATGAAAGTTATTTAATACAGAAATATCCTTTCTGCATATCACTTGCTATACTCGTTCATCTGATAAGCCTTCAATAATTTAGTGTTGACTGAAGCACTAATTACATAACGCGAGTATTACGCGAGGGTCTGGGAAAAGGGTAAGTCTGAAGGAATACATAATAGAAAGTCAAAGAAACTAGTATCCTAATGAAAGAATGCATCTAAGAAACAAGACGACACAAACGTGAAAGGACGGAGTATATAATTGGTAACTGGGCCTCCCGCCAAGAAGTCGCTAGTGACTGTCCATCGCGCCGCAAAGGCTGCCTCCGAAATCATGTTTTTTATGGCGTTTTCCATTTGCTGCTCTGAGTGTGCACTGGAGCATCCCGAGTGCAAAAATGTTGTTCCATTTGACAGATTAGCAGCACTAGGGCGGGGATATTGTTGTTCCATTTGTCTATCGAGGCGCACTCTACTGGACTTGCTGTTACAATTTTATCTGCGGAGGTACTTCACTGGGCATTGTTGAGGTTAGGTTAGTCAATGGATAACGCATTCATGATGGATGAGATGAGTTTATTGTAAATATTGTCTTCGTCTGAAGCTCCTCAAGAGTTGTATGTCGAAGAAGTCCTTTCCATAAAGGTAAAAATTATTAAGATGATGGATTTCGTTTTGTTAAATAGATTATGATGAACAGGTAATATTGTATTATATACCATATCTTTATAGAAATATTGCATATCTTTATTGTAACATGAAACACTATATATCTCGTAATATTGTATATCAAGTTACGCAGGTAATATTGCATTACATACACATGAATACAAAAAGGTCAATTGTTGATAAAATAATAATTGTTTATAATCAATTCTTTTAATTTCATTAACTTTTGCGACTTACATTGGCTATGTCCGAATCCTTCATCTTGCGTGCAGCAAAGATGTTCCATTTACTTGCCACACTCTCCCGGTGGAGTGGGGAACTCGCGCGAAGCAATGACGGTGCTAGTGGATACTCAGAGCAGCAAATGGAAAACGCTATTACTCTTTATACAAAGCACTCACTCTTTCTCTCTACACCTGCTGGAGGGCAACTGTGCTGCCGCCGCTGCGCAAGAGGCGCTCGGTGGGTCAGTCAGCTGTCATGGCGGCCGATGCTGCCCGGCTGACCATCTTCGAGAAGACGTCGCTCCAGCCTCCAGATCCATTTCCTTCAACGTCTCTACGCCTCGCTTTATTTTCTCTGACGCAATTTATGATAAGCGCTCGCTCGCCCGCCCGATCCTTTTGACTCTCGAGATGAATGGTTTAATGGAAACCGGTAATAAATTCTCTCACAAGTATATACTCACTCGCTTTTCAACCATAGAAGGGTCCCTGCGCGGTCATGGTATCTATTCGGTGTTTCACGTTTTGGTATCAAGTAGAGTTATTGACAATACTAATGAATATTTATGCGACCAAAAAAATCGAAGTGACTTGGTATTGGAAATGTTAATTTACCTAGTTAAATATTAGAAGACAAATAACATATTTTTCTGAATATACATTTATAAAGACAGAATCCCTGTATTTTAATCATGTTGTAATATTTTATTACAAAAATTTAATCGGCTGATACGTAATTTTAGTGGGTGAAACTAAAAGAATACGTATCCAAAGTAATATAATTGAAACATTTCTGTATCTTCACATATTATTTTGTATATTAATCGCGTAACAATGAGAACATTTAATAAGTACTATAGTGTAACATTAATATGAATTTCGGGGAAAAATATGTAATCAATTCATATCAACACACTTAAAATACTTTAATTTTAATTTACGAAAAGTCGGAAAACAGGACAGGGAACCTTCAAGGGCCTAGCTTTGGGTCCCAGGATTGATTGATAAATTGGCTATTTTCAGTCTCAGATAAATTTACAATGGCTTCCGTGATCTAATCAAGTCAAGGAAAACTTATGTACTATACTTTATATAATATAAAATAAATCATGCAATATCATCCACAAACAAAGATATATTTATATCGCTGACGAAGAAAAAAATTTTTTTTTTTGTATAGTGGTCGGACAACTATGTACGGCAAATACGCTCGTTAATCCTGAAACTGTCACGCGAAGCTAAATTCACTATGCATTAGATGTTCATCTATGTAAGTTATGAATCCTTTATATGAGCTTCATAATTGATTGGTGGTCTTTATCTATTCAAATAATCGTTTACTAGTTGTCTTCGAATCCCTCCGACCTTTCAAACGATTTCAGGCAAATGATATACAATGCAAAATATTTCTGCAGTTATCGAGTGCCATAATAATTTAATGGTTTATTATACTATCTCACAAGAGCATGTACAGTAAAAATATCTCCAAATCCTTTGATCGCAGTTATGTAAAACTATCGAAAAATGTAAGCTCCTCTACACTAATATAATGGCCACGAACTCCACCTCCATATTGGGAAGAAAATATTTTTTAACACATCTGTGACAGTGCACTAACATTTTATAGTGATTGAACATCAATAAATTAAAAAAAAAACGTTAAATTTTGAAATGGTTCGAAGTTTATGATTCTGATATCGTCACACCACACAGACTCCATAAAGTTAACTCAGTGGAGAGTGGCTTATTGTTTAATAGAATGTGACACTTGCCATGATGCATTAATTATTGCATATAATGCTAACGATCTTAAAATCAACGAATTATTGTAACCTCATTCACAAAAACACCAACCGAACGTTACATGCCGCGAGCTCATAGGGGCCATTCACAAATTATGTACCGCGAAAGTTACAATTTTCAACTCCCCACTTTACTCTATAACGCATCAGTTATAATACTCCTTACCTCCCCANCCCCCCCCCCCATTAAGACAAATGTGGAACAAATGTTCGTAATTCTCGTTCCTCATTGCTCTGTACTCTCACTGAGTAATTGAGTATATGAATTACAGTGACAAACGTGAAGCTTAGAAAGCACCCTACAAAACATACCCAATAAAACTTATTCATTATGTAAAACAAGACTAACACCTCACTACTCACTGTAATGCAATATAACGATATTACAAACCTTCCTTCCCCCAGGGTTCGTTACGTACTTTGTGGAGGGCCCCATAACTCAAGACGACAAACATAAGAAGTGGATAAACATCTAGAATATATATCTCGCTCAAATATCGGCACCTTCACTCATAGCCTTTAAATAGGTGCATCTCGACCTTCTTTTATGAGCGCTTGTTTTTCGAGTGAAGTTAACGGCTTCCTGTCGGCTGCTCGTCGCGGGTGAGTCTCGGGTACCGAGGAGTGTGGAGGCGACCGGAATGCTCAAGGCGGCAGCACCGGCCTCGTTTCCCGGAAAGACTCCGGAAGCTATGGGCTGCTGCCCTCGATGGTCGCACTCGAAAAAGCCCTTCGCGCACACGCAGCTGGCTCGTGGGGAGTCATTGTGTCGATGCGCGTCGCTTATCATTAATTCCGCAAATATGAACTCGGCTATTATTGAGACGTGGAGGTTTGATTGTTCCGATAGTGTTTTGCCGCGATGGAAGACTCGTCTGTTTTTTACCCTTAAACGAGAAAATAAAACTTTCACATCAACGAGCTATAACTGTTAACTATTATAAAATATAATTATTTTCCTCAACACCCGTTCTACTGATTTTTCACTTTTAGAAATGCTTATCCTACGTTACAGTCACTCTTAGTTTGAGTGTGTTTTCATTAACCAATAATATCATCTCTGTAACACGTTATTGTTACGAAAATAAACCACATTGCATTTGGATGTAATCTGTAAATTAATACCAGTTACGATCAATATTAATTCCGCTCTTCAAAACTGCCAATAATACTTTGTGCAAAATTTTGAACGTTCTTTCCGTCTATTCTCAAATTTGGGTTTTTGTGCTAACAATTGTACAAACACATATACATCGTTATCTAAGTAAGGTTTATCCAGCTCATAGTTACGAAAGTATTCGAAAATATTGGAGGTTTCTATCTTCCACTAGAGTTAAAATAAAGAGCGTTGCTGTAATGAATATTTGTCACTCTTGGAACACACATAATTTAGATAACGAGCATTTGTTGTAAAATATTTGAGAATGAATATTTGTTTACGCCTCGTTCTAGAGCGCTCCTGTCGAATTAAATCACATCTGCAAAGCAACACAACATGCACATCTGTCGAAGGGGTTGAAGCAAGAAATGAAACTCAAATTACGGGTTGTTACATTAAAGGGGAAAAGGGATTAAATGCCCCTCGTTCCGAGGACAATATCCGCATTGCAGGGCTTCAAAATGACATTTGACACGTGGGCGGGTTACACGTTAACAAGGCGTTCAAAGGTACACATGTCGAGGGGATGATTTGAAACTCCGACCAACGATTCAAGCGGCACCGGTTCTAAAAGACATTGTTCTGATTCCTAGTTGTATTTGATGACTTCTAGCTTTGTACATTTGAAGTCAATTGTATAGTAATCAACAAAAAAAAACTTTAATTTTGGAAACAGCATTTTCAATTTGATTTCGTGTATTTTCTTTGATTTTTTAGAAGCAACTAGTTCTCTTTATTCAACTACAAACAAATGAAATAACTTGAAAAAGTTAGTTTATTGAGTAGGAAAAAGAAAAAGGAACATTAAATAACATGAACTAATAAAATAAGTTTCCAAGTGTTCCTAATATCACGAAAACCCAGTATCTTTAAACTCTTTATTATTATTATTATTATTTTACAATTTCAACGTAAACAGTAGTTTCATAAAAGAAGTTGCTCGTATTGCATCCTTGGAAATAACATTCAGCTACTAAAAGCCAACACAGTAAAACCAACGATCTTACGTCCAATAATTTTAGCAGATTATTGCAGAAGATTCTTTAAAATCTACATATCCAACTGAATCCTAAGGTGATTTTAATGATGAAATAAGTATTAAACGATTCCAATTATGCCTCGAAACAGTTCAATTTTACGGATACAAAAGAGGAATCACCAATAGTCAGGAACTCGCCACCGCGTCTCCGGTAATAAAGAAGTGGAAACATAATGCGACAATACCAACGCCATACGGACTCCGTTATGAGAAATAAATGTATAATTCTGAAATGTTCGACAACTTCTTTTCTCATTCTGGAAAATTTGCTCAACTTTTCAGTCTTAATGGTGTTACACCTAGAAATGCATCGCAATGGTTGTTGATAATTTATTAATGACACAACAACATGCATAAATAAGGCGGAGATGAAAGATTAATTTAAAAAGAAAACTGTTTATAGTATTTTGCACCCGGTACCTGATTACAAAGACATTACCTAGAATGTTGTCTCTTTGGCTCTTTTGTATCTCACTCTTATATTGTTCCTCTTTGTCTGCTACAGTTGCCTATGTCCGAACCCGCCGCGTAAAGACGGACACCATTTACTATCGTAAAACATCTTTTTATAATCTTCCGAACATGCATAATTTCCGTAATAATTTCTTGAAACTCTTTAAATATTATATCTGTTCGCAACAGACATATTCACCTGATGAGTAAATACACCATTTCTTTTCATTATACAAGTTAAACGTGACAACAGGAGAAAATTACATGATGTGTTCTTACTGAGCCAAGACTGTACTCCTACGAGAATTTAAAACAAAATACTTTACACAAAAATGCAACTTATATCCTCAGCACAATTTCTCGAGAAGAACCAAACTGCGCCGTCTTTATTGTATACGTTCCTATTGTTTTAGCTTCGAAGCCCAGGTTTGTTCACGACTGATCGTACATAGAATACGTCACTCCAAGGAATATGCATAAATGAGTATGAATATTCCTCATGAATGCCAATTAACTGACTACGGCATGAGAATTTCATCATCTATGAAACGATCCACTTCAGTTCCCCCAGTAGTAGATCCTTGCAGCACGTCACCAACCCCGTTTCATAGGCGAGAATATCAAGACGTACCCGTCAGAAGCAAACAAAGCATTACTCCACTGTCAGCGCAAACCATTGCCCTCCCCTCCCCTCTCCACGACCCCACCCCCCGCTTCAGGGAGGGTTTTGCTCGTGATTGACAGCCAGCGGAAACGACTCGGTCCCCCGACCACCGTTATAATTGAGATGTTCATGAGAATTGTAAATCGCCTCGGAGAGCAAGTCGACGTGAACTGACTCGTAGAAAGAACGGGTTCAGTCTCGTCGCGGCGGCTACCGCTTCGGAGGAGCGCGCTCTGCGTTCAGCGGGGGCGAGCGAACGAATGCGACGGGTGGATGAAGGAGGCACGGCCTTCGCGTGGCGTCGCTTCCGGACGCCAACGGAGTCGTCGCATCTGCCGTCATCGACGTTCGAGAGCAGTCGAGGCGTCCGTCCGTCCGTCCGTCGCGCGTCGACGCCACCGCCGCTGCTGTCACCACCACCACCATTTCTCTCCACGGGTCTGCGTGACGGCGGAGGCGGGCGGGCGGGCGAGTAGGCAATGGCGTCGGTGGCGACGGGCCGGCCTCAACTACCGCCACCATCGCCCTCGCCGCCGCTGGCCCGGCGTGGCCTTGGGAAAACTCGGCCCGCCCGTTCGCGTCCTCTCACCCGCCTGCCCGCTCGCTCGCTCGCTCGTCCAACCGTCCGTCCGGCTAACTAGCCTCGTCCCTACGGCTCTGCGTGCATCTAACGACTAAATGACTCGCCCCGTAATAGCCGGCTGTGGAGAGAACTCAGTTTGTTTTACGCATAGCTCTCTATTCAGTGGTGTACCAAGCGCCCGGGACGATCCTTCGCCGCCGCGTTGCTTCGGGAGGCGGCTTGAGATATTGCGGAGCATTGTAGTAAGCGGATCCAGATCGTCAGCGATGATTCAGCCCCATGGGCATTGATGGTTCTGCGTTGCGGAGGGTTTTTGAATGTTATCTCTCTCTCCGAGTGGAGGCTGGGCCCCGAGATATATGATGGTTTCCGAGCCTCTTTATTAAAATACTTTCTGCTCATTTTTAAGGACGAAGTAATCCTCGAGTAATTTATTCGCGAAAATTTTACTATTTTGTTTGTCGATCACAATAATTTTCTTTTTATTATGCCAATTAATTTTTATTAGTACCATACACAGAAAATTCGAGCTAATGATTTAATGGAGACCAACAGTGACTATCGTATTTAGTTATGCGGATGTGTTGACATGTTCCTTTTCTTGGTGGGAAGAAAAACATTCCTGAGGAAGACACACACGTTTCGTACGTAATTTCTAAGGCCAGTTAAATAGATGTTGGCACGCTAGCGAAGGCTGGGGTCGTCACTTTCATGAATATCCCAGTGATTGAAAGACAGATTTCTTTACCTGTTTACTGAAGAAAGAAGATATCTTTCATTATAAAAAAGTTCCATTTACGAATAATTTCGTTCCCTGATTGTCAAATAGCTCTTGGTTGTCTAAATGTTCGTGAACAGAAGAACATCATAATCAAAATATTAAGATGTTCATCACGTGCTGGATTGCAACGGAGAGCAGAGCATATTTTGAGATATTTTCAGCGGGAGCCACCGTGGTTTCAGAGCGTTTTGAAATACTTCCCAGCGCGGGGGACCTTGCTTGGAATAATATTAATTTTGGAATTACCATGGATTCAGTTCACATACAATTTTGTTATGTCATTAGAATATGAAGTCTCCATTTTTTTAATTGGTCAAGAAATAAAAAGTTATTGGAATTGTATGGAATGAAAATGAAAACATTCTTATATATTAACTGAAAAGGTTTTGTTGTAATTTATTACTCTCTAAAACTCTTTTGGTTTACGATCAACGAACGCAATTTTCTAATTTTCCCAAACATTTTTTTAATTTTTTGAGACGACAACAATAGCTGCTACTAGATGGCAGTGTCCCACAAGAGAGTGACAGAAATGCATAATTAAAGAACACCGTAATGACTTCGTTAAAGGTGACACAAATGAAAATGAAATTATTCATTTGTAAAATAAATAATTGAATTGAAAAAAAAATTGTCCTTCCACGAGGTAGCACCAGTGCAGCCTAGTTTGTAGCTTGAAATATGCTCTAATTAAAACACGAATCGGTCTTTTGAAGGTGAATCAGTTCTTCAAACTTCCGCACCAAAACGCGTCATTTCCACTTCTCATACCACCTCATCGGCACCACATCTCCCCCCTTCACTTGTCTCAGACCGTCGTCGCCGTCCTCTCCATCTTGGTCTCCCCGTCCTCATTTCCCCTCCGTATCCTCACCGCCGCGCTGCTTCCTCCTCCTCCTCCATCCGAACGCTGATTCTTATCCGCTCGTTCGTGCCCAGTCTCTTCGCGCCCGCAACAAGCGCGTCAATTTGTTCGCTGTGTTTGTCCAGGCGTCTTTTCTTTTCCCTTTGAGTCGGAGATACGAACTGAAGGATGTAATGCCCCACCCGTACACATCCCCCTTCCCCGGCTTCCTCCGCAGCCTATTCTCTCTCTATAGGGCCAAGTCATATCTCTCTTTGTTCTGCTGATAAAACCGATATTTGTCTTCAAATAGCGCGTGGGCTTCTTTTGAAGACGGGAGAGGATTTTTGATGCGCTGCGCTGCAAACCATCCGCGAGAAGACTCCACGTTGCGGATGACGTGGGTGGTGGGACCGGGGAGACAAAGATATAGAGGGGAAGAAGAAAACACGAATGTAGAGAGAGACTACGATTAAAGGATATTGAATCAGAAACTGGGAAAAAGACTAGGAAAAGGATTAAAGTCACACGTTTATGAGGTCAGTTTTAAAAAATAATGCTTTCCAACCTTAGTAAATCTAGCAGGTTCAGATTTCTGAATATAGATCTGGAGGTACAGAAAATACGGAAACTATTTTACAAAGAGAGTCCAACTTTCTCTTCAGAGTTCTTTTTTATATGACACTTTTTTATAGAGTGAGCTTTTGTGCTCAAGGCCGAAAATGAGTGATTCTTGAAACTTTAGCCCAAAAGTCCCCCGCTCCCTTAAATCAAGGTTTGATAATAATTTGAATGAACATCGTACGTTACAGAGAAAGAATTGACATGAAAAGGAATTGAAACAATAATCAGAAGAAAAAAAATATCTAGAAGTCGATGTAAAAATAAATAAATAAATAAATTGTATTGTCAAAAAGCAGTCACCAACCGCTTGTGAGAACGAGGAGGATAATAAAGTAAGTTACTCTCCGAAAACAAGCAAGAGACCATCCCATCAATTCCGATCAGGGGTCTCAAGGACAATACTTTTAAAAAATTAAAAAAATACGTAGAAGAGTACAAGAGTAAATAAGCTAAAAACAAAGCCGTGGAAAGTAAGGGAAGGGAATGGCGTGAAATGAAGTCTTACTAAACCCGCCACGATGTATCGGCGTTTTCATATACTGCAATTCCTGCTCAAGGAAAACGGAGGCTCTACCCTCCACGACAAAAGAGCAGCGGCGACGACATTTCAGAGGAGAAGCTTCGGAAATCGGCGCAACGAGGTTACGCGCCAAAGGGAAGAAAGTAACAAAACGTTAACGAAATCCGAATATCCGTAAAATCTTCCGCCACGATCACAGCAGCTCGTGCAAAAAGCATTACTGGGTTGATGCCGAGAGGAATCGTTCAGGAAATCAATCTGTCTGTCCGGCGTGGGGCGCTGTCCTGAATTCTACCCTGCAATATCTCATGAAGATCCCTTACTCTTTTTCTTTTCCTTCGAAATGTGCCTGGGTTATCGGAGTACATGACAGACAACAAAGGGATGTAAAACTGAGTAACGTTGAAACAATATCTATTCACTTTTCACGCCCGACCTCCTGAGAATATTCAGTTTAATACAAAGAAATGGGTTAATCAAATACTATTGCTCTCGTGCGCTGGAAGTAAAGAGTCTTTACCATACCTTAAAGAAAAAAACCCAGAAATTATTAAAATGATTATGTCTAATGATTTACATATCGTGCAATGCTACAATCATTACATCGCAGAAGGAAAAACAATAGTTTCATGTATTTTGACCAATGAAATAGTGTTCGTTTGCGTTACGAACCTGAAAATTTATCCCACAGCGGCGCAAGATGGTTTACTTCAAAGAAAATGAATTTGTTGTCTCTTCTGTGGCGTGCTCTCTTGTTCTATCAAACCCTCCTCTAAGGTTCAATTACTCCACAGTTAAGTATTTCAAAATTCCGAAGATGACGGCACATGTAACCAAACTTTATAAAAAAGCTGTTCTCCTGAATGAGTTCACATAATTTTCTTATATAGTAATGGAATTGAATGATTTTTCCTTAGTAGAATATTTAACGTGTTCTAACTTATAGACTACTTGCGTAATCACAAGACACAAATCAACAATCGAGTTCTAAATTAATGAAGCAGTTTCGTTTTCGTAGGACTCTGTAAACGATGTGGGATCCAAATTTAGGTTTGAATGGGATCCAAATTCAGAGGAAGGAAGGATTTTTTCGAACTTTTGGAAAACCTTCGGATGCATGAGAACTATAAGGCTGGGATGTAATATCCAAAGGTTTAGAGAAATCCTTTCCTTCCTCGAAATTTGGACCTCACATTAAATCCTAGGGTAGTCACATCTATAGTTTTCTTAGTATAAAGTTTTAAAAAACAATAAACTAACTATATTATTCGATGGAGTAGAAGCATTTAACAATCCCGGACCTTCATTTAAAAGCGCTCGTTGTGGCATTCGTAAACTTGGTGAGCGTGTCCATGTTCCCCGCAGCGGGGAGAGGTCCCCTCGGAATTCCATTAAGGGTCTCGCGCAGATTCGTTTCCTAATGCGGCGCTCGTAGCGGGAAAGCGTTGCGGGGACAACATGGCCGAGACGACGAGTGGGAGGAGAGAGGATGGGGTGAGAAGGAGATGTAACGGAGAGAACGAGGATAAGATAAGGTATTTTTTACTTTTCTTTTCATGTGTGTGACGGGAAATTCATGTTCAGTTGCAGTTCAATCAAAAAAATAATCTCAGTGGCTCCGGTAGTAGCGTTCTAGCTCAGCACCAAGTCACCTCGGGTTCAATTCCCGGTAGGGCGAGAAAAAAAAATTGTTGCATTTTACATTAATTTCCTAGTTCATATAGCTGTATCTACTGAAAAGCGAACCTTCCCTCTTCTATCCACCTCCTTCTGCTCCTAGTCAATAAATCTAACTATTAATAACTACTCCTACTAACCCCTCCACGTGGGCTATGTTGTTGGCAAATCCAAGCGGCCCACCTACTAACAATAGCTTACCTCCCAACTCCTACCGACTATCGCGCCAAGTAGATAAGCTTCAATTGCACGCTACATTTCCCATTTACAAATACTTAAATAATAATAAAAAAAATCACAAAAGTATCATATTTATATTTTTCATTCATTGTTTTGATTATAATGATTTGTAATGAAAATTATAATGAACAAATTGTATTGTATTATATTTGAATCGAAAAAGATGAAAACGCTGTAATGATTATGTTGGAAGTAGGGTGTATAACGAGTTACTAAGTTAATAATAATAATAATAATAAAACCGATAAGAATTGATGTAGCTGCACTAGATGATGCCAATATCTCCATCAAAGAATTTGAGAAAAAAAAGCAAATAGAAAGATTTGAGAATTGATTTAATTCGTATGTGAAGGACTAAGAGGCGAATCATCCCCATTGTTATTGGCGCTTTGGGAACGATCAAGCGAGGATACAAAACGATGTACGTTCTTCCCGCTCATGTTAGTTTAAGGAACTGCCCTCTTACTTAGAACACTTCTCTCCCCATGAAACAATTTCGAAGAGCTCAGGTCGAGCTCTGGATGTCTTTATTTCCAGGATGCAAGAGAGAAGACGACAGAAGTCGACCGAGCCCAATCCTATTTTGGGATGGGTGAAAGTTTCCCAGCTATGCTGAAGGAGAGTGAAAAACACAAAGTTAATAATATTAATCATAAAAATAATAATGATAGTAGGATAGGAGATCATGGATAGATAGGAGAGAAATGACATTGAGAAGAAGCACTTTGGAAATATAGGACAGAAGGAATTAGAATCACGCAGACAGGATGGGAGTGAAGTTGCTACTGACAGGAAAGAGAATGGATAAGGTAGGATCGAAAACAGAATGTGGCGGGAGAGCGACCAGTGAAGAAAACGAGACGTGAAAAGGATTCTTGTGAGGGTGTTGGGGAAATGAGACGAGACGTTGCGACCGGGAGGGAAGGATGGCACTTTCTGAATCAATGTGCGACCACAAACTGCAATGGCAATAGCAGAGAAACAGGCAAGAGCAAGACGAGCTCTAATAGGGTAATCGATTGCATCCAGAGAAACTGTGTTAATAGTGCGTTAATGGGAGGTAAATTAGATCAAGTGAAACATTGTGTTCTATTAGAGGAGTAAGGTAAGGAGGGAACACTGTAAGCTAATAACAGTTCAGGTTTCGTAATAGACCAGGGTTGATGTAACAGTTTCAAGCAGATGTGGTGATCTTAATGACAGTTGTGTAGCAGATATACAAGCACAGTCATGATGGAATAGCATTGGATGGCTACAACCATTTGGTTCGCTCTGTGTAAGATTTATCTATCGATTACGATAATCCTTGTTGAGCGAGATGGTAGAGGATATTTAACGGCGACATCATCTCCATTAGTGCTGGAGTAATTTTCAGAGTAATGATTCATCTTAGCGGAGGGATACCTTTAACAACGTGACATATGAATGAATGTTTAGTAAAAAGTTATACATAAAACCCGAAAAGAATAATTATTTAGTGAAGTCACACTCGGGGTTCTTCGATATGTTTTTTGGGATCGCGGAGAGTAAGCATACCTCCTTTTCAACCACGTCAAGTTTTAGATCCATGTTGTTCCTAAAACGTATTTAAATGTTGTCAAAAAATGTCATATTTGCACTACAACTTTGAATTATAACAAACTCCCTCATGATCTTAAATGCTTGGTCAACAATAAGACTGTAATTAGGAAAACCCCCCCTGAAAATATGACTCATAAAAAATACGAAATGATTAATTGTTACTGATTGAAGATATTCTTCTTGTAACAAAAACTCTTATGTATTTTAATCTTTAATTTTAATGTGTAATTTTAGTTCCGAACATTGCGCACAGTGTTTTGCTTCCTGTGGAGACCAATATATTGTCTCCATAATTGGTGTACTACCTTTCTTAGTAATTGGAAATGAATAATTGAATAAAATATGTACATAATTACCTGGACGTCAAACAATGCACGAGATAACTTTCTTACAATTACCGTCCATGATATCACCAAATTAAATAAATAATAATAGAATTATGACCTTTAACGGACGAACAGTATGTTGTGAGCTTTCTATTACAAATATATAATGTTAATCCATTATAGGTCATAGGTCTACAATTATTTATTTAATTTTCTTATACATAGTTCGCCACATCTTCGAGTTTTTCTTCATTGCAGAATTTTTAAATGGGAAATGTATCTATGTGCTATTGAAGCTTATTTACATGGAGCGGTAGAAGGTAGGAGTTGTGTGGTAGGCTAACGTTAGTTGGTGAGCCGGTTAGCTGGATATACCAACAACTTGTAGGGGTAGTTAATAATAGTCAGAGATATTGATACTATGAAGAGGTGGATAGAGGAGGGTAGTCGTAGCTCTGTGAGCTACATAATGTGATTAATGTGAAAAGCTACAAATTTTTTTCTGGTCCAACCGGGAATTCAACCCGGAATGTCTTGGTGATGAGCAAGAAAACTACCACCTCAGCTACCAGAAGAGCATCTTCGACTTTGTCATTATATGGTGCAAGGGGAAGGAGACAAGAACTTGAGCCTGTGCCCCTGTCCAAGAGTATTTCTCCTGAGCTGCAGTGAAAGCGTTGGGCCGAGCGAACGGTCGGTGCGGCCCAAGGCGAAGCCCCGAAGGTGTCTCCTTGATGCTGGAAGCCGCCTGTCACGCGCAGGGACAGTTCAGGGAACCCGCAAGCGGCAGTCGCCCTTCCCTTCCCTACCCTCCCTTCCCACTAACCCCCTTTCACCCCCTCACTGCCCACTGAAATCTCATCAAAGCTTCTCAACACAGTTCCTTTACAGGACAGTTCCTCTACACTCGTTCACTTCAGCTCAATTACTTATTGTCACTTAATTATCCGCCAACACAAAATGTGTTATCAATGACGTAATAAGGTGGATGAAAATATTTTGTAAAGAACATCCTAAATCTTTTCTAATGAACACTTTGATTTAAATAAAACATTCCAAATGTAGTTTTCATGAAGCTTATCTGTAAATGACGCGAGAAATTAATTGATAATTCTTAATTATTATATTAAGTCAAGAGTTATTTTTACATCCGTTCATTATTACATCCGTATATTCTAAATTGATATGAACGTATCGTGCGTTGTAGGAGTTTCCTGAAGTAAATAAGACCCAATAAGACATTTGTAGTAATAAAAAGTAAGAAGGAAACGTAGAATTACTTGGATGTCACGGCGAAGACAATGTGTGCTACAATAATACTAGTAAATGTTACATTGTTTTATACTTTTTAAGTAGAATTTTCCTTATCAACAGTTAAATAATGATCGTTTGAAACATTCGAAATGAATATACTGGGTGTTTGAAGTTTAAACGAAATTACGAAGATATGTATGTAGAAAGAAGAATATTAATTGGACCTTGAAAGAATCGTTTTTAGTTCTTTAAAGAAACTGTAATTGGGTTTATTTATTTGAAATGTAATTAAATCAAATGAAATTTGTTGATCACACTTTTTTACTAACATAAGTCTGCAAGGAAAAGCGGCGAGGAGGTATTACTAAGTGGCGCGAACCGAACTATGTTTCTATTCTGAGCTGTATTATCGAGAGTCAACCTACTCATCAACAAAATATCGACGAGAAGAAGAGTAAAAAAATTATTTTTGGTTCTGTACATTAACATTTTGCTCTAAGTTCGATAAACTAAAAAATTAAGGGAATACAGATTTAAATTTGGATTTGACTACTGGTGAAAATATTAGAATGTGATTCAATGGGTCTCTTTTGGGACTAGATGTGTTACTTCCTCTCATCAACCAACCAGTGCCTACGAATTTTTAACATACTTAAAAAAAAACACATACTTCTAAAAACTGTACAATAAGACTTATCAATGTTGAGACGAACTTAATAACACCTCCTCGCCGCTTTTCCTTGCAGACTTATGTTAGTAAAAAAGTGTGATCAACAAATTTAATTTGATTTAATTACATTTCAAATAAATAAATTCAATCACAGTTTCTTTAAAGAACTAAAAACGATTCTTTGAAGGTCCAATTAATATTCTTCTTTCTACATACATATCTTCGTAATTTCGTTTAAACTTCAAACACCCAGTATATTCATTTCGAATGTTTCAAACGATCATTATTTAACTGTTGATAAGGAAAATTCTACTTAAAAAGTATAAAACAATGTAACATTTACTAGTATTATTGTAGCACACATTGTCTTCGCCGTGACATCCAAGTAATTCTACGTTTACATCTCCTGCAGTCAACCAGATAGTCTTGATTTATTGGTTGAAACGTGGCCGTGAGGAAAATACAAAGATTTCGTCACAACATCAACGTTCCTTTAAAATCAACTGAAACATAATTATCCAAACAGAGAATACATTAATACTAGCGAGGCAAAATGTTCCCAAACATTGAGTCAGTCACTGTCACATTGCTGCGATGGTTCACCATGCCAGATGGACGGAACGTCATCATAAAGCGTAGGGGGCGGAGGTGGTGGGAGGGAGGGGAAAACGAACTAGAGGCGAGGAGCGAACTCTCCTTCCCTAACCACGCAACGCAACTCGCTAGTCTCGTGAATCGACCGGCCTTGCCGCTAGTTCAACGACTCCCGACCGACACAGCGCTCTGTATCGCTCTTTCTCCCCCCCCCCTCTCTCTCTCTTAACCCTCACATTCCCCACTCCCCAACCCCTCGTCACCAACCCCAGACCTCTCCCCCTCACATTCACAATGCTATTATCACCCGCGAACATAGACACTGTAGCCGCTACCGATGTTGCTGCAGAGAACACTGCTGGATGCGTCCTTGGAGTTCCTGTTAATATGGAGTGAGGATACGCGTATTTTAAAACGGCTTCAAGCAAAACTTCGGAGTAAACACGAAGAAAATTGACATTGTCTTCAGATATTATATTGCGAACTAGGCTCTTTAAGCACAAGAATCTTGTGAAAAGATGCACGTGTTTCACAAAGTATACCTAAACGATACTTCTTCATATACACAATTACGTATGTCATACGAATAAAAGATATAATAATAATAATTCTTTTTTTTTTTAATGTAGAGGTGTTCACTTCACAGCTCTAAAGTTGTTCTAGCTGGTTGAAATTTCTAATCCTAGGTTGCTACCCGCTCTCTAGAGGATTATATGCTCTTTCATAAAATGTAGGCTGTGCCAAAAAGAGCGATCTCTTGTTTTCTTTGTATTACTATGATATTATTACTATTATTTATTTACGAACACGTAAAACACTGTCTGTAAAATAATTTACAGGATTTTCATCTCTTTTGATTTTTTTTTTTCAGTATAATACCACAAAATTTCTATTCAATACATTTTTAATTGCGGTTCAGTAAAATATGAAAACAATTAATGACGTACGTTATGATAATGGTACTATGATTGGACTACAATAGAACATTAATTACAGTTACACAAAGCTGAAAATCGAATCACTACATTTCTTATATAAAAAATCGTGTCACAAAAGTTTTCGAAAATTTCATCTTATTTCCGATTATACTCATCAATTTTCGTGTATTAAATATGCAATGAAATGAAATACTTCAGAGGAAGTTCTTTTTCCGCCGAAATAGATATAATTCGATTTTAAATGCACTGTCCAGAGAGCCAGTGTATAAGAGTTTTTTTCGTGGCGTTGAGTCCTGAAGGATTATTTAAGCTTTTCTAATTAAGCTTCAAACCTTAATATCTTTAGTGAGGTTTTTAACGATTCTCTCAGTTCCAAAAAGGGTTTGATTACGTTTTAAATAAAGCTGGGACACGAGAAAAGTGAAGTATATTCTGTGAAGCAATTTAGTCATTGTGCTTCAATATTTGTTGATTAAAGAAATTGCTTTTGAAAGACATTTAATTGGATGAAAATTCTTCGGTAGTAGACAGTC
Source organism: Laupala kohalensis (assembly GCA_002313205.1). Lineage (NCBI taxonomy): Eukaryota > Metazoa > Arthropoda > Insecta > Orthoptera > Trigonidiidae > Laupala > Laupala kohalensis. The sequence goes on along the minus strand of NNCF01126330.1, from coordinate 2,037,462 downwards.
ATACGATGATTAAAAGGGAAATACGAGGCAACATAGCCACAAAGTTTACTGCGATTAAACACATCGAGAAATGTTTATATACGTCATACAGAAAAATATTCACTACGACTTTCAAAATAATACGTTATACCATGACTAATATCGGTTCTCTTGGATGGTTTCGTATTATACGATCATTCACTTTTTTAATCTAATTATGCAAACTTGCTAAAGGAACTTTCTATCATTCGTCGGTGTTTCTTTTAATTTGCCTTCATTCCTCGACTTAGTAATAAGAAGCACTAATGTTTTCTCGGAATTAATTTATTAAATTGTAGTTGTTATAACACTTCACCAAAACGTCATGCTTCCAATTCACTTTTATTGTTCCAGAAACTGGCGATTGGAACTCAGACACAATATATTTAAAAAGTGCATCAATAGAATACAACTGTTTGAGATAAATGTATTCAGTACGAAAAGTCCAAAGTGTGGGGGTACGGATGCGAACTAATGTATGTAGTAACACGAGTTCCAAATATACACACAATGAACGTCTTCGTAGATTGTTCGCGTGATCACTCTCCTCGTCGTGGCACGCCACCCTGTCAGATTTCAGACGCATTGGAGGAATAATTATGACAAAAGTCATCGATTTGAGCCTAATAAACTCTCCTATCTCTGTGAATCTGAATGAAAGTTCACTGCACGAACTTATAAACGCGGCCCGCAGAGTCAATCGCAATGGACAAGCGAATATACTGGCCTCTCTATATCTCTGTTTTTTTAATCAAATAAACGTAATTCACGGGCAGCAAAGCCGTTACTCGAATTTTATTACGCTAGTGAAATTGCAACATTTATTTTATTCCCTGCGGCGTTTCCATGAACAACTCTGAATTTTTCTGTCGGATTACTAGAGGTGTGAATGTGCAAAGCCAACCACAAAGAGCATTTCTCCTTGTTTGCTTAATAATAGTTAATTTTGCGAATTCTGTTAACTGAAATTTTGTTTGCGGATTTCACCACAAATATTTTATAAAACCAGAGAACTTGACTGAAAAAGAAATTGTAGATATGGCTGTTCATTTGGAAGAGCTCTTAACGTTCGTTTGCGGGATTCGTTTTTATCATCATGTTTAATTAACTCTATTTTCTCTCGTATACGTTTTAAAACGTTAAGTTGTATTATTTGTATGTTGTGGTTCTTTGTGGCCTCTGATTGCATAAACGTAACTAGGGTAGGGATTGGAGAGTCAATTGCCTCTCGAAAAATATATTCGAATAAATTTTAAAATACAGAATAATCAAAATGAATTGAGTGTTTCTACACAATATACTCATGTACCTATTTTACTAATATACGGATCATTTATAAAGGGATAATTTCTCAATTTAGTTTTCTCTTTTGCCATTTTCACTAGACACTAAAGGATATTTGATGGCTTAGTTTATCTGGGAATTTACCTTCATTTCGATGGTTTTATGTTAAACTGAAATGAACTTATTTATCATGGATCAGTGACATTTGATTAACTTACTGAATCAGGAGTTAATTTTTGGTGGGGGAGAAATCAGAATTTGGAAATAATGCAGTATTGTAAGGACTAGCTGTATTAAGATATAGTTACAGGAACCGAATTATATAGCCTTAAACAAATGTTTTAATGATATCTCTTATTTTCTTGCAGCATTGGATTAATGTAAAAAAATCCACTTTTTAAGGGAAAAGTATTTCTCCTCCCTCTCCTATATTTATGACATTGCACGTACTTCATCTCCTAGCAATGCTTATTTCATTCAATTGAATCTCATTTAAGTCAGTTTAACTCAGTTTGGCAGTTTCATTCAATATCCGAATGCTAGGGCAATTTCTTCACTTCGAGAAAACAAGGAGAGGCAGGCTGTCGTGGTGTACAGAAATGATTAATATTACTAACGTATTGAAGATACCCATTTACGTGAATGACAGCTATCAGTTTTTTAGATAAAACAAAACTAATTTTGTCTGAGTTTCCCCTTGACTCAACCGTTACCTCCCTCCAATGATTTCATACGCTATAATGCACTGAGAGAACGGGTTTAGGTGATAGATCGAAAGTGAGGAAGAAAAGGATTTCTCCAAACCTTTGGATGTGATATCCAAATCTTATGGCGTACAAACTATAAGGTTGGAATGACATATCCGAAGGTATGGAGAAATGTTCTCCTTCCACTGAATTTGGATATCGCATCAAATCCTAGAATCATTGCATCAATGGTACTTTCTCATCGCGATTTCATTCCTCTCCATCGTCTTACCTGTGTTCCACTAGCGACAGAATTTTTTTTTTCACTTCTCGAAACGAGACATTAATTAAATATATAGCGGTCCTTCCATTAGTCCTTCAGTTCCACGCTCCTCCTCCACTTCTATGGTGGGGTTAGTAGAAGCACCTTAGTCAATGCAAACATNGACCGGTGCGGGGGGGGGGGGTCGTCTAACAATTCCAGGCGGTGTGCTATGGCACCCGAACAAAGGTTAGAGATGAAGAACTTCAAGCAGCTTCCTTGCGGCCAAAGGTTAAAGATGAAGTACGTTGTCCGTCACAGCTGGCATAATAATTACTGCCGGCTCTATGAATTGGCTGATGTTGGCGACAGCATCCGAACGTAAACTCACTAAGATTATGCTGACACGAGTGAAATCCCGAGTGTCTACAGCGAGAGGAAGAGCCGGCGGTCTTACTGACATCGGCTCATCGACTGTCGCGTGGTCTTTAGGTTCTTCTCTCATTACTTTTCTTTCGCCACAAATACTGCTCGCTAGTTGTGTCTTTGCAACACTGGAATTGTCTCATATTCGGACTTCCTCACGCAGTAGTCTTTCCCAAAACGGTGAAGTAGCGAACATACAACTTATTAGTCCCGGTGCTGGAGTCGTTTTGGAGATCCTCTGTTCCAGACTCACATCAACGTGTTGGCATGGTGTGTTAATAATTACGCAAAGAATTCAAATTGGGGTTGTATTTAATAAGATGGGATCTTAATTGTGATGAAATTATGTCACATTCGTTATTTTTACGTCTTTTATGTTGTTTTTGGTAGCCCGTTTGGAGGTCCCCACAGAATGAGACTTCGCCCTCCACACCACCTTCCATTACGTTCCTGAGTAGATGTATTTCCTCGGAGAGTGAAAGTGAACTTCACAAGGAAAACTTATAACTCGCATATATTAATAATAATAATAATTTAAGTAAAATAATAATTATTATAGTACAATTTTAACATATTTTTCAAATTTAACATCGTGATTCTTTGTCGTATATTCACAGTAGGGTACCTACAAAAAATGAAAAGTAAAAAAAGGTAACAGAAAGATGGGAATAACTCTCACTTCATACATTTCTCTCATTGTTAATCTATCTGTGAGGGTGAAGAGATATTTTATCTGTAGAAAGGCGAGAAAGATCTGAAATTGTCTTCGAGATGCTGCCATCGAGTTGTTTCCTTATTTGACCATCTCGAGGGTAAAACAAGAGGTTAACTAGTATTCAAGAAAAGTGGCTAAGAAGGAGAGTTTTTTCTGTAATAGAATGCTTGGAGACAATAGAGAAGGCATAGTTTTCTATTTCAAAAACCTTAAATATTTAGGACAAATTATTTTCTCAAAAACACCATACAAAAGGGATTCAATTACTTAAATGAATAAATATCAAATAAATAAATATTAGTATATTCTGGACCATAGTTTCAATAGAAAAGATAGAATTAAACATAGAATTTTAAAACATCCCAATACTTCAAGTTCAAATATAAGGTAGTCCAGATCTAAAGGAAATTTTGAAAAATTTAATTTCTCATGGATATTTTATAAAATAAAGAACTTGGTATTATAAATGATACAATTTGAAATTCAAAAAGAAAACTGTTTTTTGAGACCTTATTAGTGTAAAATAATTGTCATATTTGTTTGAAAACATGTGTGTAAATAGGAATAATAAATTCATAAACATTCCCCGAGGCTCCAAATGATCATGAATATATTTTTGCACATGTATGTTTCAATTGCTAGCGTGTGTCGAAAAGCAATATCATTTAATTAGAAATTGACAAAATTTAATTATTATACTTTTACAAAAAAATAATGAAAGTGGGCACTCATATTTGAATCAAAACATTACTCTAGTCATTACAGTGTGTGCTATAATTGAAATATAATTAATGAACTATTATAAACCCAAAATGTGTGCTATTTATACTTCTAGAAGTAAGTGAAGAAACGCAATAAATATGATTAGAAACAAGAGGTGTACTATGCTTATCGATGTTTGAGAAAAACCTTTCTCCATTTTCCAATGAAATTTTGAAGTAATAAAACTAAATATCACACAAATTCAAATTGTATATTTTAGCACACCAATCCGTGGTGTAATAACTACCTATGAATCATCCTCCCCTCCCATGCTTAGAAAGTTTTGTGATATTCCGTACGACGCAGCAAACATTCCATAGACGATATTATTCACGACTTAAATAATAATAAATTGAAGTTACCATACTCGTAGCGTATCACAGATAATTACTCTTTCATGTTATGGAGATATTCAATTATTGTCGGGTTCTTAAAATAGTTTGAGTATCAAGACTATGATTTTCTAAAAAAATATTTTTCGATGTTTCCTCTTACATTGGATGGGAAATTATTTACTTCGTACATTTCATAAAATTAATGTTATTGTTTAATTTTTTAATGAAATTTATTACGTAAACGGTAATGAACCTTGTGACTTCCATTGTAAACTTGACATCAACGACATTTTTTATTAATTGAAACGTACTGTGACGCGAAAAAAGTGATCATCTTCATTTTAATTGATATCCTCCCCGGTGATCAAAGAGGAGGAAAAAAAGAAATGGCGCTAAACCGAGGAGAGGAACACAGTTAACCTAACCGTGGTCATCTACACATCCGACCACCATTTACTGCGATGTTTCACCCACTTTTCCTCTGATTAATAATGCACATGACTGGTTACAGGACGATAAATCCGTTGGAGCGTCAAAGAGGTTTTCGTGCCAGGAACACATCAACTACAACGTACGAACGAAAACGTTCGATGTAGACAACTCGTTATCGGGGTAAAGGGTAAACTACTGACCGCGCGTTTGTCCAACACGGTGGCAGCGATCGCGTTTCGACGCAAGTAGCAGGATGGCAACTAAAATGGCGGATCGATGGGGTGGGACAAGGTCACAGTGTTACCAT